>CM059866.1:57849459-58215386 GCA_030490815.1 Acer saccharum | reverse complement strand
TTCTTTAAAGCAATAAAAAAGGGAAAGGGCTCGAATGGTACAGAGTGTGAAGAAGCCTTTCCAAAAATTAAAAGAATATCTGGGGAGAGCACCAATCCTTTCAAACCGGTGTAGGAGAAACATTATACTTATACTCTCGTCACCGAGGTGGCGACGAGTTCAGTGTTGATCCGACTGGAGGAAGGAATAACAAAACCATTGTACTATCAAGCAAGCGTTGTTAGCGCGGAAACCAATACTCGCCGGCAGAAAAATAGCGTTAGCTCTGATCACATCGGCCAGGAAGCTAAGGCCATATTTCCAAGCACATACAATAGAGGTTTACTACTGCCCCGCTGAAACTCATTCTTCAAAAGCCAGAAGTGCAGGAAGGCTGACCAAGTGGGCGGTAAGCTCAGCGAATCGACATCAATACCACAACCAAAAACGGCCATCAAAGGTCGCGGTATCCACTTTATAGCAAATTCACCGAGCCAGACGCCGAGTAAGGGGCAATGGAGATGAACAGACTACTAAATTCCATGGAAATTACATGTAGATGGGTCATCGACACGCATGGCACGGGGCAGGAATAGTCATAACGACCCCCGAGGGGGATACTGTAGAATGTGCCATGAGGTTCGTTTCAAGGCAACCAACAACCAATCAGAATATGAAGCCTTGCGGCCGGTCTGAGAGTGCATAGCATTGAGGGGCAGATGAGCTGAAGTTTCAGTGATTCACAGGTATGGTCCACAGGTACTGGAATGAAACCAGGCCAGGAAGAGCACATGATAGCTTATTTGGACATTGCAAAAAACTACTTAAAAGTTCAAAGCATACAGAATCTCTCAGATCCCTCGGGAAGAGAACGAAAAGGCAGATGCTTTGTCCAAATTAGCTTCAGCCACCACAACGCATCAATACTCATCCAAAGCAATACCAGTGGCGCACCTACTAAACCAAGTACAAGCGGAACCCGAGGAATCTAATAAGAGATCCACCTAGCCCGGCGACTGACGTACCCACTCAGAAAGTACTTGGAGGAGAACATACTACCGGAGGATGCTATGGAAGCTAAACGCATCAGATACAGGTCAGCCCGGTACACGATTCTGAGAGGAGAATTATATAGGAGAGGATTCTTGAAAGTATTGCAGAGATGCATTTCCGGTGAGAAGACTGGAGAGATCCTGAGAAGTATCCACAGTGGAGTATGTGGGAACCACACTGGGGGTAAAAGCTTAGCACACAAGATACTCCGGCAAGGGTTCTACTGGCCGACTCTGTTCGCGGAAGCGCAGCAATTCGCAGAAAGTTACGAAACATGCCAAAGAGTAGCAAATGACATTCGGCGACCCCCAGAGTTGCTCAGAAGCTTAACCTCGCCTTGGCCCTTTGCCATGTGGGGACTCGACCTGATAGGACCAATGCCCACAGGAACGAAGGGAGGAGCCAAACATGCTATTGTGGCAGTGGATTATTTTACCAAATGGGCAGAGGCAGAAGCACTCGTACACATCACCGAGGCAAACACTACCAGCTTTGTTAAAAAGAATATAATATATCGGTTTGGGATCCCGAGCATCATCATAACAGACAATGGGACTCAATTCGATAATAAGAAGTTCAGAGAAATGTGTGAAGAGTTCAAGATCGCAAACTATTACGCATCGCCTGCTCATCCTCAAACCAATGGCCAAACGGAGGCCGTGAATAAAGTAATCAAGCACACATTGAAGGCAAAGCTAGAGGCAAAGAAAGGTGGCTGGGCAGACAAACTGCCTGAGGTGCTATGGGCATACCGAACAACTGTGAGGTCTTCCACAGGGGAAACTCCTTTCGCGCTGGCATTCGGGACAGAAGCTGTTATCCCAGCAGAAACTACTTTCACATCCCCCAGGGTCCAGCTATATAGTCCCGAGCACAATATAGACATGCTGCAGCAGAACCTAGACGAGCTTGAAGAAATCAGAGACGCAGCACAAGTACGAAATTCCGCATACCAGCAAAGGGCCGCTAGGTACTACAACTCTCATGTTCGGGAGCGGAGATTCCAACTCGGGGATCTAGTGCTGAGAGAGTATCACCGATACCAAGGATAAATCATCAGGATCCCTCGCCGACAAATGGGAAGGACCATATATCATCAAGAGAATCGCAGGGCACGGGGCCTACATGATAGCCCGACCAGAAGGTAGCCTGGTACCCCGACCATGCAACGCACAATTCTGAAGATCTCTATCCCTAAAAGAATCCGTTATGGTTCTACAGTTTATTTATTCTGCTTTAGCTCAGTTTTTAGTTTCTGCGTTGAAATTTCAGATTTATTTATTAATTTCATGTTCATGATCATCTAATAAAGTTCAGTTGCAAATATGATGTGGCGGAATCAATAGAATCCATGAGCAATATTTCAATGGAGGTCACTCAAGGCGACCGAATAAATGCCGAAAAAGTCGAGCGCTATAAGGCCGCGAAAGAGCGGACGAGTGGTGCTCGAAGGCGAAAAGCTGTAGTAGCATGCCCGCCTAGTTAAAGCGATCAACGCGTCCCTTAGCAAAGGCAAAACCGAGGCACCAGGATAACTGGGAAAATGCTCGGACGCCGCTAGAAAGTCTAGTGAATGCGCAGTCGTGTTGGCCGTACAAAGTACCCCCCGATTCAACGAACCCTTGCGCAGATAAACCAGGAGACGTCCTAGTGACTTGGCAAGGACCTCAACGTATTTGCCCGGCGAGCCCCGACGCAACGTGAAGTTAAACAACCCCAAAAAATCAAGGGTGTAAGCCAGTTACATAAGATACTCGGCACAAAATTAGTTACCAGTTAATAAATACTCGTCTAAATCATAGCCAGTTACATAAGATACTCGGCACAAAATTAGTTACCAGTTTAATAAGATACTCGGCACAAAATTAGTTACCAGTTTAAAAGATACTGCGTCTCAATCAATAGCCAGTTGCATAAGATACTCGGCACAAAATTAGTTACCGGTTAAATAAGATACTCGGTCTAAATTGATAGCCAGTTACATAAGATACTCGGCAAAAAGTAATGTAAGAGTGAAATTTGGTCTATATTCATATTGTGTAGAAAGATACCATGCACAATGTTATATGAATGTACAAGTATGTTACAAAAAGGCTTGAAGATCAAGAGGAAGGCGCCGGGGGTGGTGAGCTGCTTCTGCCAACCTCAGGGTCAGCTCCATCACATACTCCGCTCAGAAGACTGTCGTCCGATGGCCATATGATCACATCTTCTTCATCATCCATCCATGACTATAGTCGTACCAGAACGGGCCCCAGTCGGGTATCGTTGCTAAAACTCGCCCTTTCACTGGCGTAAAAGGTAGAGAACGACTCGGCATCGAACCTCAAGGTGCATGTGGATGTGGCGTTTTTTCCTTACTTCTACAATACGCCCGCCCTCCTTCATTTGGATCCGGAGAGACTCCAAGGATGTATCCACATGCTCCTAATTGACAGGCTCCAGTTGGCCCGGGCCCGATCAGTCGCCCTGTTCCTTTGCTTAAAAAATTCGCCGCCGAGACCATTCCACGCTGGAACTCCCGAAAGAAGCAGAGCTCATAGGCTGGAGATCTCTTAAAACGGTCACGCTTTGTAGCTCCATTTCCAGCCTAGATCCCTTCGACAGTTCCTTGGCCGTCAGGGCCTGACACTCCAGTCGTTGATTCGACGTTCATAAGCAGACTTGGCGTCTTCGGCGTTCTGTTCGGCTCGAAGCAAGGCTTCCCGGGTGGATGACAGTTGATCCTGCAGAGTCCTGACCTCCTCCGCAGCAGAAGATGCCCGTTGCTCGCTTCCATTGCCGTGCTAAGCACTGATTTACGAGCATCTCACTCGACCTGGCCTCCTCCTGACGCTCTACTCATCCCAGAACAGTGATCTTCGCTCTCCTTCAATTGGCTTCTAGCCTTCTTATTTTTTCTTCCGCTTGGGCTTCGCCAGCTTCGCAAGCCCAGACATCTCGGCCACCATCTGCAACAAACAAATCAACAACGATTAAATAAAAAATAATAAAAAAAAAAAAAAGGAAATGCGAAATGACGCATATGAGAGTCAATCCGTAGGAAGCGCTGTTGAAGAAATTCGGAGTCGGTCAGACCAGTCCCAGTCCTGAAATGACTCCACGATCCTCCCCAATATAGCTCGGCCCGAAGCCATGGCCCTGAAAATAGTCTCGGGGGTGGGATCATCGATTTGGGAGAGGACCCATATCACCCACATCGCCTTCGGGGAGTTCGGCGGACCGGGCCGCCCGAGAAGGCCGGCTGAGCCACCATCGCACTCTCTCTGACCTGCTCCCCCGGCGGGGTCACGCTCGCATCATCCTCCCCCTCATCCTCCGAAGAGGAATTAACATACCAACTACTCGGGAATCTTTGGGAAAGGGCGACCAGAAGAAAACGAAGCCTTCCTTTTCCCAGTCTGCCCAGCTTCAGTTGCTGTCCCCAGGAGTGATAATCGGATCAGCAGAGGCAGGAATCCCCGAAGAAAACGTTCGTTCAACTGAAGTCGGAAACCGGAGCTACCACCCGCACCTGAAGGCCCCCCAACTGCTTCAAGGGACGTTTTGCATATCAGCCAGAGTGGGGGAACCAGATCCGCTGGGGGATTTGCCCGCTCGGGCTCAGGAGATCCCCTACTTTTTCTTTCCCCTTGGGAGGAAGGACCTGCGGATTGCCCAATCACGCAGGTCCTACTTACTCCAAAGTTCCCCGAGGCGCCCTCGCTCCCGCCGAACACACGTCGTTCTTGATCGTGAGCCTCCTCGGCACATAATCGGGTACTCCCTCTTCCATCTCCCTCGGAACGTTCCCGGGAGTACCCTCGTCAGATTCGTCTTCAGGAGGGGCTATCCCGCATCTCTTGACGAAGGACTGCCTTTCGACTCGCCTCGACGATGCCTTTCATCCGGCGTGCCAGACCATCACTGACTATATCAACGTCAAACACTTAAAAAAAAAAAAAAAGAGAAGATCCGAGTTAGCAAGCAAGCTTAGAAGTCAGGTTGCAAATAAAATGCATACAGTAAACTTACGGCGTCGGCGGCACGCGGAAATCTGAGGGAAGAGACGGTTGATCATTTTCCCCCTCTCTATAGATAGGTTTTTCCCCTTTTCTCTAGGGGCGGACTGCTGCCCGAGCCAAGGTCTTCAGCTCCCTCAGTAAAAGCTGAAGTTAGATGGTTCCACTCGGCTGCAGAAGTACCGAGGAACCCGCATGTCATCTGAGTACCGTCCAAATCGAAACTAATCGACTGCCCCATTCTTTTGCCCACGAAGAACCAGCTGTTCTTCCAAAACTTGTTCGAGGTCGGGAAGCCCCAAACGAACCCTTTCATCTTCTCGTCCTGGTCGGTTCGACACAGCCCTTGACCACGACATTCTTTGGAATCCAGAACTCGGCTGGTTCGACTGAGAAAATAAATCCCGTTTTTCCCCACTGGCCTCAGCGAATAAAATGGCGAACCTCGCGAGGAGTGGGGGTGGCCGCTTCATTCTATGCCACATGTGCCACATGCACATCAGGATGCGATAACTGTTCGGCGTTGCTGGGCCGGAGCGAGTCGGGCTTCACCAAGAACCAAGTAATGAAAGGCTGAAGAGGAAGAGTGACGCCGCAGGTGAGCATGGACCCGTAATTGCTCTTGGCCGGGGGGTGGGTTCCATGCAGCCCGACCTTCGGCTGGAATCAGCGAAATCTCATTGCTGTCCAGATCAACCGCCGCATATATCGCGTTATCTCGTCAGGGCCGACCACGTTCGCTCAACATCATAGACCAAATACGCTCGGGGAAAAAGGAATGCGAGCGGCCCTGTGCTCCTCTTCAATATCGTCTTCAATAATCCTTTGGGCCGCCACTCGGCTTCCCGAGAATGCGAGTCTTTGTAAACTTTGCGAGTGGTCATCCTCTTTCCTGGTCTTCTGCTCGGGCGATATCATACAAGCGAAGAATCCGACCAAGCTTCAGGTTGGTATGAGTAAGGTTGATGAACTGGCAGAAGCAGAAGGGATCTCTGAAGCAGAGGAACCTCAGAAGTCGCAGGCCTTTCCGGAAAAATTCCAGAAATCAACGTCGGTATAGCGCGGCTGATCGAAACGGGGCTCGTCTATAACCTGTGAACACCACGCAGTGAAAGCATCATTTCGCTCAATAGCAATCATACCAACAGTAAAAAGACGATATCTAGCTCCGGAATCCATAAAGACTAACCTCGATGAAGTAAAGAATGAGACGGCGCAGATCGCAGAAGAAAAAGCCTCCGAGGAAAAATCTGGGGTTGAAGCAGTAAACTCAAAGATGCAGGGTTAGAAGAAACGTGCTAGTAACCAAACAAAAACAGAGGATCAAAAGGCACATGAAACCTCCTTCGAAGAACACGCAAAGATACTGGAAGATAAAAGCGAAAAATGGAAGAAAAGGTATAAGATAGAGATCAAACCAAATATATAGGCGACGTCTCGATTTTAAAAATACCAAAACCCTAGGAGCGGTTGCAGAAAAAGCGGGAAAAAAGGGGTTAGGACTGATGACGTAGGTTGAGCGCAGACGAGCAGAAAGGTCACATCCCATAAATACATCGTACCACAGCCAAACAAATGGGGACAAGTGGCAGCAAGGGAACGTCAGGCGCCGCCGAAGAGCAGAAGCATCGCCATCATAAAGATTTGAAATGATTGATAAATCAAACGTGTGCGGTCGCAATTAAAACACGTCATTTAAAGCTCTGATCCAAACGAGGATACTTTAATGCAGGAAACGACAAGTAAGGATTAACTACAGAGAAATATTGAAGTTAAATATTAGACCCGAGAGAACTTGACTAAGCGTGATCGGCTCAAATATTTAAGGGGGTATTGTTATAGGTAAAAATAGTCGTAATAGGACACGTCATCACCATGGAAGGATGGAGTATGAACCTTCACGATAACTTACTCGGAAAAGAGGATAAGTAGTCCGACCACAAACAAAGACGATCAGCATGAGCAGCAGATCGGATTCGGACACACTCGGGCACACTCGGGCACACTCGGGCAAACTCACTCGGGAAACAATAAAACAGTCACCAGCACTTGCAATCAGCAACCGGCGGGTCCACGATAAGCAACGATGTGGATCATAAAAGGTAAAAAAGGAAACAAGCAGTTCTCCCGTAAATAAAGGAGAAAGAGTTTCATTCAGAATTGAATACAGCCGAAAAAGGGAAGTACAATCTAAATAGGACTAGGAAACCGCTCGAGACTTGGGGGCCACAACACTAAACCCTAGCGGTCATCTTAAAACCCTAGATACAACATGTATAAATACCCCTTTTATTCATAAAGCAGGGGTACGTGAAAAGTAGAACGAGAGAGAGAGAGAGAATCGTATTGAAGAGCTTGTAATCATTCTGTCATTCTTCATCTTGTAATCGTGATTCATAGTGGATTTGGCTTTGTTGCTAGAGGCAACGATCCCGTGGATGTTTCTCCGATCTTTTGGAGTTTTACCACGTAAATCACCTGTTATTTCTTTACAATCTTTGACCATACTCACATATAAATTGCAGTAACTCGAGAACGAATCATTGACTTGGTGATCACCAAAAATCACCGTCAACATAATAATAATATAAAAACTTACAAATAACCTTATTTTAGAACCGTATATATGTTATTATTAATAATAAATAAAATAAAAAAATAAAAAAAAAATAAAAAAAACAAACAAACAACAAACAACAAGTACCTTGTTTTTTAATTTTTTCCATTAGTCTTATAAATTATGAGTTTAATCGAATCTAGTTGCAATATCAAGTTTTCATATCTTCTTTTTTTTTTTTTTTTTTAAATTGACTTTTTAATATATATATATATATATATATATATTATTATATGATATACTGTTAGTAAAAACCAAAAATATTTATAAGTTTTTTTTCCTATAGCTATTATCGAGAAAGTACGGAGAGAGATTTTTTTTTTTTTTTTTTTTTTTTTAAATGGAGATATAGTATTGGAGAAGTGTTTAATATGGTAAATAATAGATTTAGGAGATAGAGTTTAATGTTTAATATTTAATCTAATGATTTAGGAAAGAGAATTTCTTTTTTTAATAATTTAATTAGTTTGAAGTGTCTTTAGAATTTTTTATCTTGATTAGTAATTTTAGTTCAGGTTAAAATTGTCATTAATAAAATAAAAAAAAAATTGAGTGTAAATAGATGATTTGTGGATTGTAAGGAGAAGCTCTCTAAATGTTAGAGCATCTCCAATGTAAAGTGGCTTGCATACCAATAATTGTTGACATGACAACAATGTCAAAAGACTTGCTTTCTATGTGGCATAAAAATAGACTTGATAGACAATCAACTCAAAATTTGGTTTCCAATGCTTCTGTTTAAAACACAATTTTTTTAATGACATGTCCATTTTTTTTTTCCTGTTTTATTTTTATTTTATTTCCTTACCAAAAATATATGAAAAATTAATGTCAGTTTTAAATATTTGCTAAGTCAGCCTAAAAAATAGTTGTGCAACAAACCGTCTGAAAATGGACGGTCATGTTGACAATGTCTAATATTTTTTTTGCCACGTCAGCTTGAGGTTGAATATGCACGGCTGCATTGGAGACACAATTATTAACATAACGTTTATTTATCCTACATGGCATCTCTTTTTTTCACAAGCCACGCTTGCATTGGAAATGCTCTTAATGTCACGAAAACATTTTCCATGTATTAAGGTGCCGATATTGTCATCCATAAATATGATTTGTACACTCAGTGGCGGACCCAAGAATTTTAACTAGGTAAGGCACTTGAATATATATAAAAAAAAAATGCTGAAAAATTAAAATCATATTAAAATGAGTTTTTTTTTTTTTTTTTTTGTTAAACAAAAAGGAGTTTTTTAAGATAAAATAAAACAAATAGAACACTTATTCATTTGAATTAAATAATCTTACATTCAAAAAGAAATAAAAACAAGAAAAAAAATGTTAAAAAATAAATAATAACAAGGAAAACAACATAAATAATGAAAAAAATTAAAAGAATAAATTACAATCTAATTTTATAATAAGAAATTTTATTATTATTATTATTATTATTATTATTATTATTTTGCATTTATAATGAATTCAATTTAAATTTATACAAAAATATTTATTAATAAATATTACTAGACATGTTTTTAAATTTTTTATTCTTCAAATTATTGGTAAATTATTGATTTATTGATTCTAAATAAATTAAAACTAAGGAAAAAAGAGGATGAATCATAATAATAGATTGACTATTTTAATCCAATAAAGTAAAATTTGAGATTTTATGGTTTATTGATTGGACGAGTTAGATATGTCAAACTAAAACTATTAGAAAAAACAAAAATCCAAAATTATAATAGATAATTTAATATAAAATAAGAAAATGAATTGTTTTATTTTAGAAGAAATGAAAATTTGAGAAAAGAATTGGAAAAGATAGTAAAATAAATAAGAAGTAAAAAATTATAAGATAAAATTGAATTAAAAAGAATGCATTTGCTTGAGATGGGACTTGAACTAAGAACTTTAAAGGGTAGGAACATAAACCAATACCAGCTGTGCTAAAGGAAACAAGATGTAACTATTATTAATGGATATTTATATATAAAGTATATACAAAGTCAATTTTTTTTTTTAATTTGAGGTAGGGCACGGGCCCCACCTGGTCTCCACGTGGGTCCACCCCTATGTACACTCATATTTTATTAAAAAAAATTAATTATAAAAATATCCAAATACAAATTTATGACAAATTATTTTAATTAAAAATAAACCAAATATTATGTAAACCCATTAATTACATCCATCATATCTTCAACTATATTTTTTATTAAAAAAAATCTTATATTGAACTCTAATTAAACCTTAATTCTATTTCAAGAAAATAAGACACCTCACCTCGTTTAATTCTTTGAAGATTCCCCACATCAATTGATCATCTTCAGAAAATGTAGCAGCTTCTACCACTGACTCGGCTTGAATACTAAATTGTTGTAGTACATATATCAGTCAACATACACAATGGACAGACCTATCTAAACCAATACCCCATCTAGCAATCTTGTGAGCCACCTTAATTGTTACATACACGATGGACATGAGAAATACAAGTTCTAACAAATCTAGCCAATAAAATTCCAACATCAAAAATTAAATTGTCAGCTTCGCTTTTGGAAAACACACCTCACTCCTACACAGGCGAACAACATTCAAGGCATCGGATTCAATAATAAGAGGGAAAGCACTTTTCTTTTTGTGTTCTCTTCGTAAATTTTAAAATTGGATTTCTTAATAATTTAAGAGAATTTATAAATAAAATGTATAAAAATAAATATATTTATTTCAGTAAGGGTACTATTAGCATTAGGATTGGTACTTATAGTAATGGTTTAATTTTTAAATATTAGACATAAGTGTACTTATAAAATAGGTGTGTAAATCATATTTATGGGTGACAATATCGGCACCCCTTATATTATTGTGCGAGAAGTGTTTGATCTATATTAGTTTTTTTTTTTTTTTTTTTAAATAATAATAATAATATTATTGCAATATGCCATTGAATTAATGTTTTGATAATGGATCAAACCTATTGGATTGCTCAAACAAAAATGCACACATCCTCCTAATTTATCATTTGAAATTAACATCATATTGCATTTAACATGTTGTAATAATAAGAAAATATTTATGATTCTTTTTGTAACCAATATATTGAGAAAAATAAAAGTGAAAAGAAAACAATGCTTTCTTATAGAAGCTAGTTTTTATTTATTTATTTATTTATTATTATTTTTTTTTATGTATAATAAATGTCACATTCCACATCGCTAGCGAATGAGATCCATGACTTGTATATAAACTTTGGTCTCTCCTAACTAAGTAAATATGTTTTGGACTATGGGTGAAGGATGCTTGCGTGTAGCTCATGATCCGAAGCAAATCAGTAAGGATGAAAGGACGCATGCATGAAATCCAAATCAGACAATATATGGGTATAAATAATGTTATGATTTTCGGAGTGGATAGAGATCAATATATGGTTTTGTTGGTCAGATTCGAGAAAACAGAAAAGAATGAATTTTTTTCATATTCTAATTATTGTGGATTAATTTGAAACTTTTATTGTAGTATTTCCTATATGTATATATTATCCATGTTAAATTTTGTAAGATTTGGAGATGTATAGAAGTAATTAAAAATCATGTATCAGAGGGTGGTCTATTGTGATAATTAGTTGGAAGAATAGATTCTAAGTTTAGTTCAAGACAAGTCATTTATAACGATTAAATTGCTATGGTGATGAGGTTATGATAGTAATTCAATTTCTTGATCTTCTAGAACTAGAGCGGAATCGTACGAGTTTAAGGTAAGTAAACTCATCCATGACGTATCATGTTTTCAAATGTATACGTGTTGCATATTTAAATATTTTAGCTATCTTGACTTATGATTTGGAATGCGTAAGTTATGTTATTGGTTAATTTCTCCTTCTTCTTCTTTTTTTTTTTTTTTTTTTTTTTTTTGAAGTATTACATTAATTCAAAGATTTTTTTGGGGAGAGGGAAGACTCAAACACACAACCTCATGGTGCAAATGTGAGAGGTTTACCACCAGTACCAACCTCCATCATTATTGGTTTCTCCTTAAGTAGTCACTATTTTGTCTAAAAATATGATCTACAACTTCGTATGGTAATAAAAGTATTTGAAACATTTTGATAGAATTGTTTTGAAATTTTTATAAGATACGATAAGTTTATTTAATTGATATTCAGATTTTCGAAAATAATGTTTCTAATATGCGATTTGAAAGCATACAAACGTAGTTAAATTGCTTAAAGGCATACCTAGAGAGGGGGGTGAATAGGTTTTTACACCTTTTTTCAATCCCTTGAACAAACTTTCGTTTGTCCCTCAAGGTAGCTTTACACACAACAAAATAAACCAAGAAAGACATATATAGACAATATGAGAATATAATCATGTGAACATGGTCTATGTATATCACCTAATTGTGTGAGGTATAAGAACAAATGAACACAACAATAAAGAATACTTGTATTTCAATAGATGTTCAATGAGTTACAAGAGTGATCAAATATCACTATACAAAAATTACAATATACAAAAGAATCATATATACAAAAATGATCAAAAGAATGAATCCACAAATCACACTTTACAAATACTTGCTTCACTATACATCACAAGTGAATAATATGAAACAAGATAATAACATACACAAATAAAATATAAAAGATAGAGATAGGAATAATTAACACAAGAGATTTTTTAACGTGATAAAACCTCCAAGGAGGAAACATCCACAGGTTGAAATACAACTATTAAGGTACTATATATATTGGATGATAAAAATAGAGAATCCACAAAGTGACCATTCTTTAGCTCACCCAACCTAGTGGAGTCTAAGTCTACCTAACCCTATTGGAAAGTATGAAATCCCTCAATGATGCGGAACCACCATATATTGGACAACACACAAAACCAACATCGATGGAAGATTAGAAATTCCTCAAGAGTGCATACACCTCCCGTGTACCCCGCTCTCTTGGAGTCTATGTCTAACCATACGCCTAGGCCTATCAATATAATAGCCAACTCCCTATCCAAGGCACTCATGCCTCTAGGGAGCCTCCCATGCATGACTATCCAAGTCCTCCCGACTCTAGCCATGACTTCTTGCTTGCCTATCCGAGTCATCCCAACTTTAGACAAGTCTTCTTGCTTGGCTATCCGAGTCATCCCGACTCTAACCAAGACTTCATGCCTTTTACAAGGACTTCCTAGTGTGATCATGTGAATGCAAATGATGCAAACAACCAATTCAACATAGAACATGTGATCAATAAATTCCATGGTACAAATAGACCTAAACATGTGATATCACAAGTAATAAAAGTCTAGATGCAAAATACAAGAATAAAACCTAAAGCATGTGTAAACACCAAACACATAAGCTCAAAGTCTCATTCACACATACCACACTTGAACAAAATATATTCATGAAGTACAAGTTCAAGATGCTATCAACATACAATAAAATGCTAGAGACATGAGATCAAATCAATCAATATTCTAGCAAAAAATATAGAGCAAGGATTTAAGATGTAAATCAATTAAATCATAGATAGCTCTAAAACACATATAAATACAATAATCCTAGATTTCATCAATCAAGGAATCAAAACAAATCTCAAGGTCATTTATCACAAAATTGATTCAATCAAGTCACAAACAACCTAAGATATCAACCTAATCACGATACAACTCACAATCATGTGAAAAACCTAGAATCATGGAAACTAGTTCATAAATGTCTCTAAATAGACTTTTGATTAGGATTGATTGTGAAGCTATCTTTCTCAATAGCATTCACCAAACATACAAGTATATATAGAAGAAGAAACCCCAAGCAAATTGAAGGTTATAAAAGAAGCAATCCCAAAGATAAGACCAATACCTTGGATTCAAGAGCTGGTTCGGTTTTCTATGTATAACCACCAGAAAAATCAATCAAACAGCTTCCAAACCACTTGGAAAAGGTAGAGGACTCGATCACGAATGATCTCCAACTTTAATCACTCAATTCTGACTCCGTATGAAGAAGCTATGGTGTTTGGAAAGGTGAGAAAATTGGAGAGAAAAATTCTGACGAGATTTGCAATTTTTCTTCTTGAAAATGAAATTGAGGAAATAGAGGGAATTTAAAAGGATGAGAGAGAGAGATTTTTCGGGCCAATCAGAGGTGGCCACGTCACCCACCCCGTGGGAGGTGTGTGGGCCACACGGGACCAGAGAGGTCCTCTGGCCGTGGGTCCCACGGCTCCCACACGGCTTGGGCAATGTGGCCTTTGGCCAAGCTCTCCTCTTGCGCGCTCCCTCACGTTCTTCCGCCATATCTTGGGCATCCAAACTCCGATTTCAAATATGTTTTTGGATTACGAACCGTGACTCCCTCACGCATGACGATGACTACACAACTTTAAAAAATGGTTGAGAAATCATCTCGGAAAACGACGATGAAGTCAACACAACGAATGAGAACGAAAAGTAGCGTAGCTACATCGTTTGGACTCAAAACTAAGTGAATGAGTAACTGAAATGACTGGAACTCAATAAGGAATCATAATAGAGCATATTCAAGTCCAAATACAAAAATATGGAAACATATAAACACAAAGACACACACATATGCTATTTCCTAGACATAGTCCTAGAACATGCAATAAGCAAAGTTTGTCAAGATAGTATAAAGCATGAGCATATATTATCAAGAGTGTGAAAGTGATATATAAATGATTTTTAACCATGAAGGAACACACAAGGATGCCATGTGTGTGTGTGTGTGTGTGCCTAGCCTTGTAAGAAATATGAGGTCTTATATTACCTTTGATGATCAATGAAGCACATATCTCTTTGAAGCCGCATCTTGCATGAATTGTGACCAAAATTTCTTCGTCTTCTTAAATCTTCAACATATGGACCACTAAAGATTACAAAAGAAACACGTTTTGATATGGAATACATGCCAACACAAACTATAAACCTAACACGATTCAACAAGGTAAAGAGAATGATTGTTTTCTACTTTGGTTCATTGACTATAGTAAATGAATTATTTGGGCCGGCCGGGTAGGGATGGCAAAATAATCCGCGGGGACCCGCACCTATGGGGTGGGGATGAGTTTCAATTTGGTGGGGATAGGGTGGGGATGTGGATAAATAATAAAACCCGCAATAGGTCCGCCCCTCTTAAAATATAATATTTATTTATTTTATTATTTAGTTCAATACTTATGTTTTAAAATGATTGAATTTATTTATTTAGTTTTAAGATTTATAGTTATGAGATGATTTTCAATAGTTTTTTTTGGAATTACTTTGTATATAATTATATCATATTCATTGGGATATGTATTTATTATTTTAATAAATATTTTTTTTGGACAAGATTTTAATAAATAATTTAGATAAATGAGTTAAATAGGTAAATTGGGTGGGGATGGGGAAAGCATACCCCGCCCCGCTCTGCCCCGTTCCATCTATTAAGGGGTTTTATGAGAATATGGGTTTTCAAAAAATAAATAGGATAGAGTGCGGGGAAGCCCACCCCATCCCAAACCAGCCCCATTGCCATCCCTAAGGCCGAGTCACCGGACTATGGGTGACACTACGAGACATGAGCTATTAGTTTACCCAGGGCTGGCCCATGGGGGCAGCAAACCCAGCATTTTGCTGGGGCCCCCAGCTGGCCCAATTTCATTTTTCTTCTTTGGGGCCTCAAAACCCAATATATTTATGTTTAAACAGGCCCAATTCCAAACATTTTATTACTTTTATTATATATTTTCCTTTTTGGCCCAATGAACTAATTCAATTAACCAAAAAAAACTTCAGGCACAATAAACTTGTCAATAGCAAGTTCAATTACTTTAAATATGTTATGCTTTTAGTATCGATCTTGTTTAAACATTTCTTAGATACATCAACCAGTACAGTAGCAAGTCCAATTACTTTTCTCTTGCTATTGTTACATGCATGCTTGTTAGATTTATAGTCTTGTGAAGATAGTCAACCTTATAGTGGGCATTATTGGGCGGTATTGATTTGAGAAAGAGTTGTTCAAAATGTAATTTTCTTTCTAGCTTCTTTGATTTTTTCTAGAATATGAATTCTTCTGTTTTTTCTTTTTCTTTTTCTTCTTGTTTGTATAGGAAAATAATAATAAAAGAAATAGTTTTCTCCAAACAAAGTCATTTTACGAACTTCAATATGATAAATCTTTTTTTTAAATACAATAAATCTTTTTATTTTAATTTATGTGGATTACATTGTATTTGGTAAATGAACAATTATTTATTTAAAAATATATATATGTTAATGATAATAATTTTATATAGGGCCCCGAATATCATAAAATTGCTCGGGCCCCAAAATGTCTGGAGACGGCCCTGAGTTTACCGTTTTATAAAATGATTAATTCATATTGTTTACTTCCGTCAAATTGGAGAACATAAAATTATGAGTTTTAAAGATCTTTTGATTTATAAATGTCTAAACTGCTAATGGATTTCTTATGATTTAAGATTATGAATATATAAATGATTTATAAGATTGTTTCGTTGGTATATTGATATTAATTATATGGATTGTATTAAACGTTTTTCATGTTTTGTTAAATATTACCTTGATGGAATTCTTCTTAAAGTTTATGACCAAAGTTTTGAACATAATGATTTTACCGAGGCTATTTTATTTATATATCATGTATGAATTTACATATGGAGTTGACGATTCACTCCTCGTTAGTGCCGGCCCTGAGGCAGGTCAACTAGGGGCGCATGCCTAGGGTAAAAAAAAAAAGACCTAAAAGGCCCATTTTTTAATTTTATTTTTTGTGTTTAGTGCTCACATATGTAGACTTTGATAAATAAAAGACCCAAAAAGGGTTCAAATTTATTGTTATTTTTCAAACTTCATATAATTATATCATATTTGGGCCCGAAATAAGAAAAAGATGTGGAAATCAACTTCTTGTATAAAGATTGGGCTCAATATGGATTTTCATCAAAATTATTAAAAGCAAATTAGTAGCTCTATTTGCACCCCTGAAAATTTGTATGTGTATCCCTTTTTGCATGTACACCTCATTAAGAGTTTTTAAAAAATTATATTTTGTAAGCACACCCCAAACATTACCAAATATACCCTTTCTTTTATTTATTTATTTTTAAATTCTAAAAAAATTAAAATAAAATAAAATAAAAAAAGGAGGAGGTCTTCTCCCTTTTCATTTTCTAAGCAAGTTCGTCTCTCTTTATTTACATATGTTATTTCTTTGAGTGGAAACTGTCATGTAGATCTATTTGCTCGTAACTTTTTTTTTTTTTAGTTTTGTCTTTTCTATGTATTGCGATATAAACTTGATGAAAATTACTTTGATTAAGCTTTTGTAAATTTTCTCAAAAAATAATATATATATATATATATATATATATACACATAAATTATTAAATACGGGATTTCATAAGATTTAAATGCTAGATTGAACAAAGGGCCATATTTTAAATATTTGCCATGGAGCCTCCAAAACCTCATGACCGGCACTACCCCTCGTCACCACCATTTTGCAGATTAAGTTCTTGGATATAGAAGTTATGAACTTTGTATTAGCAATATTGGAGATGCGTATCGTCGGAGGATTTAGTTCCATGTGTGTAGGTGTTGTAAGGATTCAATTTATTTAATTGTTGTAATTACCTTTGTCTTGGAGATTTAATTGAAATGTGTGGTATCATGTTTGGATATTGAAATTATTGATTATATTAATTGTGATTACTTGTGAATTAAGGTTTTTGTAAGTTCCGAATCACGTAATATTCCGGTTTGTTATGTATCGGATTTGGGGTGTTACAATAAAAATATTATAAAAAATTTGTGGTTTGGAGAGAAGGGCTAGAGATGCACGTTTGGGGAATGGGTATGGATATCCCCCCCCCCAATTTCCCCATTTTCCCAAAATGGGGATGGGGAATTTTGGGGGGACCTATATCCATCCCCATCCCCAATTCCCCGTTTTTCCCGTTTTTCCCCGTTTTTTTCCCATTTCCCCGTTCCCTCATTTCCCCATTTGACTATAATTAACAAATTAAACTAAAAAAATAAACATTCCATTACAAATACAAAATAAAATTCATTAGTGCATTTTATATAAAATGTGTATATATACTTAGGGAGTTAGGGTTTTCAAAGAATAAACAAAAAAATTAAAAATATATATTATAATTATATTTATATATGTTTGGGGGAAAGGGGGAAATGGGGATGGGGGACCTCCCCCCCATCCCCATCCCCATCCCCATTTCAACATAATTGTGGGGGAAATGGGGAAATGGGGATGGGGAGGGGTCCCCCCATCCCCATCCCCATTTCAATTTGGGGATGATTTTCATCCCCATTCCCCCCTATTTCCCCATTTTTCCCCCAAAAAAAATCCTCAAATGGGGATGGGGACGCGGGGAATTGGGGACCCGGGGAAAAATGTGCATCTCTAAGAAGGACACAACTCAAAAGTAGCTAGTATAGGTGAATTTTAGTGAAGGTATTGTAAAGGATGGAGGATAGAGGAGGCAAATGTAGTTTACCAGCCGTCTTCCATCTTGGGAAGATATTGACGAACTCTTTCATTAAGTTAATGTGATTTTGATAGGAATCCACCGAGTAGAACTCATCTTTAAAATTTGGCTTGTAAGGAGAGTGTACGCAATGAGTTATATACATCGACTAATCTCATCAACGTGGGATCGTAACAAATTTTTACATTCCTTTTTCTTTTAAGTTGTGTTGTGTTGATATAGTAATCGTACAATCATATTACATTTTACTGAACTATTTTGAATTTACAGAATGTAAGGTCTACTTATAGAGGTACCTGAAAAAGTAGTGCTTCAACATGTGCTCAAGAATTCCAATACAACAAATCAAACCATACAAATTTATTTTATTTGATAACACAATCTACAAAAGCAGAGAGAGTTTCTGAGTACTGATCAACACTCACATCTTAGTGATCTTAAATTACTTAGTTCTAAAACAAACACTAGCTAGCTAGTTCAAATCGCTCCATCAACTAAGAACCTGAATCCATGAGTACTCTTCAGGTTCTGAGTTTTCCCTTCTTGATGTCGAGAAGGTTGTCGTAAACGCACCACGCAAAGCTAAGGAAATGGTCTTGATCCATTCTTTGCTTGTAGCGGCCCCAATAACTATGATGATATGTTACATAATACCAAGCTGATGCCTTTGCATACACTTCCTTCGGATTTGGAGTGACAGCATCTGATGAATCACTTTCTGTCTGGTTGAACCAGGTCCTTGCTTGCTTCCTCAGCGACCTCACAGCGTGACTGATTTCTTCCGAGTCCCTTTTCTTGTCGAAAAATCTTGACATTTTCATGATGCAACCACTTAATATCTCAGATTCTGTTTTGATGCCGTAATGGTCCATTAAGTTCCCCAACTTGTTATCATATTGAGTTTTGTAATCGAATGCTTTACCGATAAATTTTTCGAAGCCATCCACTTCCATGGCAGGATCATAAGTCAGCATAGCCACTTCCTTGGTGAAGGATTTTATGGTTGCTGTAGGCGCAGCAATGCCTTTAACCTCCCGATAAAGTTTTCCTAGAACACGTTGTGATTCATAGGAGGGTTTTTCTTGCTTTTCCATGAAATCTGGATACGTCGTGGCACGTAAACGACGTGGTATTTCAGCTGCCACGCCAGTTTTTGAGAAGTCCACAGCTATGGAGGCTAGTCTGGCAAGCTCCTTACATTGAACACTCTTGGCCTTTTTTTCCTCTCTGTCTGCAAACACCACATGGGCATTGCAAATGACACCCAAGCTGTCATTCATTATATAGTCCACAAAATACTTCTCTACCTCCTACAACACACACCATAAAACATGTTATCAAACAAAACAAAATTGGAATAGAGTGCATTATTGAAACAGAATTCAAGAAACTCACCTCAATTGTAACATCAGTGTCCGAAACCTTAGTTGGTGGTGGTGTATAATCCATCGGAGGAAACTGTCGAGGAGGAATCAGTTCAGGATCCCAACACACAAAGTAGTTGTCTCCATCCAAATCGCTCCCAGAACATTCATCCGGATGAGGCCTGGTTGGTTAACAATGTAGTCGTAAGAACAAAATCGTAATAAAGTTTAAATAAAAAAAAATAAAAAAATAGTAATGATATAGACTTGATTTACCTCTTTCCTTTTGCAGGGAAAACAATGCAATCCACCATATGGTGCAACGCCTGCACGTCCACAGCCTTTAAAACGCGCATGTCTCCTGGGTGTAGACACGGGTTTTTTGCAACTACTACCTTTCTTTGAACTATATTGTAATGACTTGAAGATCCGCATCCAGGGCCAGAGTATTGCACAAACACTTGACCATACTCCAAAGTGCCTGTTTCGTCGAGACATCCCATCATAGCTTGTCCATTTTGGACAAATATCCTTGTTCTGTTCCTCAACTCCTGCAGATGTGAGGCCCTGAATGTTTGAAGCATCATCGAAAGAAATGGCTCTTCGTCTGGCTTGTAATCAGACATTAGCATTTCCTTGAGAACTCTTGCATTCTCCCTAGAAGAAGCCATCAATTCAAGTGCCTCTTGTGCACTTGCAGGATTTGTTAGAATTGAATCCAATTGAGCTATTGCCTCCCTTTGCTTCCTCTGAAAGACACAATCTTTAACACCAAGTGTGGACATGAGAGTGATCAGTTGTCGATTCAGAAAGCAGGGCTGGTACCGGCTACATGCCAAGATGTCAAGACTTGTGCTGTTAGACTTGTACTTACACATGCTGTTTCTCAATGACAGTTTCACTGTCGAAGTTGGGTCAATAGCAACAACGCCTTTGTAGCCACCATATCGTATCTGAAATGCCGATGGAGTATAGTTTGTGCAACCCCATTTTCTAGCTGCTATTTGAGCTAAATCAGCAGATATCTTGCCAATTCCATCAGAGAATACATAATTGACTCCACCTCTTTTTGTTTCCACATCAGGAATTATTTTAACTTCACTGCTATCAACATGTAAAGCCTCCCTGGATGATCCGAAAGATTGACCGAGTCTTGCAGCAAATTTTGCTACATTTTTATGTAACTAAAATCACCCATTCCTTCTCGAATATCTGCTGCGGACAACCCAGGTCTAGATGCAAACATCCACAAAGAATTTTCTGACAATTGGCTATTCGAAAACGCCAAAGTTTCGAATTTCTTACCTCCAATGACTATGCCATCTCTCACAATTGAAAGTATCCTTCGATAAACACCAGTGCGCCCGTCTTCATTTGTTGAAGATGATGTCCGATGAGATGATAAAACGTTTGCAAATAGCCTCTCTCCATCCTCATCAACGAAAGAGACGCGGAGAAAGTTATGGATATCATTAGGATGGCTACGTAGAACGCGGTTAGAGAGACTTGCCTCCGGACCACGGAAGTATACCTTAGATGGGGTTATCTGAATCTTGGGCACATAAACCAACCCATCATCTAAGGCAATTTCAGGAGTATCAGGAATTTTCCCGGACATGGAGTACTGTTCGTATTGCTCAGTGAGCCAACTTACAGGATCATAGCAACACTCTCTGAGATGAGACAGTGCATGTTCAATGTATGCTATGTTGTTCCTAGTTGGATCAACCAAGCGAAAGAAGTTGTCGTCAAGTGACGGTCCAGGAAGAAAACCTTGATGAACCAAAGAGTTGATTTTGAACAATATTTTGAAAGGCAATTCAATGTTTTGAGGTGGGTTAATGATGGGGACAAGATCAGAATTACAAGAGAAAGAAGAAACACTCTCTAGAGTGAATTCGGATTCACTTTCTTTGTAATAGAAAAAGCTTTTTAGAATTTTAGGGACATGTCCCCTCCCTGGAAGTTTCAAACACAAAGCATTCGACTGACCAATGCTTGAAGATGGTGTGAAATCAACTCCCCGAACCCACAGGCCTTCGTCGCGCTTGTAAATCCGAGGAGCACCATGTAACTAGAAACAGAGAAAGAAAAGAGAGGAATTTATCTGAAAATGTTACTATAACTTCAAGATTGATGAAGATTTCACATGGTGAAGAAGATTGTCAGTTAATTACCTGAATTACAAGGAACTTGACGGATTGTCTACGTGGTGGACGGTGGAGCTCAATCTGAGAAATGCTTTCAGAGAAGACCTCAAGCTTGTATTCCACGGAATGATAACATAGAGAGAAATTAAACGTTTTCAGGTCAGGATCAAATTTCATAGTGACATTTTCCAGTGACCAAAGAACAGAAAATTTTCCCTCAGAAATCTTGCATCCAACATTCAGTGTCACATCATCAATTCTGAGCTGGGAAATTTTTGTTTTTGGTTCCACATCCCAAGCTTTCAGATAAGAATTCTGATACCAGAGAATATCAGCAGCCAAGGACTTGATAAGTTCCGCGGCTTCAACGGTTGTGAATTCAACCACAGCATGTGCTCTTGAACCTTCATTTTGTCCAACTTGTACATCAGAGACAGTCCCTTCACCAGTACGTCCCTCCACGAATACCTTCACGGCTGCTGCTGTCTGAGCTGAAACAAATCCGAATAACTTAACTGTTTTTCCCATTTCGCGATTCTTTCGTTCGAAACAACTTCAACTGCAGTATTCTGTTAAAAAAAAAAAAAAATTAATCAAACTTCTAACAATGTTGTTAATGAACAAAATGATCAAGACATGCACATGATGCTACTACAGATCATAAAAACAAAGTTGATTAAAGAAAAGTAACTCAATAAGGAAATTGAAGAAACAAAGAGAGACTCACAAGAGATTTATGATCAATGTATAGGTGTGAGTAGCAAATGGTGATCAAGTAAGGTATATTTATAGTGGAAGAGCTAAAGAAAAAGTGTTACTAGCTAGCTTACTATTGGTAGTCTGTTTCCTTCTTTTTTGGCTATATATTTTCATTATAAAAAGAAAAAACATTATATTATGCACCTTTTTTTTTTCACTTTAAAGTATACGATAAGAATTTAAGTCTCACATTTGTCTATTAAATCGTAAAGTGTGAGAAAACTTTTTGCCTGTAATGGGAGTTGCATTCTGAATTATGCTAGCTGTGGTTGATTTCGATAGGTCCTACAGACCTCTGACCTGATAAGTGTCAAATTTAAAAAAATAAAAACGGATTAGTTATAAATATGATCTCATTAACACCAAAACTCCCATGTGGCCGACACATATCGACATCTCATTGGTTATGACGAGCTCCCCCTATCAAATATTTCCATTAAAAAATGTACATAAAAAGCTCACTATAGAGCTTAATGAGATAGTTTGTAACTATATTCAAAGTATTTTAGTTCTGTCTACAGTACTTGAATAGATTCTTTGAAGCCTTCATTGGATGACATGCAGCTGTGACATTCTCCATGTCTCCATACATCACAGAACCAATCACATATGCACACATCAGCAAAATGGAGTGAATCTGCACCCTTATTATCTATGAGGTGGCATAGGGTGAATGAAGTTCTGGAATCTTCCATAAACATATGAAGCCTTTGACTGTGTTTGACTTAAATAAGCATATGCATGCATGATGATGGCCCCCACCAAATGAAGTTACAACAAGGAAGAAGCAGTTATAGCTAGAAAAAAAAACAAAAAAAAAGAGTCTTGTGGTGGGGGATTCAATTCATTCGATTTCTCTCCTTGCTATGAAAGGTGAGTGAGAGTGGGACCAACTTCTACTTGATCAACAAGGATGAATCTCATGATTGATTCTTTTGATATATATAACTGAAATGATACTTGCATTGCATGTCAACTTATCAATGAAGGCTATATATTCACCATTACAAGTTATTCCAACGCGTTAATGAATGACCGATGCATTATTATTGAGGATTCATCAAGTATAGTTTCTTCTAAGGGGAATAGTTTTGAATTTTTTAGAAGACTGAATAGGGACTGAAATCTGAACCTAAATAATATGTTTGCTTGTTTTTTTCCTCATATATAAATGTACTATCAACATATTTGTATTTTAAAAATAAAATTGTCTGAAAATAAGTAATTTTATATTTACATTCATGCTACTTAAAACAAATAATTTAACATGTACCATTCTTTATAAAATTTTGCATTTTGTCCACGTTTCCAATGTATGTAATTGAGGAAGCCATTTTTGTTTTTTTGTTTTTTTTTGGTTTCCTAGATCATATGCATCGGAAGCCAAATTAAAAAAAAAAAAAAAAAAAAAAAAAGATTATTGATTTTTTTAAAAAAATAGGTTCTTGAATTATATGCACCGATCTCTCTGAGAAGTAATTAAGGTTTTTTTTTTTCCTTTTTAAAAGCCCTTTAAAATAAGAAAAATATTAAAAGAAAGGATTATACATCATATCAAATTAGGATAAATTTGGAAATATATATTTTTTAGGATGATATACTTGAAAGAGAATATTTAATTGTAATCAGGATTTCATACTTTATTTTTTAAGTTGTTTGTTGATGTTTTTAAGTTGTTTGACCACTTATAAAAAATAAAATAAAAAAACAAAACAACTTAATGAGTTTAAATCAGACCCATTAAATTTTGACCTCCCATAATTCAATGTTAGTTTTTTTAAGAAATAGTAATAACATACACTTTGAATTTTAAGGAGAGGGTTCGAAAACATATTTATCCCCCCCCCCCCCCCCCCCCCCCCCCAAAAAAAAAAAAAAAAAAAACCTAAATAATTTGTGATGATATGGGGAATGATATTCATATAACAAACAAATCACATACCACGTCCAAAATTTGGACGAAATAAAAGGTAGACAATGTTGATAGAAATAAACAATAACACAACTTTTATTTTCTCTTGTTGGAGATAAACAAATTGTTGCTGTATTATAACAATCATTCCACATTTCCAAAGAATCTCAACAGGAATGGATTTCCCCTTCTACCATACATAGTATTGACAATAGTCACATAAGAAACCACAAGGTAAAATATATAGCTTTTAAGTGATTTTCAGTGGAAATCTTGTTTGTTGGGGTATTATATACAACAAGGGAGGGTTGCTGTGCAGTGAATCGGGTAGAAAACACACCAGAAGATGCAGATCTAGCTCCACGAATTTGTAGATTTACTCTGGCACAACCAAGAATAGAACTATATAAACTCACCCAAAATGCAAAGGAGGGGAAATAGACATATAAAGAAGAGATAATCGGTTCTCTACGGATTCCTAAACATATTTGAAACAACGAGAACAAAATGTTAAATACCTCTTATCAGCTGCTTGAGCTACCAAGATCGAAATCCATAGTGTAATCATATTCAATAGTTGGAATTACGGAAGCCACAAATTTCAAGAATAAGAAAAGGTACCTACAAAACGCGTTATTTGTAGATTTCATATAAATAAATAAAAAATAAAAAAATTGCCAGAAAGATAAGCAAATGGATCGAAAGCAAGAAAGAAAACAGATTAGCTACAGCTAAGAACCACCAGTTTGCAATTATCAATGCAAAAACTCAGAATCCACCGTTCAGGTTTAGCAACAAACTATGTGGTTTTCCTTCGCTTCCTAGTTCTTCCTCAAACCTTTTAGAAAATTAATACAAGACATTCAAAACCACCATCCTAAGATCAATCACTTCTCTCTTTTTACTTTTTAGAACCTTTCTACATGATCGGCAATTCCGCGCTAACATTGTCACCTAACTACTCTTCCACATGGTTTGAAACAAGAACATATATATATATATATATCAACTGGATTGTAATAATTCAGATCTTGAAAAATAATTAATACAGTAGATTAGAACTAATCTTGACAACCAGAAGCTTCATATGAGTATAAACCATTCAAGATCCAATGCTAAGTTACTATTTCACAAGTTGTATGTATATGAGTTATATAAGTAGCACCAGGGGCAGAGGTCCAGGAAAAAGGTGGAAGGAGTTATTAGTGACATGTCTTTTTGCTTTGAAAGAGGAAAAAAGGAAAACATTAGGTTCCATGCTTTATTTAAGGCCAAATGACGAGAAAATATATATATATATATCACTCAGCTTCAGGCTACACTCCACATCACATTAGAATAGTCACTTCTATCATCACAACCCCAATCTACATGGATATATCAATGCATGCCTGTAACGTAAAAGTAAATTAGTAGAACTGGCTCGTTTAAGATCATTTAACTCAATTCAATTTTGGATTTGAATATTTATCATGCTGCTAGTAAAACAGTTGACCATGATGTGAAAAAAAGATAAGTCAAATCCAATGACAATGTAAATGATGAGAAAGAAAATATTATTTACTTGTCAACTTCAGGCTCCACTCCACGTGACACTAAAACATCAATGATTTTCTTCATCACAGCACCATGTCGACATGGATGTATGGATGCATGCTTCCCAGGCAAGTGAGGGTGATCTTCAATAGTAACCTGTGTATAGTAAAATCAAGGGGAAAGGAGAAAAAAAAAAGTGAAAATTTCTTAGAAATATATACAAAGCGAATAGGTGAAAAGTAAATAAATGGGCAACAAATGTCCCTCCGAACTCCTATAAAAAAAAAAAATGTCCCAGTGAACTGACACCAGAGAGCGAGTGAAAAACAAACAGGGTTCATACTTTTGAGAAGGTTATAAATAAGAAACAACCAGCATTCCCACAGCTCCACTAAAATATTAATCCCCGAGATTTTATCAATAAACAGTTATATGTATTACACATTTACACATCATCTAAGAAAATAGTAGTAGTTCCAGGACTGAGTGGGCCCATGGTCAATGTCACAAATCAAGATATTATATTTAAGACAAGGATAGGCCTGAGGTGCAAAACCAACATGTAAACACATTGTGGTCTATGACCGAGTAGCTTGTGTTAAGAGTAATAAATTGTATTTAGGCAACAAAAATGTATGAGGTGGGATTGTGGGACCAACAGCTGATCTATTTCAATATAATTGTATGAGTATTGATGCATTGCGCTATTTACAGAATTACAGCAAACTAATCCAAGAGGAAATTCCTTTATTCTTTTTCCTTCTCTTAAAGAAAAAATGTAGTTATGTAGAGAAATTTGTAAACAATGATTTCGTACACCACAAGATCTCAAATTTTGGGGATTCAAACTGATTTCCGCCCTAGATCGAACAGTAGATTTCATCAGTGCCCTTACAACACATTAATTAGAGGCATCAAAAATCACCCTTCAAGGAAACAAAAGCTCTCGGACAAGTAAATTTCAAGTCATGCAGAATACAAAACCACTCTACACATACCAACAAGTTGAGAAAATCACACGGAATCATTAAATAGACAGGGGGCCAGCAAGTCTCACCGTTTTGCGTGCATGGTCTTGACTAACATCTTCAAGTACATGTTCAGGTTGCAAAAGCATCCTTGACTGTAAAAGCACCAAAAAATGTTCAGTTGGGTAAAATCCAATTAACTCAATAAATGCATCATTCTTTGTAATTTGTAAAATAGATAAAAAAAAAAAAAAAATACAATACTCATAATAATATTAAGAAATCCACCCAATAAACAGAACTAACATAAAGCACAACATATTCTCAGTTTCAAACATGTTAAATGACAAGCATGAATTAAGGAACATTAGGTCACATTTGGTACATATGGCTTGGTAGGATCACTTAGAGCTGTAATCATAGTAAGCTGCATTTTTACTCTACTCATCTATAAAATAGAGTGATTTTTATGTGATGGCTAGATATGGATAGAAGGAATACATTAAAAACACATCAACATACCATTTCTTTGGCCAGATGTTACAAGTATTAGGAACCCTTTCTATTGTAAAATTCAAGTGATAGTGTAATTATGCCGCAATCCACTATCTAACATGTTCGATTTGTAGAAGAGAAGAGGAAAACAGATTTGACAATAAAGGTGATTTCATTCTCTAGAATGTTGATTCGTTGAAAACAAATTTTTATTACTAACATATATGCAAATTCACCAAAAAAACACTGTATCTTAATCCTAACATAGTAACATGTAATAACTCAAACATGACATACATGAGTCACTAAGAAAAGTATAAACAGAACAACAAACCTCATCATATCCAGTAAGCCAGACACGGGGAGTTTGATAATATTTATCATACCTGAAAATAAAGGAAGAACAAACACATGAAAGTAGTTTACTATTTGCTAAGGATTACAACACCATGCAAACATGAAAAATCATTAGATTATACGGTAGGTACTTATTTATACAAATAACTAAAAATTAATGCCCATAAGCAAGAACGAAATAAGAAAAGGAACATCTTTCAATGCATTAATGTGACCCATGTGCGAGTAATCAATATTAGCCATTGATTGAATTTCTTAAATCCAAAATTTATGAATTTGTAGTAAAATAAAGGCCAATATATTACACAAGTAAAATAGATTGACCTGTTCACTTAAATAAAATTAATGCTTCAGCTAAATTACATGCTCACAATAATTTTAAATTGTCAATTAGGCTCTTCCTATAATATCAGTATGCTTATGATAGAGAGATTAAGATACCCAAAAGAAGGGTTGCCAACACATTCATAAGCATCTAACACATTTGGGCTGTAGCATACATATTCAGTGGAAGTGAGATTCAGACAAGTTACAACATTATTTAACACATCATAGTTGGCTCAAGAAACTCTAATATCAATATTCATCTTACGTGATGCTGACATCATAAGTTCGTGTCCGGAGAATGTTATCATCATCAGGTTCATGAGCCACAAGATACGTGGACTGAAGTGTTGCCTGCATTAATAAAAAAAGAACTGATTTTCAGTAGTTACTCTATATTAACTCACAGGTTCATTAACATTTGGCCCTTAAAATACTCATTCAAATGAAAATATGACGACCCTTCAAGAGAAAAAAAAAAAAAAAAAAAAAAGTCAAATCACCATAGGAACGTATCTAGAATTTCACTAGGTCCAACGTCTTTATACTGTAACAACTAACAAGTATGCGGGGTGACTTTGCTAGCATATCATAGGTGAAGGAAGCTAAGGAATGTCTATTTTCAAAAAGCACAAAGCTAATGGAATTGTGAAACTGGTGTCATGGCAACTAATAGTACAAATGATGATTATCAGTGCAGTAATTTATTATTTTGTCTTTGCAATAACCACCCTAAGACCCAGCAACAAAAATATGATAAAAATCAAAGTACTACAAAAGTAAAGCAATTCTAAGAAACCCATGACAAGATCATAACATTATCAACTTACAGGATCAGTTTCAATTAGACACTCAGGTTCATCATATCCTTCCATGTCCGGGATATCTTCTTCATCCTCACCCCCAAAATGGTTAGAAATTGACACAACGGTACTTTTCTTGCTGATTTCTAGGGACTCCATAGATGGCAAGTTGTCATCTTCTTCACATTTATCTATAGAAAATATGAAGCATAGAGTCAAACAAATAAGCATAAACAAAAATACATGCTGCATCTAAACGTATTTGGTATAAAATGATACAGACTGAACTGCTGCCTGCATTAGTATAAACAAATACACGACAATAATAAGGAAACCCAACTGTAAAATCAATGTTACTAATATACAAAAGATTATCCGATATCCTATTGCAGAATGTATCACACCGTTACACCATAGGGGATTAATGCATTCAAATCTAAGAATAGATATTTTAACTTAAACATCTTTGAATTCAAAAGCTATTATCCAAGTAGTTGTCAATATTGGAAGAAGTCAGAAGTATTAATGAAGCTTGCTTCTAGATACATATAACATACATATCAGTGCCCTTCCGTTTTTACCTCTGTGTTAGTTAAAAACTTAAACCTACTTCAACCCCCTCCAACCTCTTACCAGTTAATCTAAAGCTGAAAGGCTATGATATTGGGGATGTTGCTGCAAATGATGTACTACTGACTGATAATACCAACAGAACAATCAGTAGAAAGTCTATTATCATAGGAAGGAACAGAATTTATGGCAGGACGCATTGATAGTATATGCATATGTACTACCAGATAAGAAAACCCTTGCGTTTGTGCAATTAGCAAAAATTATAGAAATTATAAAATGATTCGGGAATTTTTGGTTCTTGCAAACTTTCAAGTTTCAATAACCCAAAGTCAAGGCAAAAGAATGCCACCTCTAGACCAATTTTAGAAATCATAAAACTACTAATCTCTCTAAAACACATAAACTGGTTTCCATTAGTTTTTTCATTTGAACTCAGAGGTTTGTTAACAATTTGCAGTTGCGTTCAAATTAAATATTGTAACAGCTACTCTAAAGTTACCTTTAGGTTTCCCATGAGTTGCCAGCCAACCATCATTATCTTCATTGTCCACCAAAATTTCTCCTCCAGCACTCTCGTACTCTTCCTCTATCGATGCAGCTCTCCTCAGACATGGGACTGAAAAGCAATTTCTTGATCCATTATTCACATTGTCAAAATAAGTCCATGATGGTTCAAATTAAAAAAATTTCATATATCAACCTCTAAATTCATAAACAAATCAATAATTGTCGCATAAATCCACAAAAACAACGCTAACAATCTTATTAACAACAAAATTAACTTTTCTTATACGAACAAAACATAACAAAAAATTGTATAATCTACCGTTTCTAGTAATCAAGAACTGTTTTTCCGAAGGCAAATACGATTTCCTCTTGCTCGGCTCACCGGATTCCCTGAATAAAAATCAAACTTGATATAAATTTGCATTTAAAATATCATAAAATTAAATGATTAAGAATATTGATCAATACCATGACCAGGTTGGGCACTTGGAGACGAGATTGTCCCCGGCGAGAATGAATTCGCTAACGCTGAGTACGCCTTTCTCTCTGAAGGCAGAGACCGTGCGTGGACCAGTGATCCTCTCTACGGTTCCTTTGAATGCTTCGTGGAGCTTCTGCGACAGTACCATGTTTTCGATTTTTCGTAATTGATTTGCAGAATTTGGGTACGCAAACAAACCCTGATTATTGCAGAGGAATAAAGATGAAGTAGTTTTCTTGTTTAGTTGGAAAGGTTTGAAGTTCGAATATTTATCTTCCTATCCTTAGTATTTACATATTTATATTTCTACCCATAAACCTTTAATTTTTTTCACCTCTAATATTTACGGAGTACCAACTGGCAAGATGGTGTTGGATATTGCTAAAATTAAAATAATAGTAGTGCTAGACGACTCAAATAATGTGATATGCGTATTGCAATCACCATGTAAATAATAAAATGACGTGATGGATGATATGTTCGTAACAATTCATATTACATATCTTTTAAGTATAAATTTGAGCAAAATATTTGGACAGTCTAGCATTATTCTTAAAATAATGTTTCAGTCATAAAATGAATTTGAAATATCATTAAATTATGTAGGTACATTGATGTTAATAGAGTCGATAAGGAGCGGGAATACCATCCTCATTCTCTATACATGAATGTAACCAAGAATCTCATTCATGATCCATTCCTCACTTGGGTCGGGATGTGATACCACGTTTATACAAAGGTCTCTTTGTCCCTATCCCTTTTATGCTCCATTCCATGAAAACAATATTCACAATTATGCACTTTCTATCATTGATCTATCATTAAAAAATATTATAGGGTTTATCTTTAAAAAAAATATATTATAAGGCTTATGAAAAAAAAAAAATTAATATAAAAGCATTTTCATGCAATTTTATAGTGCGTTAAAAAAAATTATAGGGCTTGTTTATAGAAATTCAAAAACATTGTAATTTTATACATTTTTCACCCAAAACAACGAGAAAACAGAAAAACTACAAGTTAAAACGAAAAAATTATAGATATCAGTTATTGTCTCAATTAGTGCCGATTAGTGTCGATTATTGTCAACTAGGATTGGTTAAGGTCGGTTAAACCTTATAAAATTGATTATATATATATGATAATCCAATTATCAAATACCAAACTCACCCCAAACGAGGTGGCCGGTGGGTGCCCTTGGGGAATTTTTTTTTTCCTCCTACCCCTTCATGGGACGCTAGAACTGATACGTCCCCCAACTATATCTATATGTATACATATTAATTTTAAATAAAAAATTCCAATTGAAAAATTGATCAAAGGTACTTGCTTGGAGATGTGTTTTTAGTAATCTTTGTAATTAATCAATTACTTGATCTTGGAGAAATTTGCATATTATATATGTACCCTGGATATATATTAGAATCGCGGGCTTCCAGAAGTGTCCTACGTCACCGATCATACTCTAAATTTTCAAGCAAGAATGTACAAAGCTCGGATTCGTGATTCCTGACCGTCATAAAAGCTATATCTAGCTTCAAGGAAACAATAACAATTATAGACTTAATTATTGCATGCATCTGTTCTTATATATATATATATATATATATATATATATATATGCCTGGAAATATAATGTAATTAACTTGCCTCAATCTACTATATTAATCTAATTTATAACAATTTGTTGATTTTGATGGACTCAAGTCACATGGCATCATGTCTACAACCTTCCTGGTGCTTGCAGCATTGTATATAGAAACAACTCTATGCCCATTTGCGATTTGTCAATATTGTCAAAGCATATGCTCTTCACAGAATACTGTGCATATGTATACACTTATGACTTAATTAATAATCTGATTAATGAATTGAACTCCCAATTGCCTTTATAAATAGTACTTCAGTTGATACCTCTACAATGATTCTGATGATTCACTTGATATATATTATCATTTCATATTATTATAAATGTGAAACTGGTACGGAACCCGCAACCGCACAACATAAATAGATGCTGATTCTCCATAATTTAATAACAAGAACATATATGAAGTCTATGTTTGATGTACTAAATGCAGCAAGCAACCTGTTTTTCAATGCTTTTTGTCCATATTTTGGTGATCAAGCTCTCAAATGCAGCAATTTCATTGGTTGTACGTATAAGAATGGTTTTCTTTTTCTTGTTCAAGTCTGCAGGCTTGCTGCTTGTTTGACATGGTAATTAATGACTTATGGGGGATGGTCAAATTGTTCCTTGAGAAGAATCTAAGCTTGTATTACGATCAGAAATACAATAAATTCTAGCACCGAATGATCAGGTCAAGTGTCGTTTAGGATCTACCAAGATTAAACGGTACATGTGCGATCCAAAATATTTACTCTCATAACGTGAGATATCTATTTCTACAATATGGGGAAGAAAACCCTCTACACTTATTGCTTATAAAATGTACACAGTGAGATTTGAAACCCAACCCACCACTAACGTGGAAGAAAAAGTGTACGTACTACACTACTACCACTTGTGTGCCGAGAGGTGATGTAGAAAATCTAAGCTTATTAAAAACTTTAGTTAAACAACAAATTGACAAAGTACAGATGACACACCTCCATCATTCCTGCCTGTTGCTGCCCATCTGCTAGCAAACTAAACAATCCCAAGCTTCTCTACGTTGACCTTGTGCATATAAATAACCAAATAATTCTCTTTCAAGAACACCACAGCTGTTAAGTTGACCTTTAACATCAACTAAATATACCTTACTAGCTAGTCCTTCTCGTATTGATTGTCCGGGTATTTGACAACTGTGAACTGGAAGAAAATCTTATGTGCTCTAGATGCACTGTTAAATGGTGTACTCAACCACTGAAGAGGTGATATGTGATTGATATATATATATATATATATATATATAATTTTTTTGTGATATATATACATTTTTTGTTACATATTACATCTTTGATGGTCGAATGTACCACTTAGCAGTGCACTAAAGATTTATTTTGAATATAAATTTATCCTTTTCCTCCTTGACCATATGATGGTATAAAATATGATAGAATTACTTTGTGCAACTCTGTAAGGGCATAGTAATTGTATAGGGTCACATTGATTTCTCAACGTAGCCATAGAAAAGGTCTCCATTCTTGTTTTACTTGGTCACTTTCATTGATAAATAGTTAAATTTGATCCAAAAGAACAATTTTTATTGAATTCTAAGCATGAATAGTATAAAAAGATAAAATATTAAGTGTTTGTTTGGTTGAGCTTTCTACTGGCTCAAAATGTCTACCAACGTCTATTGAGTTTTTTTAGAGTTGTTTGGTTAAGCTTTTGGGATTGTCTATTTAAAATTGAGTAGAGACTGATAGAGTTTAGAGATTGTTTGGTTGGGCTTTTGAAAAACATCTATTAGTAAAAGATCTACTTGTAATAGATCTACTAGAAATAGAGTTTTTGACAAAAAAAATTATAATTGTTTGGTTGGTAGACTTTTTTTTTTTTTTTAAAGATCTATTTAGAGAAGCACCTCCCCATGAGCCTTTGCCTAGTAGAGGTTTAAACTCTACTAACCTCTACTCAATTTAAAATAGACAATCTCAAAAGCTCAACCAAACAACTCTAAAAAACTCAGATAGACGTTGGTAGATCTTTTAAAGCAGTAGAAAGCTCAACCAAACAAGCACTTAAACCTCTATTGGGCAAAAGCTCATGAGGAGGTGCTTCTCCATATAAACCTCGATCTATGCTTTTTTTTTTTTTTTCAAAAACTTTATTTCTAATAGATCTATTATAAGTAAATCAAGGTTTTTTAAAAACCCAACCAAACAAGCTCTAACTAAACAACAATATAAATATTAGGTATGAGATCCCTCACGCTTCTTTAATTTATGCAATATTCCAAATAGATATCGGTATTAGATGAATTTATTTTTTCAATTAACACATGTATCTCTTGAAATTTTACACAAAAAAATACGTGGGATTTCCCCAACTAATAAATTTTAATTAACTAAATAAGTTGAAATAAATAAGGAAACAAATCACAAAATATGTAAGGAAAATAAGGAAATAAATCCAATATTTGATGAATTTATCATTTTTCTCCTTGCCGATACAATTCAAGTTAATTGTAGAAAGGGCTTTTATTAGGCACTCTATGCTAACTTCATAGTTCATTGATAGAAAGTTGAAGAGTAATGATTAAAGGGCTTTTTGTGATAAGTGATTAGTACATCTCTTTCACCACTTCAATTTATATTTTATATAATAAAGATAAATCAAAGATCAGTCAAATAAGTAACAAAAGAAATCACAAAAAATGAAAACAAGAAAACAAATCCCGAGAAATTTAAAGAAAACAAGGAAACAAAGTCCTTAAAAATAAAAATATTCGTAAATTGTCACACATCGAGATATATATATATATATAAAATATGTTTTAATATGATGATCACCAACTAGCTATATATAAGTCTAACTGGCTATATAACAATAGAACATCCACCTCTAATCTAACTGAACAAACTAACTCAATTATCATTATTTTTCATATATTCTGAAAAAATAATAATGTCTGAAACCCAGACTAATCATTGTGTACAACTTCCTGTATTAGATATCTCTCAGCCTTTGAGTCCATCAACTCTATCCTCCCTCTCTATGGCTTGCAAAGAATGGGGTTTCTTCTACATCACCAACCATGGAGTCTCCAGAGATCTTTACAGGAAACTCCATTCTCTTTCAAATCATCTTTTCAATTTCCCATGTGAATCCAAACTCAAGGTTGGTCCATCTTCATCTGTGAAGACCTACACTCCACATTTCATTGCTTCTCCTTTCTTCGAGAGCTTTCGAGTCTCCGGACCAGACTTCTTTGCTTCTGCTCAGTCCACTGTGGATGTTCTCTTCGACCAGCCCAATTCAAACTTCAGGTAAATACATATAGAGCACTGATCAGACACGAAATCCTGCACCTTTTCTTCATGCATGATTCCAAATAGGCACCTGTATCGATCTATGAATTAACACCAGTATCTGTTGGAACTTCGCACTGATAATTTTCAATATATATAAAACCATGTATTGTGTTTGTCTATCTCTTGTTGTGTGTGATTTTGATTGTTTATTGTTTGTTTTTGGCTCAATTTTTGCTGCCAGTGAGACATTGAAAGAGTATGGGAGGAAGATGACCCAGCTTTCGAAAACGATTGTAGAGGTAGTTCTAATGTGTTTGGGGGATGATTTTGAGAAGAAATTCTATGAATCTGAGTTCAGTAAATGCCATGGATACTTGAGAATCATCAACTATTCACCCCCGGAAAGCATTGAAGATCAAGATGATGATGGTCAAGAAATTGTTGAAGGACTAGGCATGCACACTGACATGAGCTGTGTGACAATAGTTTATCAAGATGAGATTGGTGGGCTTCAAGTGAGATCAAATGAAGGGAAGTGGATGAACATAAACCCATGTGAAGACACTCTAGTTGTCAATATCGGAGATATGATGCATGCATGGAGCAGTGGACAGCTAAGATCATCTGAACATAGAGTTGTTCTAAAACTTAATAATAATAATGTGAACCGATTCTCTTTGGCCTTCTTTTGGTGCTTTGAAGATGACAAAAACATTTTTGCTCCAAATGAAGTTGTTGGAGATGGCAATTTGAGGATCTACAGACCATTTGTTTGTGAAGATTATGTGAAGTTTAGAGAGAGCAGTGAAAAAGGGAAGTTTGAGAAGGTTGGTTTCACTGTCAAAGACTTTGCAGGAGTTGGTGGACAAATTTAATTTGAAGCTTGATATATGATAATAAATCAAAGAAGTAATTTTTGTTTTTAATTCTATTGTTTGTGAGAGAATGCTTGAAGTGAAAGTAATGGGAATTGGGAAGTCAAGAATTTGAAACTGCTGCTATTTTTCTGGGGAGTTGGTTGCTTTAATTGTTTATTATGGAGCTTCAATACGTGTGAAATGAATTAGAATAATGGTCTGATATGGTGGCTGATTTGTTTATAGTGTTCTCTATTTATTTTATTTTATTTTTAGAAATCTGATAACATCAATTAGGTCCAGTGATCCGTTGAAACATGTCAAGATCAATCGCTATAAGAACGGTTCAAAAGTTACTTTTACTATTGTGAAGAGGTCTCTGACCCACACTTGGCGATTTTTATGGGCAAAATGTTTCTCTATTAATCACCACTTGTTTAAGAGGACCACCATGGTATTTTTGTATATGCAAGTATATGAATGTGTTGTTTGAAATTATGTATATGCACATAATTAAAGAATTATGTGAGTGAAAATTTCATATTGTTTGATCTAGAAATGTAAAACAAATCTAGTATATTTGTACGTAGTGAAGATATTAGCAGGACTCAAGTTCTAATAATATAAAATTATATGTTTTTTTTTTTTTTTTAAATTTAATTGTTTGTGTATGTTTGGATATATAGTGCCATACTAAATAAGACAATTATATGATAGTTTTATTAACAACCTTGATTTTTTTGGGCCATATATTACAGTCTCTTTATCTCAATGTTATTCACTTTAATTATACAAGGTTGAATGTGTAGGGGTATTTTTTAACTTTACCCCAAGCAGGGATGAGATATGTTCGTGAAAAAAAAAAAAAACTCAGAAAATTTACAATAACAAACCCTCCACCTTCCAACACTATGGAGTATGGGCTCAATTGGTACATTGTACTGTATTATATTTACTGTATTAGATATTTCGATTAGATTGAATTGTATTGTATTAGACTGGATTGTATTATTCTTATACAATCTTGTGTTTGATGATATATCGTATTAGACTGTATTAAGTTATACAATATTAGGATGTGATTTTTTTTTTCTAAATATTTTATTAACTAATAAGTTGAAATATTTTTAGAATATAAAAACATATTATAAAAAATATATTTATTGTATTATATTTTTTAAAATATTAATAAATATATAAGTAATATTTTATTACATAAATTATTATTCATGTAAATACTTTAACATTTATACTGTTATACCGTTATAATAAATTTTATTTTATTTTATTTATATAGTAATTATTTAATTTATATTAAATTAATATATTAAAATAAATTATATTATATTATTTTTTTATTATATTTTAAATTATTTTTATTATTAAATTTTATTATCAATATTATTATTATTATTATTATATATTATTATTATTACATTATATATTATCATTATTTCTCTTCCCTTTATATTAGCTAATACAACATCCATTGTATTAGACCAATTAAAATGCATTAGCTAATGCAATGCAATATCAATAATGCTAGAGGACCCAAAAAAATAACCCAAATTTTGGATCCAAACCTATGTGGCAACATCATACACAATATGGGCCCACATCACTCTTCCCAAAGATCCCATGTGATGTTTCCACATAGGTTTGGGTCCAAAATTTGGGTTATATTTTGGGTCCTCTAGCATTACTCATGCAATATATAGTCCAAAACAAATCAAACATTATATTGTATTATTATAATACATTTTAAATTCCTAATACGATATAATACAAAGTACCAAATATGCCATATAGTCATACTAGCTATACGGTCTCCATCTCTCAAAGAAAAAAAAAACATAAAAATAAAAAAAAAATTTAAATAAATTAAACACCAAAATATGTACTAGAGAAATCTTGAATGCAGCCAATGCAATGGGGTGCGTGCCTGCATTAGTGCATTCAAGTTTTTCTCCTATATAAGAATTTGGATCCTTTGCTAACATATTTAATCAATGACCGTAATTTATTTCTTTTATTTATGGGTTAAAATTGAAACTAACCATATAATTAGTGGAGTTTTTGTTTTTACTCAGCATTAGTGTTTTGATTGTTTTTATCAAACTTTCCACTGAAAAGACAAGAAGATATGAGCATCAGTGCTTTGATTGTTCTTACTAATTGTTCTTACCAAACTTTCCACAGAAGTAGAAGAAGAATTTCAGATTTCTTTAATTAAACACACCAGCAATCTTCTTCAAATTAAACACACAAGTTTTCTTCACTCAAACACACCACCGGTTTTCTTCAATTTAACACACCAAAAGAATTTCAGATTTCTTCAATTAAACACACCAGCAGTCTTCTTCAAATTAAACACACTAGTTTTCTTCGCTTAAACACACCACCGGTTTTCTTCAATTTAACACACCGGTTTTCTTCAATTTAACACACACCGGTTTTCTTCAATTAAACAAAATTCCAGATTTCTTCAATTAAACACACCAACAATCTTCTTCAATTAAGCACACTAGTTTTCTTCAATTAAACACATCAGTTTTCTTAAATTAAACACACCACGGTTTTCTTCAATTAAACACACCATCGGTTTTCTTCAATTAAACATACCACTAGTTTTCATCAATTAAACACACTATCGTCCTTCTTCAATTAAACACACCACCAGTTTAATTCCTAACGTGTTTAATCTATGTGTTTAATTCATGGCGTGTTTAATTCCTAGTGTGTTAATCTGTGTGTTTAATTCATAACATGTTTAATATATGTGTGTTTAATTCCCAGTGTGTTTAATTCGGTGCGTTTAATCTCCTTCTTCTTCATATATATTTTTTTCCCTTCTTCGATTTTGTGTGTGTGTGTGTGTGTGTGTGTGTGGCAAATGACCTCCATTGGATGTCCGAACCTTCATCAGAGGTCGCCTAGACCTCGATTGGAGGTCGTGACCTCCAATCATTAAAAAAAAAAAAAAAGAGTATTTTTTTAAGAAAATTAGTCTTAAAAATTAAAAATAAATAGAAAAGGCAGGGGTAAATTTGTCTCTTCATTGAAAAGTTTGGTAAAAATAATGAAAACACTAATTCCAGGTAAAAATAGAAACCCCCTTAATTTGTTGGTTAAAAAGTGCTATTTCCTCTTTATTTATTTCAGTTTCATTATTTTTCAATGCAGAGTCTTATTCTCAAGTGTTTTAGATCAGTAAAAAGATCAGCATAGCAGAGATCCTAATCCACACTTCTAGTACTCTAAATATGCTACTATAAAAATTGAATAAAAAGAAAAATTAAAAGGCTATATTTTATACCAAAATTAAGATTTGGAAACTGTAGGACTTGTTAATTTTAATATATAACTATTAAAAAATTATAGATCAAGAGTTTGGAGCAAGAAAACAAAAATTGAGATTATGCTAGGCCACAAAGACTACTAATTAATCATTGTTGTTCCCTAGCCTGAAGAATCAAACGACGTTAAATAATTCATAGGGTCGGCTTATAATTAATATTATGCACGTTTTGAGGCAATTAGAGCCCACATAGGTCAATATATCACACCTCAATATAATTTTCCTGTCCTAAATACAATTTAATTAGAGCACCTGCAACATACATTTGTTTTTCTATTTCTAAAATGTCAAACCTTTTTTTAATTTATATAAACTAAAATGTCAAACTTTTAAGAGTCGGCTACTTTTATTGGTGAATTTCTTTAAATATTATTTCAAAAGTTTTGGATTTACATTGAAATTCGGAGGTGGGGTGGTATGGTTTTTGAATATTGAATTGTATTGTTATATAATTATAAAATAAAATATTTTTAAAAATATTTATATAAATCGAGTCAACCCTTTTAACATAGCTGGACCTATACTTCACACTTAGTAGGACTGTAGGAGTAATAACTATAGATTAAATTACTGTTAATTTAAATTACCAAACCAATAAAAAAAAAATCAAATTACCAAAGAAAGTAATAGGATTAGAATCAGTAAGAGGAAAAAACTTTGGATTTGTATGCCATATTGGTTTGATAGGGTGATTTAGCGTCTGTTTATTAATTTATTTTTATCTTAATTAAGTCTAGAATGAGTTTGAAGGAAAACTCATTCAAATATTTTGTTTGTTAAAATAATATTAAGAAGTTAGAAACTTGACTTAAATAAGAGGGAGTTGTAATATTATGAATTACAATTACAAAAATTGCACCAATATTTTATTAAACTAAAATATTTTAAAATTGAAGGAGGCCAATATCTTAATATTTTAATATTAAACCAAATAAGTTGAAGGAGGCCATTGGCATCCTTAGTCCTTACAAATATTGGCCTACTGGAGTCCATGATTTTTTATATTTTAATTTATTTTTCTAAATATTAATATATTATTTAACTTTTGATTAATATTTTAATTTTTTATTAAATATCATTTTATTTAATTTATAACTTTAAATAATATTTCATTAATTTACTAAAAATAGTATACATATTTAGATCAATTATTTATACTATGTACAAATAAATAAAACAATTAGTTAAAAGGGGTATAAATAAAAGCATGAGACATTAATGAGAATCCTAATTTTGAATTGGTTAAACCAGCCTACTTGTATGATGATGAGGGAAATCTTGATCCACTTATTGCTTCTTATACTTGAGACATGTGAATAAATGTTGAACAAGTTATTAAAGAATAAGTTGTTTTAGATCGTAGAGTTGCTGTTAGTAGCTCTTCGATGACCAATATACCTCGGATGAAAATAGTAGAGGAAAAGATGATGAAGATGATGGGGATGGGGGAGGAGATTGGGATGCTGGTGCAGCATGATGGAATGCTAGTGCAACAAGTTGGGATGTTCGTGCATGAGGTTGGGATACCGGTGCATGCAATAGGTTTGGGAGGCTAGTCGACAGTTTGGGATGGTGGTGCAGGTAATTTTGATCAAAATTGTGGTAGACAATAAGAATGAATGAGTCAAATTGATGAAGATTCTTTGATCATGACTCTCTCCTCAATAAGTATACACATAAAATAGTTCTTTGTGTGACAAGATTATGTTCTCAAGTACCATATTATAGTAGTTATGGTGACTATAATATATTTGATTATCCTTCACCACAAATGCCACATGCAATACTTATACATGCATATCAACAATATCCATCAAGTTGGGTAAATCCAAATTACACAATTCATGAATCCGTTAGAATAGACCAAGCAACATACACATGACATATTAATAACTACTTTGAAAACTATGCAATCACATTTTCCTAGGAAAATTATTGTTCGAATCAAGATGGAAATGTACCTTATGTCTTTGAACCATAAAGGAATTCATTTTGATATTAAATTTCAGACATGCATTGTATTATGTATGAATTATGACAGAATCATGGAACTATATTTTTTTATGATAATTTTGCTTATTAAATATTTAATTTCTTTATATTATATATAATATTGTAAAAGTGAAACAAGATATTATTCTATTATATACTTAATTTTAAAAATTATATGTAGACTCTATCTATGTTATAATTTATAATAAGTTCATAAATGTGCTAATTTATTGTTAAAATTATTGTTAAATGTGCTAATTCATTTGATATATAATTACGGGTTTTTAGCAAAACTGCCCTAATTTAGGGACCGAATTGCAAATATACCCTAAAACCAAAATAAATTGCAAATCTACCTTGAAATGACCTTCCTACCCTTTTCAACATCTGAAATCAATTTCACTCTATTTATCCTAAAATCCCAATTCGTCTAGCCAGCCATCCCGATCGACCCAAATCCTCTGTCGCTGACGTCCATTCTGGCCCAATCGTAACTTCTTCGTTGCGACATCGGTGTCGTAGTCGATATCCAGCCACCATTGAGTCTTCGAATGTTCTCGGTTAGAACAACACGCTGACTCTGTCAACTTTAGAGCACACTGGACATAGGGTAATCGTCAAAAGTTAGTAGATTCACTCTAGTTTCTCATGCTCGACTCCGTTCTTCGATTCAATGAAGATTTATTAATTTTTGTAATATATGTTCAATAATCTAAATGATAATCTCCAGATCTGCTTAATCTTTTAAAATAACTAGCTTTAGATTTAGTTGATTGTTAATTTGTGGAAAGGTTTGAATATGTGAGTTTGAAAGGAATGCTTGGAGATATGAACTGTGTAGACGGGTTGAGCAGATGACTGGGTTTTTGGTCATTGACTGGGTTTGCAGTTTATAAGTGCTTGAGTCTTGAGTGATTGTGATTGAATCTAGGAGAAATTGACTGGGTTTGGCTTTGCTCATGGAATCTAGGAGAAATCCACTCTCTCTCATCTCACTTTCTTGAATTTTGCTTTTGGTTTCATGGATAATCAGTCAATTTGCTACTTCAATGGAGGTGTTGGTTTTGGACATTAACAATACAACTGATTCATGTTGATGCCATGGCTTTGAGTTGTGCTTTTTGTTTTCATGTTTTGTATAATTGGTTTGAGGCTAAGTTGTGGTAGAGATTGATATAAATGTATATCTTTACTTCTGTACAACTCTTATTGTTGAATGATCATAGCCAAGTCTAATTTTTGGATATTCCTTTGTCAGTTATTTGTCCATTGGCCTTTGTAGCTCAACTTCAAATGATCTGAAGGAAATTCATATCTTTTGTTGCCATGTATGAGAAATTTAAAGTATTGAACTTTGATTGTGAAATTGAGTTAGCCATAGAATTGAACACAATATTGATTTCTGCTTCTCAAGGTGCCTAGCATTTTTGTTTTTTGAATATCTGGCTATTGTAGAGCAATGTTGTGCTAAGATCATTTTGGTGAATAAATGTAGTTCTGATTTTGGTGTAATGAGACCATCTGGAACTCCAATTGGCAGCATCCAGTCTGTTTCACTTACACTTCTGCGATCACACTGGTACTAGTATGTCTGGCCAAGTTCAAAATCAGCAAATGTCAATCACTTTTGGAAATACAATGGTGTTGGATCAGCAGCATATGCAAGTTCAGAAATTATATCAACGGAATTTCCAGCATGCCCAGCAGTCAATGCAGTAGCACCTTGCTTTACATGGTACCTTGTGTAAATGATGAGCTTTTATGTGTAAATGATGAACCTTTATGGGTAAATAATGCAACTTGATGTATACATTTTCAAAAATACAAAAAAGTATATGTACATGTCATATTTTTATGCAATTTGCTGTGCAACTTGATTTGGGACATGACTTTTTTATATGTTGATGTGTAAACGGTGTAGAGACTGTTGTGTGACTATTAGAAATGTTATATTTGCAGGGACCGAAAAAAGATATGGATTTGTTTAAATTTCAAAAGAAACTCTATCAAAATTTCGTAAATAATGTACTAAGCCTATATTAAATAATACAAGTTCACATTACAAGTTCACATTATAAATTTACAATATATGTTCAAATAAAATATAATAATACATATTCATAACATATGTTCAAATAAAAGATAATTCAAGTACATTAGTTATGTGATCCACTCGCCTCACCAATTTCACTATTGCTTCCCATATCACTTGATGGTCCACTTGACTTCGGGTAGGTGCACGTATGGCTATTGTGACCAATACGATGACAAGTGGTGCAGCTCCTTTGAGTTACTTTCTCACCAAATGACGGAGTGCAATTCTTTTTAGGTCTGCCAGGACCACGATGACCTACGGGTGTAGGTTGTGAGAGGACTCTGGTGGTTTATGTTTCATTTCTAGAGACTCATGGCAAATTTCCTCAACACTGATGCAAATTAATAGGTCAACATTCTCCTAACGAAGCAACAATGCAACATCCTTATCATCAACAATCTCATTTGGCATGCTAGGACAAAAAATTTGTGAAAGTGTCATCATACTAACCAGATAATGATCTCTATCAATTCCGGTGATATTGTACATCTTATCTAACAATTGATCATAATTTGAATCCTTTAAAAAAGCAAATGCCTTCGCTCTTCAACCTTCATACTAATACTCACCATGATAATTTTTCTATTCTCCACCCCAATTCAAAATCAAATGCACATTTTTCATCGTCAATTCTGAAATATAATTCAACAAATATTATCCATCATTAAAATATTCATTATTTCAAAGAACATAAATAGGCGTGTGTGTTATTGTGTGCAGTAAATGTAAATATTGCAAGAAAATATAACTTATATACAAATGTATTTACAAAGATAGAATGGATGTGAGAGATGTGGCATGTAAATGGTTACACTAAGTAAATGACTCAACCATAGCAATCACACAATTTCATACAAGCATGCATTGTCAATGTTGAAAGCCGTGCTCATTTAATCCTTACCAATATTCTCTCTCGAGTAACAAATGTTATACCCACATGCATTAGCAACCTATCAATAGATGGTTACTTGAACTACACACGAGTTCATTAAGAACTATGAGACACATATAGCGATTATACATGCGAAAGCCTCGCGTATCTATACCTTACCCTGCATGTAGTGACCGATCTACTCATGCACATTGCGTGCTTCACCTTTCGGTCCTTCACACAACAACCAAGGCTCATTCAAGTGGTGGTTAACCACTCAAAAGCATTAAGCACTTCAAATGACCACTTAACCATCAACAAACATATTTAATAAATGAGGCAACAATGCTAGGTTTACATCAACTCCCTAATGAATGAAAGTACACATCTAAAATAAAACAAATACATAAGGAAAGAAATACAAAACGGATAGAAAGGAGAACCATCCGATACCGGGATTCGAATGTCGGGTTTTCACGATTGTCAATCGCGATAGTCTTTGCCACTAGACGATTACGGCGGTTTCCAATCTCATGAATACTCAACTCTCTCATAGAGAAAGCTCTCTCCTTATCTCTCAAATCTCCCTAAGATGGATGGCTAAAAATGAGACAAGCTCACCAAACAACAATATGCAAATAGTTGATTGTTATCATTAAGAACATTCAATTCAAGTTAATGGTTCATTCTCTTGATTAAGGAATTCACCAAAATCAATTAATCATCTAATCCAAACCATAAGATGAGCAATTGTGCCTTAGTACAATGACCCATTAAGCACAAGAATATGGAACCCAAGCCTAATCTAGTATGTGAATGCATAATCAACCAAGTTTTTCCCACTCTTTGGAGCTAATACTCAAACACTTAAATCATTCTAAACATAATAATTTTGGTTCCCCCATCAACATACAAAAATTATGGGATACGAAATTACTCTACTCCTAAATTAAATTACTCTACTTCTAATCTCAATCATCCATACATGTCAATTTCGGACGTCCACACACATGAGTATCACAATAAGAGAGACAATTATTGATTTAGAAAAGAGTAAAACAAAACGCAAAGAATTTAAGAAACATTCATACATATATTGCACAAGTGTAGGTTTACAAAATTCCCAAATTGGTGATTACATCTAAGAAAACGAAAAATACAAAAGGAAATGAGTATAAAGGAGACAACTACTCCAAGCTCTCCTTGATTTCTTAGCTTGTTTTTAGTCCAAAGACCACTCTATTCTTCTTGTAATCTACTCCTAGATGGGTGATGTAGTGTAAAAAGGGTGGTTGAGATGTATGGCAAGCTCCCATGGAGGAAAATCCTTCATGGGAGCTTGAAGCTCTCTCTTATTTGGGGAAAGAAGGAAGAAGATAAAGAGAAGGGTGTGGTTTCGGTTTTGGAGTGTGGGAGGTGTAAGATGATCAGAAAATTGAGAGAAAATGGGGTATTTAAAGAGTGGGGAGGTTAGGGAACGAATTTGGGATGTGAAAGGATAAGATTACCCCTTAATTTCAGCCAAAAAACGCTACATTGTCAATTTTTAGCTTTTCTATTCCATGCACTGTTATGAAAATGGCCATAACTTCATCTAGGAAACCCGGAATTACGATCCGTAAAAACCGTTGGAAAGAAGACATCTAGGGCTTTCCAAAAATATGTGGCAAAAAACTTAGTTCGATCTAAGGAGGGATATATGGCCCTCGAAAGTTAGATCATCTGTACGAGCCTTTCCCATTTTAGCCCCTTTTAACCTCCAAAACCCTTCAATTAAACTCAAATACCTTATTTATGGCTTAACACCTACACAAAGCTCACAAACACATTATATACCAAAATATGCTCAAAAACAAGAACAAATGATAAGAAATGGGGACCTCAAATAGGTGTAAATATGGTCCGATCAGTCGGGTCACCCTGGCTTGAGGAAAAAAACCATCGAGATCGAGTCGGCTTGATGGTTTTTTTCCTCGGGTAATGGTGACCCGACATCGGGGCACCCCAACCTGATGGTTTTGCTCATGTTTGAAAAACCTTTAGGTTAGGGTAACCCGATGATCTGAGAAAAAAAACCATCGGGCTAGGCAAACTCGTTGTCGGGTCATCCGACCCGATGGTTTTTTTCATAGGTTTTAAACCTGATTCGAATTAAATATATATATATATATATATATATATTGAAACATAATTTTACAATGTAATACTTACCCCTTCAAACAACTTTATATGACATTCCCCAGTGTTTTTAAAACTTAAAATATGAAAAGCTCACAAACACATTACATACCAAAATACGCTCGAAAACGAGAACAAATGATAGGAAATAGGAACCTCAAATAGGTGTAAATATGATTTGATCAGTCGAGTCACCCTGGCCTGAGGAAAAAAACCATCGGGATCGGGTTGGCCTTACTCGATGGTTTTTTTCCTCAGGTCAGGGTGACCCGATATCGACCCGATGGTCCGAGGAAAAAAACCATCGGGCCAGGTAGACCCGATGTCGGGGCATCCGACCCGATGGTTTTTTTCATAGGTTTTAAACCTGATTCGAATTAAAATATATATATATATATATTGGGAGGTAGGAAAAATAATTTTACAATGTAATACTTACCCCTTCAAACAACTTTATATGACATTCCCCAATATTTTTAAAACTTAAAATATGAAAAGGAAAGGTGATATAGAGAAAAAAAAAAAAAAAGGTTAGATGTTATTTAGTTAATGATTTGATGAGTTTGTTGGTAAATTGTTAGTTTTTTTTTTTTTAAAGGGTTGGTAAATCGTTAGTTGGTGGTTAGTAAATGTAATTAATATAGTTAGTAAATAGGGTGAAGTTATGATAAAGGGTATTGAGGTCATTTTAGGGCATTTTTGCAATTAATTTGGGTTTTAGGGTAGATTTGCGATTCAGCCCCTAAAATAGGGCAGTTTTGCTAAAAGTCCTATAATTACTTATTTAAGATTGTTCTAAAATTTTACAAAAAAATTCCAATTTTATATGCAAATATCTATCTTTTTTTCAATTTTTGATAGAATATCCACCGATATCGATATTATCCCCGAAATATCCATAAATTTAAAAGCCCGATATTGATAATGATACCAATATTTTCTACCTTACTCTTAACTAAACGATCGATAGAGGTTTTTCCGTATTATTTTTTTTTAATTAGTAAAACTAGATTCCAACCCATTAAAAATATGAAAGTGGAGATGTATAAATATTCAACCAAAAATTGAAAAATAAAAAAAAAATAATTCAATAATTGATCACGAGTTGAATAGTGATTTAAAAATTAAAATAAGCAAATAATGAACAAAAAGGTGCATCTGGAATGTGAAACAGAAAAGACACAGGTCGATTTCATGGAGTTTCTTTTGAAGAAGACAAAAGAAAATTGGGCCGACAAATATGAGTGAAGTTCATGAATGATGATGCTTGCTCTCTAGTAATAAACGGAGAGTGGGCCTACACTTTTTATGGTAAAATCAAATGGTCTAGACTTGTTTCTCAGATTTTCAACAATGTCTCTGGATCTTTAATGTCATTGTCTTCTCATTGTGCCTCAAGTTTCATATGTTTTTTTTTGTTTGGATTTTTTCACCACCTGATGATAGTTGGAATGAGTAGTTGAGTACTGTTTAGTAATAATGGTTTGTAAAGTGTTTTTATAAAATGTTATATAGAGCACGAGATAAAGATTGATTCAATCATGCCTTTTACACTTATATTATTATTATTTTATGATCTCCCGCTTAGCGAATTAAATTTCGAAACAGGATACCCTATCGAACCCTACAGATTTTGGAAAATAGGAAAACATGGCCTTTGACCATATAGGTACCCATGAGGAGATTTGAACCTCATATCTTGTGGTAGCAATCCACAAGTCTTATGGATTCAAGTGATTATATTATTTATATCATTCTCTCAAAATTTTGAATTATTCGGTATAGATTAAAAAAAAAATGTTATATTAAAGATTTCTAGGATATTTTAGAAATTTGTAAATAATTTCCAACAAATTTTTAAATATATATATATTACAAATTTAAAGTAATTCTAGTCCATTATTTTGGGTATGAAAGGGTCTTAGATTGTACATTCTTAATGAAGTAAAACAAAATTTTAAAGTGATTTTATATCTTTAAAAATATATATATATATATCTTATTTTTTCAAAATGATGAAATAAAAAATCTTCAAATTATTGCACTTTATTTTCTTAGGGAATGAGCCGATATGTTGTAAATCTTTCATTAAATAATTTTAAAATTAATGAAAAATTCATTTGTTTTAGGGTAATTTTTTTTTTTTTTTTTTGAATTACAACAACTGTCGGGACCTAGCGAGATTAGACTCTACAACCACAGCCCGGAATACTACTCCCACTATCAGGGAGAGGGTAAAAATGGATTATAACTCTCACAACGGAGAGAAAGTTGTTCCCAATAGAACCGGGAGAGGGCACCCACACTTGGGATTTAATAACCAAGGTGTGACAAATTATGTACATACCAAGGCAAGGCTTAAATCTTGGTGGTGGAGCATCCCTTAGGAGTCTCCAACCACAAATGCAAGGGGCCATTGGTTAAGGTAATTTTATTTTATCAAAAGATAATTTTATTCTTACAGTTTTTAAATTAATTATTGCACAAATTTCAAAAGTTCCAAGCTCAAATTGGTGAGTGTTGTCATTGTACAAAATATTTTTCACTTTAAATTGTGAATTTTTTTCTACTTTATGCTAGACACTAGAGAGTACAAACAATTAAGTGATGGGCCAGTTCGACAAAAGCTTCTTTGGGACAATAAATAAAAGACAAGTGAAATTTATGGTCTACGTTGTCATGACCCACCAATGTTATTTTCACATCATTTTCATTTTAAAGCTTTTCTTTATGGGTTATTGGCACATTTGCCCCTGAATTATAAGCTCATTGCTATTTGCCCCCTATACTTTTTTTTAGACGGTAAACCCCCGGAACTCCTATAAATTGGCAATCATCGACGGAATGAGGACGGAACCCTTATTCTGTCTTCTGACATAGACACGTGCGCCTCACGTGTCAAACCACTAATGGCAATTTAGTCATTTGAAGGGTATCTTTTGGGGGGTATGTTGCAAAATGGAAATTTTGTATTTAATTAAATTAAAAATAAAAAATAAAATCAAAAATTAAAACAAAAAACCAACAAAAATAAAAAAATTCCGGAATTAAAAAGAAATCAAAATCAAAATTAATTAAAAACTAAGAAATTTAATGAATTAAAAAGAATTTAAATATATTAATATATTTAAAACCAGTATTGTTTTTGTAAGAAAAAAAATTGAAAAATAGATTCAAAACCACCATCAGATTCTCTCTCTCTCTCCAACTCACGATCCCCAATTGAAAATCCCTAACTTCCAATTGCCCCCAATTCGATCCCCAAAACCAACCACCCTAACACAATCAAACCCAAAAGGCGTCGGTTAGAGAGAGATCGAGAGATCAAGATCGAGAGAGAGAGAGAGAGAGAGAGAGAGAGAGAGAGAGAGAGAAGGTATGGGAGATCGTCGTCGTTGTCGCCGTGCTTGGTGGTAGTGGCTCGGTTTTGTGCGGCCTGATTCTGGGTTTTTTTTTTTTTTTTTTAATTTAATTTTTTGTGTTTATCAATCGAAGAAGATTGATGGCGGGTTTAGGGAAGTTTTTTTGGTGGGATTGGTGGTGGTTTAGGGCAGTGGTGGTGGTAGGGTTTGGTTCGATTGATTTCTAATGGTTGAATGTTGGAGTCGGTGGATGGGTGTGTTGATCGATCTGAATGTTTGGCGGTCTGGATTGTGGTGGATCTGATGAAGATGAGGTTGGGTGATGATTTTGATGTTTGTATTGTTTTGGATTTAGTTGTGAATGAAAAATATAGAGAAATGAAAATTATTTTTTGTGGAATTGATAAAGAAGATGTGGAATTTTTTATTTTATTTTTTTGTTTTGTGGATTGATGAAGATGATTTTTTTTTTTTTTTCTGTTGATTGATGAAGATGAATCTTTTTAATTTTCTTTGTTTTATGGATAGATGAAGGGTTGGGTTATGTTTGATGATTTGGAGAAGGTCACGTTTGATGATTTTTTGTGTATGCTGTTTGATTTGGGTATGGATATAAATGTTGTTGTGTTTGTTATTGGAATTGAAGATATGAATGTGGTGTTTGATGAAGATGAGCTGATGAAAATGAAGATGAATCTAGGATTGATGAAGATGAAGATGAATTTGGGTTTTTTTATTTTTTTTATTTTATAATTTAATTTATTGTTTTTTTATTATTATTATTATTAGGTGGAGATCCAGATTAGATCTCTACCATCCATTTGAATAAGATGGACAATAGAGATCCAATCTGGATCTCCCCATTTAAATTTAATTTTTAAAAATATAATTCCAATTTTACCCTTACATGTGCAAGACACGTGATGAGAAACCAAACAGAATAAGGGTTCCATCCCCATTCCGTCGATGATTGCCGATTTATGGGAGTTCCGGGGGTTTATCGCCTAAAAAAAATTATAGGGGGGGAAATAGCAACGAGCGTATAATTCAGGGGACAAATGTGCCAATAACCCTTTCTTTATATATAAATATATATATACATACATATATACATATATACACAGATTTTCTATTATCAATTAACGAAGAATGTGGACCACTAAATTTACACACTTTGACTCAAAGTGTTTGCACTTGTCAAAACTTCTCCATAATTTATAGTCCACATTCTTCGTCCTGATATATTTATTGTCAGGACGAACTGATAATAAAAAGACTGTATATATATATATATATATATATATATATATATACGGTCCCGTTCAAATCAGTGCGTACCGATGTAAATATATAAGTATATTGAATGTGAGACACTCATTATAGAGAAGTTTTGACAAGTGCATACATACTAAGTCAAAGCATAGAAAATGAGTGGTTCATATTCAATGTCTTCATATATTTACATCAGTGTGCACTAACTTGAACATATATATATATATATTCAATATAACTATTAGATGTCCAACAGGGACGTAGCTCAACTAGTAGATGGATGAGTTTGAGGTTTGAGCAAATGATTTCTAGGTAGGAATGGACGTTTCCCCATTGACCCCCATCCCCCACGGGCCCTAATGGGGTTTCGGGGGCAATTTTTGCCCCTAAATGGGTTTTGGGGGTGGGGGCAAACTTGACCCCCATTTAGTAGTTATTAGTTAGTACTTTGTACATGAGTATTTGTATTTATTTTGGATTTCTTTAAACCAATTATATATTTTAGAACGAATATTTTGATTACTTTTGGATTGAATATTTTAATAGTGTCTAACTAGAGATTGTAATAGTCGGATTCCAAGTTCTGAACTCTGATTTTCAGATTGAAAAGTGAAAATTTGAAATTGAATATGAAAAGAAATGGGGAAAATGGGGTTTGGGGGTAGGGGAGGGGGAACCTCCCCACAAAATGCCTCCACCCCCAGTCCCCCCAAATGGGTTTTGAGGGAGGTGGTGGGGGAAGGGTTGAGGATTGGGGATGGGGGTGGGGGGACCCTCTCCGCCCCATTGGGCCCCCAAACCCATCTCTACTCCCAGGTCAGCGTCTCAAATCCTATCAATAGTGAAAACTTTCAAAAAAATACCTGGTCCCAAATTAATAGATATTGTAAATATATATATATATATATATATATATATATACATTTTCTATTATCAATTCGTCCTGATAAAAAATATATCAAGACGAAGAATGTAGACCACTAGATTTATATACTTTGACGCAAAGTGTATGCACTTGTCAAAACTTCTCCATAATCTATGATCCACATTTTTCGTCCTGATATATTTATTGTCATGACGAACTGATAATAGAAAGACTATATATATAACTATTAGATGAAAATATAAAAAAAGATGTCGAGATAATATTTGTCAAAGTGCTAAAGTTGTCACTTCATTTTCTCATGAAAAGGATGAGAATCGGCACAATCAGCTTTTTGTTTACTTCCGTGTGATTCTCATGATTATGGATATCAGGGACCTTTTTTTTTTTTTTTTTTTTTTAAATTCTATGATAATAAAAGCTAACAGTCCCGTAAATTAAGAAGTAAATTTTCAGTCGGGTGCATTGCTTTATGCTGAAGATAAATTAAGAGGGATAATTTAAAAACAACCATAATATAACACGAATACGAAGTAATTTAAGCGGATTATGATTATGACTCAAATCAGTTATCTAAAAATAGTGTCCCAATTTGTGTCTAACCAATCAAATTTGGACACGCGTCTACATTTATGGAAGAATTAAAAAAAAAAAAAAAATTAAATGTAGGTACATGTCATAATCTGGTTAGATAGATACAAATTTAGACACTATTTTTAAACGGCTGATTTGAATTCTTATTATGAGAGAAAATCAAAAGTAATCGTTGGAAACATTAAACTTTCGTTAGTAACCACTTTTGAAACTTTAATTGTTAATAACCACTTTTTAAAAAAAATTCAGTGTATGTCCATAAATTACAAGAGTACCCTTGAAATTAGTTTTTTTTTTCTTTTTCTTTTTTTAAAAATCTCAAATTTGAAATCATGACTAAAAACTTGAATGTTGAAACTTGAAATCATGACTAAAATGAAATGTGAAACTTGAAATCATGACTAAAATGAAACGTGAAACTTGAAATCATGCCCGATTTCCCTTCTTCCCCAAATTAGGTTTTTTTTTTTTTTTTCTTTTTAGGTTTTTTTTTTTTGTCTTTCTTTTTGCAGATCCATGTACCGGCGAAGGGGAAGCTCTGATGGCACGATGCACGACGCACGACGGCGCTGTAGGCTGGGTTTGTGCGCCAACGTGCTGCTGTCCTTCGCGAACCGCTGCTGTCCAGAAGCTCGTCGACGCTTAGCGACACCTCTAAGCACGCCGACGAGAGAGAGTAGAGGGGAGAGAAATGAAAAAAGAGAAAAAGAGAGAGTTGATTTGGGATTGTTTTTATATGGGGGTATTCAAGTAAATTTACAAAACACATGGTTATTAACAATTAAATTTTCGTTTGTGGTTATAAACAAAATTTCCATGTTATATGTGGTCATTTTTAGCAATTTCCACTTATAGATTCTAACATAACTAATTAAATGGATTGATGCAAAAACGATTAGGATGAACAATTTGTTATATATCCGTGAATACGGTATAAATATAAAACAAATTTCATTAAATTAGAATTGTGAGATACGTAACGATTAATCTCACACATTTACATCCAAGAGATTGTGGGAATGGCTAAATGGACGGAGAGAGGGGGGCTCATAGGGGCCATGACCCCCTTCCCTCAAAAAAGTTTTAAAAAATTTATATTAAAAAGTTTTAAAAATTATGAAATCATTAGATTTTAAAAGTTTTTCATTTTAGCCCCCCAATTTTATTTATCGTGTATTTCTAACTCCGCCACTGATTGTGTGTTTGAGTTATATTTCATTCTCGAATCTCGAAATATTGTAATAGTTAAAAAAATAAATATATATATAATAGAATCTCATAAGAAATTGAGCTTGTTAGTATAAATAGGGCCCAAGAAAGGATGATAAAATGTCACAACACCTCACATTTTGTTGCATATAATTATAACCTGATCACCTTCACTTTGTTGTCTTGTTGACAACAAATTCATAAAGCTTTCAGTGTCTCAACTCTCAACTCTCAACCATAAAACTGCACTCAACATAATGAACACTACTCATGAGTTCCAAAGTTGCAGCACTTCTTCTTCTTCCACCACAAAGTCATCATTTAAAAAGAAAAAACCAGAGAAACCCACCAAAGAAGAATTGACACTACTGGATCAGACAAACTACAGCAACAACAATGGCATGAAGCAGCACCCAACGTATCGTGGAGTGAGAATGCGAAGCTGGGGCAAATGGGTGTCTGAGATTCGTGAACCGAAAAAGAAGTCAAGAATCTGGCTTGGAACTTATCCAACACCAGAAATGGCAGCTCGAGCACATGATGTTGCTTCACTAGCAATAAAGGGTCACTCAGCTCACCTCAATTTCCCACAACTAGCTCATCACCTTCCTCGTCCGCCCACTTCTTCTCCTAAAGATATCCAAGCCGCCGCGGCCGTTGCTGCCATGTTCGATCAAACAACAACAACAACATTAGAAGCTGATCATCAGTCAACAACAACCCAGAATGATGATAAAGAAGAAGAATCCATGCATGATTTGTCAGAGGAGAGTGATGAATGGTTTGACCTGCTTCCTGATCTGTGTCTTGAAGGAAACATCAGCAGCAGCCAAGGATTTTTTTACAGTTCATGGTGGCAGCTGCAGCAAGCTGATCAATTTGATCATGACATGGAATTGTTGCAGTTTCAAGATCACTACTAGATTATATAGTATATATTGATGAAGTAAAATTAAGTCATAGTATATTCAATTAATGTTTGTTTTTCGTCCAAAGGAGAATATCAAGAACAAGATAAAATAAATCATCTCGAAATAATTAAAATCTGAGTTGTGTAATCTATTCTGTTATAATAAACAATTAAGAGCAAAACTGGATCAGGGGTTACGTGATCTTCCAATATTTTGTTTGTTTAGGCTGAATATCACATTTTTGTTTCATGTGCGAGATTTGTAAGGAATCCTAGGTTATATTAGACCTAATAATCACTACAAAATGGATTATCAGGTCTGATAATCTAGGATCCCGTATGAAAAAATTGTGTGAGATCCCTGATTCCCTGCATATAATTTCTATATTTTTTATTTTAGAAACTAGTTAGAAAGTTATACATATCATACCCAAATTAGCACACAAATTTTATATTTTTTGGGTGCAAATAAAGTTAAGATTAGTAACCGTTTAAAGTAGTTAATCTTCTACATATCTTAGCACCCAACCGTTTAATTGGATGTGAGTTCGAGTCATATCATTCACACTTACATAGTTACATTATTGAAGTTGTGAGTTCGAATACTTCCTCCAAAATTCTAAATTACCTCTAATAAATAAAAAACCAGAAAAGCACATTCCATCTTAATTAGTGGATGTTTGTCACGGGATTCAAGTTCTACTGTGTTCATTTACCCGTATGTGTGAGATTTTTTATTTTTTTTTTAAACAACAAAAATATTTTTTAGGTAATGAATTGCTTGGCAAATTTGTGAAATTACCACCATTATTTGTTGGGTTATAATTGGTCTAAATATAGGTAATTGTTATTGGTTAAGGGATTGGCCCATGTTGATTAAATGAGAAAGGTGGCTCAGCCAATCTTGTCTGTTCTTTCTTTCATCTGTTCTTTTTATTTTATTACAACATTTTATATATTATTTTTAATTAAATAAAAATAAAAATTGTTAGCGAGAAATCATTTTGACAACGTCAGAGTATCTGATTGGTAGTTTGGTACTGACTTTTAGTCTTGCTCACCTACTCATAAATTCAACAGAGCTAACTAACCACTTTCACGCTCTCCATTGCAAAACCGGTCTCTTACGTCTCTGAGACTAAGTAGTATCTCTCTCGTCTCATCTTTGATTTTGATTATGGAGAAGAGCTTGTGGGACGATTGGGTAGAAGAAGCACTTTCAAAGCTCCAATCTTTGAAACTACTTCGGTCTCTGAGACCCATTTACGTCTCCACCAATGAGCAGCAACTACAACTCTTGGGCGAAGAGTACGAGGTGTTCGACGAAATGCAGCAATGGGATCGATCCTCTGTTGAAGTCTCCATCTCTCAAACCACATTTCACCGTTGGCTTCATGAAATTCCCAGTTCTGGTGGGTTTTTTTTCTTCTTCTTGAATTTCAATACATGGTTTTCATTTTCTGGGGTGGGGCCTGTACATGGTGTTTTGGTTTAACTTTAAATGAATGAATTTGTATCAATTTCTTTTGTTTTCTTTTGTGTGTGTGTGGGGTTTTTCAGGAGATGAGATTGTGTACAGAGATGGAGTAGTGAATGATGAGGCCGGGATGAGTTCTAGACAGTTCAAGAAGCTGCTTCTGTTCTCTGGAAATGATTACTTGGGCTTGAGTTCACATCCCACAATCGGAAAAGCTGCTGCAAAGGTTTGTTCGCGTCGTGTTCCGTGTTAAGATAATTTTTTGGCTTTGTTACTGTTTCATTAGTTTTATAGACTTAAAATGTCTTTATCGATGCGTAAAATTAGGCAGCTCTAGAGCATGGAATGGGACCGAGGGGCTCTGCTTTAATCTGTGGATACACCAATTACCATAGGCTACTAGAGTCGTGCTTGGCGGATTTAAAGAAGAAGGAGGTATAAGCTTTACACTAAATAATTCTTTATCTGAGTTTTCAGTGATTTTTGCATGCTTGTACTTAAGAGTAGAACCATTTTGCCAACAGTCTGCTTGATCGTTTTGGAACAATAAATGTGCATTGTAGAGGGTGAACATGACATGTTGAAATGAACCATGGGGTGAAAGAAATAGGCTAAAGATTTATTTATAATTGTTTTGAATTTAATTACTTTCTTGATAATGAATAGCAAGCTGTAATTATTTTTTCCCTTGAGATCATGAATATGAACAGTGTGAATTCCAGGGCATTGAAGTCTTCATATTGTACTGGGTTCATGTGATGTAAACTCTATGCATCTGAATAATTTACTGGAAACTGATTCATTCTTGTTTCAATTTATGCTCTAGGATTGTCTTCTTTGTCCTACAGGATTTGCGGCCAACATGGCTGTGATGGTAGCACTTGGAAACATAGCCTCTCTCCTGCCTGCCGGTGAAAAGCCTTCGAAGGATGAAAAAGTTGCCATATTTTCTGATGCATTTAACCATGCATCAATAATTGATGGTATTCGTCTTGCTGAGAGAACAAAAAATGTAGAAGTTTTTGTGTATAGACACTGTGACATGTCCCACCTCAATTCTCAGTTGTAGGTTTTCATCTTTCTTTTTAATATTCTTAATGTATCGGTTTTTTCCGTAGTACTACACCTAGCATTCTCATCATTGCAATTCAATTGTGTTTTGACAGATCAAGTTGCACAATGAAGAAAAAAGTTGTCGTGACTGACAGGTAGTCATGTTATTAGAAGTGCTTCTTTCAATGCCAATTCTTTCATGCTTCATTTGGATGATAAAACTAATGAATTAGATAGAGTTCATGGATAGCATACCTTGTATGTTTTAATCTTGTCAGGAAAACATGTTTCTTCCTGGCCGTGCAAAGACTTTAACTTAGTCTTTTTAAAAGTTTTATCTTTATTTATATGGCTAGGGGTGTTCAGGTTTTTGGTAATTGTGGCAATTGTTTACAGATATGTGATCTAATAGTTAATCTATACTATTATTTGATTTATGACCTAGCTGCCGAAAATCCCACTGTCTGAACTTGTGTTTGTATATTGAATTTGGTTCATTCTTTTCTCTCTACAGCTTGTTTAGTATGGATGGAGATTTTGCACCGATGATTGAACTTGTGAAGCTTCGGAAGAAGTATGGCTTTTTGTTAGTCTTAGATGATGTAAGTTCTCTTAAATGTTCAAGTATTCACATCCTAAGAAACTGTGATGAGTTTTTCTTGTACACGTAGCTGTTTTCCTGGGATTGAACCATGCCCTCATGTAATTTTATTTCATTGGATAGCTGGTCTTGCCACATCATGCCACATCATTGCTACAAGTGTTTGTTACAAATGCTTAACTGTTATTGCTAATTATTTCAGGCTCATGGAACATTTGTTTGTGGAAAAAACGGCGGGGGAGTAGCTGAGGCATTTAATTGTGAACGAGATGTAGACATATGTGTTGGCACTTTGAGTAAGGCAGCAGGTTGTAATGGTGGTTTCATAGCATGCAGGTAATTGTGTAGATTTCTTACAATTCTGGTGAAGAACAGGAACATGAACAATTTCATTCCATTTTACACTAGTTTATTAGTTAGGTACCCCAGGACTTCCATATATGCACATGTTTTTCTACGAGAATATGATGATGGGTACACGTATATTGCTTACACATTTTCTTCATGCCAATGAACAGTGAAAGGTGGAAGCAATTCATACAATCTAGGGGTCGTTCTTTTATATTTTCAACTGCTACAACAATTCCCATTGCTGCTGCTGCACATGGTAAAGAGGAGTATTCTTTTACTTTGGATTACTGTTAGATTTAAGTAGACAGACTTGTGTTGTTGTTGTGTTACTTTCTGCTGTTGACAAAATAAGTACGACTTAGCAGCTGCTGTTATTGTGGCAAAAAAGGAAACATGGCGTAGAACAGCAATTTGGAACCGGGTGCGAGACTTTCAAGCTCTTACTGGAATTCCCATCTCAAGTCCCATAATATCTGTTGTAGTAGGGAGCGAAGAAAAGGCCCTGCAAGCTAGCCGGTTTGTCCTCTCTTGCTCTCTGTGTCCTATGTGTGTGGTTAGAGTCATTGCAAACAGCTTCTAACTTTTTCAATCATTGTGGAATAGGCATTTGCTGAAATCTGGTTTCCATGTGACTGCAATCAGACCCCCAACAGTGCCTTCCAATTCATGCAGGTTTGTTGAAGTTTCTTCATAATACTTTTTATACTATTTTCGTGTTAGCATGTTTAATCATGTTACCTCTTTTATCAGATTGCGAATAACTCTAAGCGCAGCGCACACCACAGAAGATTTAAAGAAGCTGACAACTGCACTCTCTGGTTGTATCAACTTTGGAGAAATTGGCAATGATAGCTCAAATGTATATGCTAAGCTATAAAGTATATTAATTTTCTGGATTTCTTTCATACTGTCGATTATTTAAGAAGAATTGAACAAATAAGCCTTGTAACGACAGATAGAATACCTGCGTCCGGATAGTTTATATTCTAGCTATAGATATGACAGTTTTTATTCTTTTTGTTGTTGTTATTACCAGTTTTTAGAAAAATCGAAAAATGTTATGGATTACAAGTAGGTAGCATGGCAGACAATAAAAAAAAAATTCATCTTTCAAAATGATCTTGTTACAAGAATTGTGATCTTCACATGTGATATGACCTGAATTTATATGCAAGTTTCTCGAGATCTGATTTCTGTCTTTGGTTAAGATGAAATTTGTGATTTGCAATTAATAAAACAAAATTAAACAAACAAAGCTTAGTAAAATGCAACTTATCTTTATATTATTATTCAAAACAAAAGAAGACAAATTATACTTTTCTGTCATTCAAGTAAAATTTGCATAGCCTTCAATAAACAGAGAAGTTTAATCAAATAAGGAAATTGGACCACCAAAATTCACATAGCAAAGGCAATGAAATAGACTCATTACCTCAAAAATATATATATATGTATATATATTTATTATATATATGAATAAAAGGGTATATAGTTACCACAATTCCTATAAATTCTGAAGAATAATCTATCTATCTTCTAGGACCTAGATGAAGCCCTAATTTGAAAACATTATCTTTCAGGTTTCCTGTTAATGTATATAAAGAGTTCAATTATTCTTTAAATTTTTACAAATTTTTAAATTTATCACCTAAATTTTTAGATGTTTATGTTGTTACCCTTGTTTCATATTCCTTGAAGTTTTACAGTTTTATATATTAATCTACTAAGCTTTCAAATTTTTATGTTCTTACACTTATTTGATAGTTAGACTTTCTAATTCTTTTATAAATTAAGTGTTAATAATTTTCTCATAATCACGTAGAAAATATATTTGATTCTAAATATATTATTATTATTTCTTTATATCTCAAATATAAATCAAATCGCAACATATATATTTTGTTATGTCAATTGTAATTTTTTCTTATCAAAAGTAGTACAATGTCATACTTTAGATAAGTTATTTATATAGATTTTGCTTTATTTTATTTTATTTTATTTATATAATTAAAACATGTCAAGTAAACATAGTCTTATATTTATGTTTAATTATTAAGAAATTTTATTGAGCAAACTTTTATAATTTTTAACAATTAAAATAATTTTTATATATTAGAAAAATACTAGGATAATTTTTAACAATGAAATTTCATCATCTTATTTTTCATAAATGCACAAATTAATGAAAAAAGTAATGTTTTAAAATATAAACAACATTTTTTTAAGTAACCTGTAAAATATATGTCGATTTAACTCATTATTTTACGGCGTCCCCCCTAAAACATAATTCTGGATCCGTCCCCCGATTGGTTGAAAGGGAATATGAAGTGGAATATTATTTTTAGAGTAAAATTTGGTGCAATGGGTTGGAGATGAAAAAAAAAAAAAAAAAAAAAAAAAAAAAATTGGTGTGTAAGTTTCTACAATTTGTTACAAAGTTACAACAAATTGGTACAATGGGTTGGAGATGATCTTAATAATATCATTTTTATTTTTTAAAATAACTTTAAGAAACGTCAATTTTCTAAAACTGTCTCTTCATAGTTCACACTTTAGAGTACTAAAGAGTACTAATACAATAATTTTGTTTTTGATATCTGGAAATCTTCAAATTTTTTTTTTTTGTTATTACCAGTTTTTAGAAAAATCGAAAAATGTTATGAATTTCAAGTAGGTGGCAATGTGACATAGCACACAATAAAAGAAATTCATCTTTCAAAATGATCTTATTACAAGAATTGTGATCTTCACATGACCTAAATTTACATGCAAGTTTCTCGAGATCTGATTTTTGTCTTTAGTTAACATGAAATTTGTGATTTGCAAATTGCAATTCATAAAACAAACAAATAAACAAAGCTTAGTAAAAGTGATAATTTTTCAATTTTATGAATGCAACTTATTTTATATTATTATTCAAAGCAAAAGAAGACAAATTATACTTTTCTGTCATTCAAGTAAAATTTGCATAGCCTTCCATAAACAGAGAAGTTTAATCAAATAAGGAAATTGGACCACCAAAATTCACATAGCAAAGGCAATGAAATAGACTCATTACCTCAAAAATATATATATATATATATATATATGTATATATATTTATTATATATATGAATAAAAGGGTAAATAGTTACCACAATTCCTATAAATTCTGAAGAATAATCTATCTATCTTCTAGGACCTAGATGAAGCCCTAATCTGAAAACCTTATCTTTCAGGTTTCCTGTTTAATGTATATAAAGAGTTCAATTATTCTTTAATAATAAAAATGGAATATTATATAAACTTCAACCCCTTCTACACTTACTGCCCAAAGGTGAATTAGGAGTGGCCATTCCCATCCAGATTCCAGCTTTAGTAGACAAGCAAGAAGATGATGATGATGATGAGGAGCCTCCCCTGCTTTTCAGCTCACACTCCCTTATGATTTTCTGTCTTTCAACTTCCCCACATTGCTCCATGGAAGGAATCAACTGTGCAAAACAAAAACATTAAAGCCATGTTAGATTAAAAGCTTCAAAATGGATGGAAACAGAGATAGTGAAAATGAAGTAGTACTTACACATGGTATGGCTGCAGGATTTTTGGACTCATTTTGGTTGGTGGGCAATTCATTGAGGTTAATCGTGAGAAGACCAGGATTACAAGGTTTGGTGATTGGTTTAGTTAAAGTCAGGGCAGCAGGCGGTTGTGGCTTCTCGGCGAATGGCTTGACTGGTGGAGGAGTTGGTGGGAGGAGGTGGGATGATGAGGAGGGTGTGGAGGCCACAAGGAGGTTATCAAAGGAGACCACGGCTGTAGCCGGAGGGGACATGGCCATGTCTGGCCAGAGGAAAGTCCCCTGTGGTTTGCATATCCTGAAACCACTCTTTAACCTCTCTATCTTTTCTGCCTTGCCCTCTGGTGTTGTTGTCTTGATGATTGTTTCTTTCTTCTTTCTATCCACTTCTTTTGTCTCCTTTTCACTGCCTCTTGATGGTGGTGCTGGTTTGGTTGATTCCTTTAGTGATCGTTGTTTTGGTGCTGATTGTGTCTTGTAATTTGCTTCCTCCAATGATTTTAGCTTCTCCATTTCTTGCTGCATTCATAATTACCACCATTTATATAAGCCATGTCATCATTATCATCATCATTTATGGCACGGACATCATGAAATAATCAATATTCAATCCTCATTAAATATCAAGTATTTTTAAAGACAATAAATGTTTCTAAGACAGCAAAAAGTACATAATCAATTGACAATCATGCATATATTTTAAGGACACCAGACCATAGCCAATTATTTAATTCAAGGAGAAAGAAACTAATTAATATTATACCTCCATTCCAGACAAAGAATGTGAAATTTCCATAAGTTGCTCCTCAACCTTAGCTTTCTTATTCATCAAATTTGTATAGATCTCCTGTCAAGCAATCAAACCAACAGCTAATTGAACAATCTGGGAAACAGAGAACAAAACTGAGAATCCCAAAACATTTAATAGTTACCTTCATGGGAAGCAAGAAGCTATCATGCTCCAAGGTTTGACTTGTAATACAAGAAGTTGGAGTGGTCACAATAGCCATATCATCCTCATGCTTCTTGGACATCAAGTCCTGCATGTCCCTATAGTTTATTCAACATGACATAAGACACAGTTGATGATATTAAAAAAGACTGCATAAAATGGGCCTTATAATTACTACCTGCTCATTTTGGCAATGTCTTCTTTGAGCTGCTTGATCTCCATAGCACAGATAGGGTCCTGAGTCGGGTTGTCACCGGGGCTCCAACCAGGCGGTGGAGTCCAATAAGGATCCTGAACTCCAGCATCTGTCCTAATATTAACCAAATCAGCACTCTCCAACCAATACTCCATGGCTCCATCAGCGTTGTGCCTCCGCCGGAACCTCTCCTGGCCACCAGGTGCCACTTTTCCCGCCATGTGCTTCAACAAATGATCCAACAGACCCGTATCACCGATCAGTTTCCTAGCCTCCGTTCGAAGAGCTGGCCTCATTATTGACCTCCCAAACACCGCGCCTTTCTCCTTCATTATTTTCAACATGTTCACCTCAGCCAACTTATACCTTCAACAAACACAAAAACAGAAAAAAAAAACATGTACAACAACATTCAGTATCTTAATTAAATCAAACTAAAACAAATGGAAACTTACAATAACTATAATACAATCAACTACCTCTCTTTGGACCATCTACCACTAGAGCTTTTGATTAGCTTCATCTTCTTTTTCCCACATTTTGGCCTCTCAATATTTGCAGAAACATTGCACTTTCTCTTGAGATTCTTCTTCAATGCCACACGTGACAACTGATCTGGTTTCTCATCATCATCATCATCTTCTTCTTCTTCTTCTTCTTTATCATCATTCGATTTCTCCATCCCTTCCTGACCTTCATTTTCAGCTCTAACATAAACTGACAGAGCTTGTTCATTCTTCTTCTCCTCTTCATAAGGACTCTGGAACTGGACCTTCCTTTTTTTTCCCCATTTGAGCATCCCTGCGCCACTCTTCAGCACAGAACAACACAGACCCTCCTTCGAGACAACCTTGACATCCGAACCCACCAACCAGAAACTCATGGAGTTTCTGTTTTCTCCAATTTCATGAGGTGAGACTCTTCTGTATAGTACTTCTTCAGCCACCTCCAGTTCCATCACATAATTTTCGTCCAGTGAAGGCATCAGCTTCGTCCCCGGCTTTCTACTGTCAGCGCCAGTAAAGTGAGCCTGCAGAGAACACATGCTCGGGAATCTCACTCCCACTTTGTTTTTACACTTCTCTGTCACCTATAATTGAAAATAATTAATAGTTATACTAATTAATCAACAATTAATTCTGGAGTTTGTTTTTTCGTTTTAAATTTACCATGACTACACGAATGGACTTGAGTTGATCTGGGGCCATAGAGGGCAGCTTAGAGTTGTCGATTACATAATAAGAGTACACTTTAATGTGAGCTCCAAAATCTGTACCATGTGCGAACACTTAGTTTGAAAGTGGACTTGGATGGAAATAAAAACAAAAGCAAAGGACAAAAATGGAAGGAGAAAGGTTACCAACAACCAAAGGAGGACTTTTTGCGGCGGCCTCATCGGGGTTGTTCTGTTTCCCTTTTAAGTACATCATTTCCTGCAAACCCACCACCAAAAAAAAAAATCACTCGCACTGCAATTTACAACTATTGTTTCACAAATCACAACAGAGATTATACGTGCAAACCATTGATTCATGGATATAACAATTATGATATCACGTATTTGTTTTTTTTGTCCTGTCCTCCACATGTAAAGACGCACGCATAATCAAAATAATGATATATAATCTGGGTCTGATACTCTGATATGTGTAAATAGAAAAGAGGCCATGCACGCGCTTTTGTCTCACGTGGAGAGACAGTAAAAGTGAACAGATAAAAATCTGGGTCTAATATATAGTGCGTTAGCAACAATGAAAGGATGCGCGCGTGGTTCGTGCTAGAAACAGTAACAGAAAAAAGGTTTTGTGAGAGAGAGAGAGAGAGACTGAGAGAGGTGTGCGTGTGGTAGGGACTAGGGAGAGCATGTGATGTGGATGCGAGTGGGGAAGCTTACAGTGAGACTAATGGCCGCACCGCCATGATCGTCAACTTTAGAGTAGCTCTGATCCATCTGCAAATCAACACAAAAAAAGTGAACATTAATTAAAAAATTACGTAAAATATTTCAATGAAGATTATCTACTTTTATATATATTTTAAATAAAATTACTGATTATAAAAAAATTTAAGAAAAAATGATGGTCCGAAAAACCTGGAAATATGTTTTTTGTGTGTATATTTATAGTTAAATAATTTAAAGTATTGCGGCTGTGTAAGAAAAAGATTGAAGCGATAAAATGGAAAACGAGATAAATTTGAAATAAAAATGGAAAGCAATTAATGAGAGTTGCAGAGCTTGTCTATGATTGAAACATAAAATAAGCGTGGATTGGATTGTTTGTATTTTTCTGGATTCAGATCGGGAAATGGTGAGAGTGGAGGGCTGATCAAATGGAGCATTGAATGCGTTTGAACAATCGATCAGATTCAAAATGATTTAACGGCCCAGATTTGGCACCGATAGCTTTTGCTTTTGAGTAGAAAATCCATTTTAGTTTTCCAGTAAAAACAGAGTGAGTAGAAAATATGAATGAAACTCGATTGATTACATGAACATGAAACGAAACAGGAACACGAAAAAGAAGAAGGGACAATCGATTTTTCTCTCGTTTTCCTTCGGTTTCTCGGCATCCAAACAATGAACAAAACTTAAAAACTCAAGAGAAGGTTGTAGTACCTTTGTATAACTGTAAGAAACTGGTAGGATTTTCGAGCTAATTAAAACCCTAGTTGATCAAAGAAACACCTGAAATAGTAAGAAAACCTTTAACTAGATTCGAATTAAGAAGAACAAAATAGCACAACAATGGCGGCCGATAAATTGAAACAAGAAAAAAAGAAAAGAGAGAAGCAACAAACGAGACCTGTAAAAATGAAGGAAACTTTATCGACAAGAAAAGTAGAGAGAGAGAGAGAGAGAGTCTGTTTTGTGGTGCATGTAGAGAGAGTGAAAAAAGAGAAGATATAAGATTTCTGTTATGGAGACAAGTTGGCAATGGCGAGCAACCAAAATAAAAAAAAAAAATTGGTAATGATTACCAGACGTGTTGCTGCTTCTCACGTGACCTTTCCTTCCCTTTCCTTTCTGATTCTCTCGACTGGTCCCCACCTCCAATCCTTGTTGTGAATTTACTGTTTTGCCCCTCTGCCATGCATTTCCATTTTCTTGTTAATTCAATAATTTTTTGTTGTTTTTTTTTTTTTTCTTTGTTGAGTGAAAGGACTGAAATAGTGAAGTCTGGTTGTAGCCTTGTAGGAAAGAAATGCATGCGGAAGGGTTGTGAAGAGTTTAGCCTAGTTGGCAGTATTTTATTGGTTGTTATTTGTGGGTTTGAGGAGTGACTGGTGACTGGTGCATTGTTAAATTATAAGTGCATGTTTTATAATTGATTAAACAAAATTTAAAATGTTTAACCCAATCAATGATGGATCAATTAAATATTGAATTGGATTAATAAAATGCACTAGAATTCAACCAACAACCAACCCAAACCACCCCCCCCCCCCACCACCCCCCCCCCAACTTTAAAAATAAAAACAATGAAATTTCTTTCGAAATAAATGTTACAATCTCATTGGGACTGTCTCACCAAGTAGTAATGAGACCGTTCCATTGAAGATTTTCTCTCCGTGAAGAGGAAAGACAGTTTTGAGGGATTGAGACATGGTAGCAGAACAAGTGACCCACATGTTTCAAGGCTTTCAAGAGCACCGTGGGTGTACATTTTTTTTATTGTAAACTAAATTTTAAAAGTAATGAGAGTGTATATTTATTGCTAGTACACGGTCTCTCACTGAGGTTTTAGGATGTAATAATTCTCAAAAGATGATCGAACAACACAGTATTCAATTCATCAAAAAAACCAGAAATGCATTATTAGTTCAACATCATACATGTTCATAAATTTGTAGTATTTAACATTAAAATCGTGCGATGATATTAAACATGAATGGCGACATAAAATTTTTTTAATCTACAAGAGAATATACTTCGTTTAACGATTTTCAGATCGATCATTCTCTTGGTGAAAAGATCAAGGCTTTGGCCATTCTACTCTTGTTTCTTAAGGGACTCGGAAGAACTCTCAGCTTTATCGGTAGACTGGTTTACACTAGCTTTGGCCTCAGCAACAAATGCAGGATCCGGCTCATGTTTGTCTGAAGGTTCCTTCAGTGCCATATAAATGTAGAAAAAGATAACTATATTGACAGATAACACAGCGAGGAATCCACTCAACAGCGTCTTGGAGTAAGGAGACATTTCGGTTGAACCTGTCAAGGAAAAAAATTACGATGAACAAGCAACTCTCGTACTCAAATCTTACAATACAATGAAGAAACTTATGACGATTGACATCAAATAAATGATATGTGAATAATGTTTAGAGAAAAAAAATCACCACCTTCTAGTTGTGGACTGAATGATCCATCTTAGAGTTTGACTTTATTATTTCCTGGTCTATTTGTCTTAATGAATATCAAACTTGAGCTAGTACTACTATAAAAGGATCTTAATAATTTACAGGGATTTAGTTTGGAGATGTGGGAGCACAAGTGCACAACAACTCTTGCTAATGGTAAAAATTCATTTGCATTATGTAATTTGAAGAACTTAATTAATCGTGTCACATGGAAAACTTTATCGGCATCTAAGTGCTGTGCTTTATGTAGAATATGATAATTTTCAAGAAAGAGATTTGAAACAAGTATGTAGCCAATTAGTCCATCAAAACAAATTCCTAGGATACAAATAAGCTGATTTGATCTTAAACTCTGATAATACAAACAGGCAAGTTGCCAGAAGCATAGCGCAGGCATTAAACTATAGGGCATAATTCAATAACCATTAACTAAAAAGAATTTAAAGCAGGGTGAAACTATTAAGGAGACTGGTCAACACCATATGCTGGGTCAGTGTGACGCATGTCAACAGCTTCAAGGTTGAGAGCTGAAACCGTTGCATAATTATTTTGAAATTGGACTTCTTTTGGAAGCATTAAAGGAAGTGTTTAATGTTCTCCACATATTATCACCCTAATAGTGGGATTGTTAGTTTGTGCATAAATTTGATAGAAGGGAGTCGCACTACATAAATACAGAGAGGCTAATAGCTATAGAGATCGACTAGGCCTTGATGTGGATCAACCACACTCAGATTTAACTATCTCCCATGACAGGTTTGAAGGCATTAGAACTTCACAATCCCTTGGTTTTCTTCTCACCCTTCTTTTTCTTAAATATTTTAAGCTATCTTCACAAAAGACACTTTCCAAGGACAGTAACCTCCTAATGAAATTTGCATTAGATAAATGCGATCAATGAAGGACTGATAGTATCAATGGTTTTCAATTGATTATCCCAAACATAGAGGCCTCACTAAAGTAAGTTTCACCATCAATGAGTAACAAAACAACTTCTAAGAGGAGCCATATCTGTAAAAAAAAAAAAAAAATTCTCTAATGCATAGACATACTCATTGAACACCCATTGAATTCGAAAACAATGCTTTTCAGATACACCTAGATTAATTTAACCTTTAACCTTCAGAAACCGTTATATAATTATCATGAAATTGGACTTCTTTTGGAAGCAGTAAAGGAAGTGCTTAATGCTCTCCTCAAATTCTAACCCTAATAGTGGGATTGTTCGTTTGTGCATAAAATTGATAGAAGGGAGTTGCACTACACAGATACAGAGTCTACTAGCTGCAGAGATGTGGATCAACCACCCACAGATTTAACTATCCCTCATGACCCATTTTTGGCATTCTTCACAAGAGACACTTTCCAAGGACAGTACCCTAATGAAATTTGCATTGGATTAATACGATCAATGATAGTATCAATAGTTTGCAATTGATCCTCCCAAACATAGAGGCCTCACTAAAGTGAGTTTCACCATTGACGAGTAACAAAACAACTTCTAAAAGGAGCCATATCTGTTAAAAAAAAAAATAATTCTCTAATGCATAGACATACTCATTGGACACCAGTTGAATTCGAAAACAATGCTTTTTGGATACACCTAGTAGACTAATAATACCTTTGAATAGTAACACTTCTAACTTCTATTGAAATTCATCTAAAACAAGAGTTGCAAATCAATCACTTAATCTAAACTAAAGTTTCAGAATAATAAATTCTTCAAGAAGACTCCAATACAGCAAAAACTTAAAAGAAGAACACGCTTAATGCAAATGTAGGCAGAATTCTGGAAGAATACACCCAGCAAACAAGATAATCAAAATATTTCCATCAAAGGAAAAATTTGAAATAAATAAATAAAATAAAAAACAAAAAAGGTTCCAAAATACGATCTCTAAACACCCAAAATTATAAAAATAAAGTATAAATAAGATTATATAAGATGATGCGAGATCTTACCTGGAAGCAATTTATGGTTGAATCCTAATAAAATAGCTATAGGAACTATCCACATGACAATCGATGCAATGAAGAATTTTGTTATCACTGCTGCCATATTGTTGTTACTTCCAATCTGCAAAACAGAATAGATTAGATTATATTGTTGTAAGAATTCGTACAGAGATTTCGCCGAACAATTGACTCGAATAAGAAAAATAAAATCGTAAGACCTTGATTGATTTGGCTATTTGAGATTCGTTTTCAAGTTATTGAGTCGTACTTGGAATCAACTGAGTTAACTCGGTTCTCTGTAAAGACGGAGATAAAGAGAGAGCAACTATGGTGAGCTATTTACAGGTTATACTTTTAAATCTGCGTTCGGGTAGGGTCGTTTTCGGGCAAGGGCTGCAACTCATATCCTGACCCGATAGGGCCAGTTGGACCCGGATCAAAGTCTGATCCATAACAGCCTATCTTAGTTGAGCCCACAAAAGAAAGTAAAAAAGAAAAAATATATATAAAAAAATCTATCACAGAGGCTTTATATTTTTTCCTTTCTTTATTATTTATAAATTTAAGTCAATATAATATATATATATATATAAATTAATTATAAATGTACATGTTTCAAAAAAAAAAAAATTATAAATGTACAAAAATTATTGAGTTATAAAAAACTAAAATCATGCACATCCCCTTCCATGTTAGTGGTAGTTGTTCGAGTCCAAGTGTACGCTTTTTACGAGCAAGTGTGAGAGAAGTAGACATTCGACCAGAGCAGACACTCGGACCACATATGTAGTACCCAAAAAGTTGGAGATGGCAACATCTCCTTCAATTTTTATTAGAAATGTTGTATTATTTAAGAAAAAAATAGTTTTTTAAACAATTAATTTAACTTTTTTTTTTTTAATCAATTAATTCTGTTAGTATACAATTTCATTAAATAAGTTGTAAAATTCCTTTAAACTTGACTATGATCTTATGAATTTTCAGAAAAAAAAAACTACGTTTATGTAACATAAATATAGTTAAATATAGCTTCGACTTGCTTGCACTGAATTGTATTTGATTGGATTGGATTTTAACCTGAAATTAACCCGAGGATTACCACAGCAATTTAATTTTAAGGAAATCCATCGATTTGATCCAACAATCTTGAGGCTATGAGGTGAAATCATCAAACACGAGAAATAGTAATTACAAACACCAGTCAAATATTGAGAATTGTACATATATTTAGTGCTAGCACAAAATCTCTTTACTCACATCAACAGTTGAACACCAGTTGAGGACTTGTTCTGCTGCCTCATGGTAGCAGCACGACTGAACCGGATGTTTTGCGGCTTTCGAGGTCCGCATGAGCTTCTGCTGCTTGCGACAGAGGGTATGTGTGATTTACATGAGCCCGCAAGACACCTGATGCAACGTTAGCAAATACTTCTCCAGCAGTTTCCAGCAACTCATCTCGATTTGTAGTGTATTGCATAAGAGAAGGCCTTGTTAAGAAGAGAGATTTCGGTGCTAGTGCTGACAATGGAACTGGATCCGGCATGCCTGATGACTGCCCGAAACTCACCATGTAGCCCCGAGTCTTTAAGCATGCCAGCGATCCCTACATATGATAAAACTTCCATGTTAAAAAAACTCTTTCCCAGAGAAGTTTTTGGGTACGAAAGATCAAGTAGAGTTGGTACTAACTAGGGCAATCAACCAGAGAACTCATTACAGACCAACAAAGGTCAATCTGGGTTCATTTTATCAACATTGGACCAAGAACAACTTGTGGAAACAAATTTGGTTAACTCCACACTTTTGACGGGAAATGGGATTTTTCAAGTCTACTTGCTAGACCTTTATTAATTGAAAAGAAATTAATTATCTCAAAACAGATGTACCCTTGAATACTAATGTAAGCTGATATGAAAAACGGAAAAGTTACTACTTACGTGCTATGCCCTACGGATCACTATCGTTTCTGTTTATCATAGGGAGAATAGAGTCACGTTACCTGAAAGGTGTCTTTTCCGACAGAATCATAGACAACATCAACCCCTTTGCCTGATGTTATCTCATTGACACAGGCAACAAAATCCTCTTCCTTGTAGATTATAACATGGTGACATCCATCATCCTTGGCTTGAACTGCTTTCTCTTTTGTTGAAACGGTGCCAATGACAGTTGCACCAAGGACATTTGCCCATTGGCATAATAGAGATCCAACCCCGCCGGCAGCAGCATGGACAAGGATTGTGTGTCCAGGTTCAACCTGCATACAAGAGAATCCCAACAATCCCAACATGTAAGCTGGAGTAAAATCAGGAAAAGAAGTACCAAACGTACTCTCTCTGTTTGGGAATTGCTATCATGACGATAGCACTATGACCTTAGTATTGATTACTAAGATAAGCAATACATTCTTGGCGAATAAATTAAGTCACAATTTTCAAAAATTAGAAAGAGTAATCGATAGAGATCTCCAATTTGTGAAGAAATTCGTTAAGAAGTAATAATCTTAACTTATTGCTCTCTTTTCCATTTCTCTAAGTGAATGTAATGTAAATGACTGATGCCATGTATATTTGTGATGATAACTTTCTTTCAATGTAAATTGACATGTACATGCATCGATAGAATGACCAAACATAACTCTACATCATCCAAGTATGAATTCTTAAAGGATAAATCTGACATGATTTTTATTATATCATTTCCGTTTTCATAGTAGAAAACTATTTCATATCCATCTGGAACTTGTTGAAAAGAAAATGCTAAAGGATGCATATGCAGTGGAACCTACCTTGAAGCAACGGCGTAGTAGAAACTGAGCTGTCATACCCTTAAGAATGATAGATGCTGCAACAATAGGATCAATAGAAGGAGGAAGAGGCACAACTTTGTTCGCAGGAAGGATCTGCTCTTCAGCATACGAACCCATTGGATTGCCGGCATATCCCACAAGATCTCCAACTTTTCTACCAGTCAGTCCAGGGCCAACAGCTATTACCTCTCCTACAGCTTCCATACCTACAATAGAAGAACAAAAGTTGTTTACAACCTTTGCAGTAGATTTCATTTGCAACAATTCATGACTACCAATCTAGCATATCGTTGCTTCAAACGTACTCATAATCCACAACGGCAATCATCACTGAAAGCATGTATAGTTCATACAACCATCATTTGAATCAAATGTTATGTCAAATTTAATAACTTCACACGATGTGCAACAATCTCTTCATTTAAAGTTTTTTTTTTTTTTTTTTTTTTTATGGTCTTCTAATATAAAATAACAAAAAGTACTTCATTACTAAACATCAAAAGAACAGAACCGAACCTGGAGTGAAAGGCATTGTAGCAGCCTTATAAACTCCTTTACGGAAGTATACATCAATGAAATTAAGCCCAATTGCTTTGTTTCTCACGCGTATCTCACCGTCACCTGGCTCCCCTATTTCCACATCTTCCCACTTAAGAACCTGTCTCCATTACACACAAACAAGTAATCAACTACATCCAGAAAGAATCCAAGTATGAAAAACTAGAAATGATCTCTCACTCCCAAAAATTCAATTCAAGTAAATCACAACTAGTACCTCAAATCTTGGAAAAGAATATAATCACATTATAAGTTACTATAACTCCACTACACGACAACATATATGATTCTAGATAATCACAATTTGACAATACAACAAAATACTATATAATCTAATAACCAAAACTTGAAATGGGTTCCATACTTTACACGAATTAATCATATGGGTTGTCATAATTTTATCATGAAATTATTTAAACACAAAAAACAGAGCAGAAGAGAATGAAAGAAAGAGACCTCAGGTCCTCCGAGTTCATGAACCCTAATGGCTTTGACCATATTTGCTGGTGCTTCTGCTTCTGTAGAAAGCGCTTTCACAAATGATAAATTCCTCTGCTTTTGAGTGGAGAGTATCGATGAGCTTACGATTGTGTGCTTATTGCTAGAATTGTGTAGAAAAAAGAGTGTCGATTTCTGTAGTAACTGTGAAAGTAAGGGATGGCTTTGGAGATTGACTTTTCTTAAGAGCGGTGCTATTGGCACACCCCCTATTGATCTATTTATGCCCCTTTCTTTAATTATTTAGTTTTTTTATTTTCTCCTTATCGAAATTACTAAAAAGCCATATTAAAAAAAATATTTTTTAATCTATCAGTCTTCTCTCTCCCAAATCTATTTTCTTCCTCCACGTCACTTTCTCTCTTCATCTTCTCAAACTATCAGATTTTCAGACTTCTCTCATTTTTAAAAGCTCCGCCGCTCACCGCTGCCGCCCACCGCTGCCGGAGAAAGTGAGTCGACACCACCCACACCAGAAGATGCGGGAAGTGACGATCTTTCGATCTCTCAAAAGATCCGTCGCCAAACGAAATCGTTTTCTTGGTCAAACCGTCCTTCAAAGTTTCCTTCAAAGTTTGACGAAGTTGCCGCCGCCGACATAATCACTGGATTGTTTGTTTTTTAAGGCCTGGTTGGCAAACTTCTATAAAACATTGCAAATTAGCTTAGTTTTAAATGCTTGATTCTTATTTTCTCTTTTAAATTGCAGTGCTAATGAACTTATTTTTAAGTAATTTGTTTTTTTACAAGATTTTCACCTGAGAGGTTAGAATTCCTTTTTTTATATCAAAATTTCTTTTTGCTTTTCATTGATTCAAAAGTGAGTTTCATCCTATTGATATTTCATACATTTTTCTAATTTCGATTGTTTGCCTTTTCAATTAATTGACCTTTACATCTGCGGTTTCATTGGAAATCTTGGTCTCTCTATGTCATGTGTTGTCTTAAAATATCATATATGTATGTTTCACTTCATTATTTATATGTCTGTAGGGTGTTTCAAATGTATCTCGTTTTGTGTTTGTTGTCGGCTTACTGTTTTTCGAAGGTCTTGCAACTGCTGTTGTTGTGGTTGTTCTGTTCTTATCTTCCTTGACAGTTTTTGTGTTTGGTGGCTGGAATGGTGGTGGTTTGTCAAAACTATTAAACCTGTTAATAGGGTACTATTTGGTGTAGCATGTTTTGACCCATATTTCGATTCCCGTTTATGATTACGAAAATAAAAGTTTGAAAAAGATGTCTGAGAATTGAGATAGATAAGGATAATTGGGGTTTATTAAGTTTGAAAAACAAGTAAAAAGGGTAGTTATGGAAATAAATAAAATAAATTAATAAAATAATTTAATTTTATTTAATTAAATCAAAATTTTTAAAAAGGGGTTTAAATAGATCAGTAGGGGTGTGCCAATAGCACTACTCTTTCTTAATAGTAATAAATCCATTTTAGAGAATTAGGGGAGTGTATTGGATTGAGATTTTAATAGACAATTTTAAGGTGTAAGGATTTTATGGATTTGCAAGATTATTAGGATTATTAGGATTGTTAGGATTATACTTTTAGGATTATTAGGATTATATGGACTAGACTTTTAGGATTATGAAAGAGTTTTTGGACTTTATTTATAGACTATTAGGATTATCTAGACTTTATTTCAAGACTTTTTGGACTTTTAAAAATATGGACTTTCAAGAGTCAATTGTAGTATTCAATTTTCTCCCCAAGTTCTGGTGCTCTATAATCTTGTTGATAGCAGTCACTGAACAACAAAAATTGAATGAGAAACATGTATAAGCTATGAAGAGAAGTAATAAAATTTTAAAATACCACCAACAAACACATAACCTTCAGCTGGTTCGATGACCATTTGTGCAGAAACAAGCTGAAGCAGCCATAGAAGAAGCAAAGAGATACTCAAGAATTCCATTATTGTGAAGTAGCGAAGCACAAATTTAAACAAGACAAAACTCAAAGACCTAGAAAGCGAATTTCAATTTTGACAAGCTTAAATTCTGACAAGCTTAAACACAAAAATACAAAATTTAAATATTTAAATATTTAGAGAAGATTTTATAACCACTGAACAGAGAAAATTTATATTACGGCCAATACCATTACCGCAAGAGATGCCAACCATGTGAAGAACCCGAAAGACTATTAATTTTCAAGTGATTAAAATTCTGCTGTAGGTAGCCCCTGATCACTGGGAGTTCAAAACTTCAAAGGTAGTATACAAGTGTTCATGGACAAGGAATGTGAATAATATATTCTTCTATGTACGTTATAGCCGATGGCCTTATAAAATTCTAATGTTGTTATCCCTGAAATATTTAAATTGAGAATTTTTAAGCTTGTGACCAGAAATTTCACTTTCAATTTTGACAAGCTTAAACACAAAAATACAAAATTTTGACAAAAATCAGAAAAGAGCAAAGCAAGAGAGAAGCTTAAAAGTCTGGAAAGTATTGAGGGAGAGGACAAGACAATTTTGTGTTCAATCTATTTATACATATCACTAAAAAGTCTAGAAAATCCATTTTGTCTTGAAATCCAAAAAATCTTGATCTCAATCCAATACCACCAGACAATTTGCTGCCTCTTGACTGCCTCTTGACTGCCTCTTGAAAGTCTAGATCCAATACCACAAGACAATATGGACTTTTTAAAATAATATTAAAAGTTTAGATCCAATACCACAAGATAATATGGATTTTTTAAAAAAAATCTCAATCCAATACCACCAGACTTTTACTTCCCCAAATTATCTAATAAAATCTTGAACTAATACACCCCCTTAATTAAGCCATTGATTTGACCTATTAACTTCCCATTTCATCGCACCTGGATGGAATACGAGCAATATTAAAGTGAAGGCGTAAATACATTGAGAGCCTCAGAGCCCTATCTATTAGCTCTATAAAATGAGAGTGTTTTGCACTTTTACTTTTGCTTTTAATTATAGCATCTCTCTTAGTCAAAAAATAAATAAATAAATAATTAAATAAATAAATAAATAATTATAGCATCTTTTAATTTTAGTTTCTTTGATAGTATAATTACAATTACAATCCTTAAAGTTTATATATGTACTAAATGAACAGAGCTTAGTAAGATTTCAATTGTTGTGTTCTTTAGATTTACGTTGAACGTCAAAAAGTATAACTCTTTTCGTTTATAGGATTACTTAATAGACAAGTCTTGGTAATAGTAACATAGTAGAGAATGTATAGTAGTGAAAAGCAAAAGAAAATATTAAAAAATGGGATCTGATCAAAGTTCACTCGGTGGACTAAAGAGAGACAAATACAAAAATAAAAAAGAAGAAAAGACAAATAGAAATACAGTAGAGAGAGAGAACGAACCGGGAATAAAGAAAAGAGAAAAGAGAAAGAAGAGGGAGAGTGACCGAGAGAGAGATTTAGAGGAGAAAGGAAAACAAGAGGAATGATATTCGAAACTTTCCTATAGGTTTTCAAGGTAAGTACTCATATGTTTACTTGATTTTCAGGAATTGTTATTATTGTCAGTTTTATAGAGATTTCTCTCTCTAGGAATGAATTAACATGTTTGAGGTAAATTTATGTTTAAATTGTGGTTTACAAGTTGGGTAAACAATTTTGAATAAGATTAGAGAATAATTATACTTTCAGTAAACTTTGGAAGTGGAAATTGTGAATGAAAACAATTGGATTTTCACAAAAAATTATTTAAAGAGTATTAAGGGTTGTGTATACTTGTGATATCAAAGGATTGGTGGATATTTAGTTTATTTAAAATATTTTTTGCTTTTATTTATATCATCTCTTTTTTTATTTTAGTTTCTTTGAAGCTATATAAAAAAAGAGAGAGTTTTGCACTTTTGCTTTTAATTATAGTATCTTTTTATTTTTTAAGTTTCTTTGAAAGTAAAAGTATAATTATAACTCTTAAAGTTTATATATGTACTAAATGAACAGAGCTTAGTGAGATTTCAATTATTACGTCCCTTAGATTTGCGTTGAACATCAAAAAGTGTAACTTTCCGCGTTTGTAGGATTACTTAATAAACATGTTTTAGTAATAGTAACATAGTAGGGACTATATAGTAGCGCAAAACTGAATTTAGTGTGATTCAAGGGGAAAAGATTATAATTTTCTATGCATTCGATGAGTTGAAAAGGAATAAGAAATAATACAGGGAGTGGAAATATAATTTGCCATGCAAATTTGATGACTTAAAATAGATGAGTGAAAAGCAAAAGAAAATATTAAAAAATGGGAGTTGATCAAAGTTCACTTGGTGGACTAAAGAGAGATAAATACAAAAATAAAAAAGAAGAAAAGACAAATAGAAATACAATAGAGAGAGAACGAACCGGGAATAAAGAAAAGAAAGAAAGAAAAGAGAAAAGAGAAAAGAGAAAGAAGAGGGATAGTGACCGAGAGAGAGATTTAGAGGAGAAAGGAAAACAAGAGGAATGATATTCGAAACTTTCCTATAGGTTTTCAACGTAAGTACTCATATGTTTACTTGATTTTTAGGAATTGTTATTATTGTCAGTTTTATAGAGATTTCTCTCTCTAGGAATGAATTATCATGTTTGAGGTAAATTTATGTTTAAATTGTGGTTTACAAGTTGGGTTAACAATTTTGAGAGAATAATTATACTTTTAGTAAACTTTGGAAGTGGAAATTGTGATTGAAAACAATTGGGTTTTCACAAAAAATTATTTAAAGGGTATTAAGGGTTGTGTATAATTGTGACATCAAAGGATTGGTGGATATTTAGTTTATTTAAAATATTTGTTGTCAATTATTATATGAGGATAATGTTATCAAATTTGTGGAATTTCGAAAATAAGAAATGGAGGAATAAGATAGCCTTTGGACTGTTATTTAATTGGAAATTGATGATTTCCAAGTGATGGAAATGTCTTAGAATCAATTTTAATTAGGTTCTCAAGTATTATATTATGAAATTATGATTAATAGCCTTGAAGGAGGTATTTAAGGTTAAGAGTTGTCTATAATTCCGTGTGTTGGGTAATTGAGATTATTATTACCTTAACTTGTTTTGAATTTAGGTTTCGTAAGTGTGTTGTTACCTTAGGGTTCAAAATTTTTTTGTCACTATTTGGCCCTGACTTTGTAAGAATATCACCACTTTACTAATTCAAGTTTAAAAGACACCTATTTAGGTGACCAAACAAAAATACCCTTATTTTGTCAGTTTGTGTCTTTTCAAACCTAGAGAGAAAAAGTTGAGAGAGAGAGAAATCCGACTGAAAATCTCACGTCTGTAAGAAATCCGATTGAAAATCTCACGGTGAACTCACCGGCGGTGGCACTACAGTCCTGAAGTCGACAAGAATCTGCAAGACGATGAAGATCTGGGTTTCCGAGCCTTTTCAAACAGTCTCCGAGCTTTTTAAATAGTAATCCGAGCTTTTTTAAGGAATATGGATAAGTTTGTCAATTTTGAATCTCCGAGCCTTTTAGCACTGTATCCGAGCCTTTTCATACATTGTCCGAGCCTTTTCAATTTGTTTCACACAACCAACTTAAGGTTTACAAAAGTCTCGGAGACTGTATGGAAAGGCTCGAGGAACAATTGAAAAAGCTCGAGCCTTTAATGAAAAGTCTTGGAGATTGTATGAAAATGCTCGGGGAACAAATGAAAAGTCTTGAAGACTATATGAAAAGACTCGGGGAGCAATTGAAAAGACTCGGGGAGCAATTGAAAAGGCTCGAGCCTTTAATGAAAAGTCTCTGAGCCTTTTCATACAATCTCTGAGACTTTTCATTAAAGGCTCGAGCATTTTCATTTGTTCTCTGAGACTTTTCAATTAGATTCAAAATTCACACAACCAGCTTAAGGTTTACAAAAGTCTCGGATAACAAATGAAAAGGAACCCAATTTGGGTTTTAAATTGAAAAAAAAAGCTCGGGGGCGCTTCCCCATGCATTGATGATGTAGCGCCACAAAACTAATTATCCAATGAAGTTGCATTGATGATGTTCTGATGTTCAACCTCCATTGGAGGTCTGTTATAAAGGAAGATGAAAGAATAAAATATCAAAAAACTTCAAAGTAATAAAGAGAATGTGTAAAGTAAGGGCAATTTTGGTAGTTCACCATAATAGGTGCCTTTTAAACTTAACTTATTAAAGCAGTGACTTTGTCACCAAAACAGTTCAAAAAGGTGACATTTTCCACCAATTCCACGTTGTTACCTACCCATGATGTAATTGTGAATGTCTTGGAGTGGATTCAATATGAAAAGTTATAATCGTATTTCTCGTGATCAAGGTAAAGGATTCTAAACTCTAAATTAAACGTGGACTTAATTAAATTGATGTGTCCATTGATATTGTTAGTGAGTTGATGATTGAATGATTGTATTGTTGAAATGAAATTAAGTGTGTTACTGATAATATAAGAGAATATTATATCAGATAAAATATGGAAATGTAGTGGTGTTTCACCTATTTGTATATGAATCATTTGATTATGAACTATGATTCAAATATTATAGAAATATTGATTAATGTTCTTGGATTATGTGATATTGATTCCGTGTGTTGTGTTTATATACGATTGAGATTATATAACTTTCGTATTTCATGCCTTGCATGTGTTATATTTATGAAATGTAAAAGAAATGATTAAATGAAAATCTTAACGGAAAATATTGCAAAAATGTTATCAGATGAGATATTAATCTTCAAGAAAAAATATGTAGGACAGTGTAAATATCTCGCTTTGTTAAACTTCGAACTAACAATGGTTGTTAGAAACTTTTTAGAATACTTATCTTTTGAAAGCCTAGAAATCTTTCAATAGTAAGGTTCTACAATTTTGTATCTATAGATAATGTAAAACTCCTTTTAAAAGTTTATAGGGTTTTCAATAACTGGGTTTTACAATTTTGTATAGGAGTAATTGGACAAACGTCCCCTGAGTTTAGGCCTAATTACACGCATATTGACTTTTTACCAAATATTACACAAACATCCCCTACCATCAGTTAACTTCCATCCCCTACCGTCAATTAACTTCCATCCAAACTAACTGTTGACCAGATTTTTAGTATTAAAATTCCAAAATACCCTTAGTTACTTATTTATAATTTTTTTCTCCTTAAAATAAAATAAATTATATAAAAATGTAAATAAAAAACTTTTAATTATATTTTTTTCAAACAAATTTTAAAAGACAAAAATATATGAAACAAAAAATTTAGACTTTAAAAAAATTACAAAAAAAAAATAAAAGAAATTATTTAAGAAAAAGAAATGGAGAACAGATCTCAAATACGCCATTGCTGGAACTTGGATCCACAATTATGATAAACAAAACTAGATTTTAAGTTTAACATTAAAATACAATCATTATTATTATTATTATTATTATTATTATTTTGACAATAAAATACAATCATTATTGATGATTCATAAATCAATAAACCACAATTATATTCAATTTTCAATCCTCAATAGGATTTCATTCAAGCTACAAGATTTTTACCAATAAATGAGATTCCACAATTATATTCAATTTTCAATCATCAATAATTATTTTATTTTAATGTCAAAAACTTAAAATTTAGTTTTGTTTTTTATGATTGTGGATTCAAGTCCCAGAAATGGCGTATTTGAGATATGTTCTCCATTTCTTTTCTTAAAAATTTTCTTTTATTCCTTTTTCTATTTTTTTTTTTAAGTCTAAACTTTTTGTTATATATATTTTTGTCCTTTAAAATTTGTTTGAAAAATATATAATTAAAAGTTTTTTATTTACATTCTTATATAATTTATTTTATTTTATTTTAAGGGGAACAAAATAAAGTATAAATAAGTAACTAAAGGTATTTTGAACTTTTCATACTAAAAATCTGATCAACAATTAGTTTGGATAGAAGTCAACTGAGGGTAGGGGATGCTTGTGTAATATTTGGTAAGAAGTTCATATGTATGTAATTAGGCCTAAACTTGGGGGTGTTTGTGCAATTACTCCTTTTGTATGTATATATAATATAATGTAGAACTCCTTCTGAAAGTTTATAAGTTTTTTTTTATCAATGAGCTTTACAATTTTGTACCAGTTAATAATGAAAAACTCTACTATATCAACATATTTATATTTTTATTATTTTCTTGTTTTGTAAAGATATGTATATTTCAAAATATGAAATTCAGGAATTGATATAAGCACACGCCTTGTATGTGCCTCAAAACCTTGTAAATTAAAAGAACAAGTTAAAAAAATTAAAATAAGAAACTATTTTTAAAATTTTAAATTATCTTCATTTTCTAAAATTTAATTTAATTTTTTTTACTATTTTTAAATTTTAAATGAAAAACAATGTTAATTTGTTAAATTATCGTAATTTTAAAAATAATTTTTTTACTGTTTTTTAATTTAAAATTTTATTTAGAAAATGTTTCTAAATTTTTAATAAAAAACTCTCTAAATTTAATTAATTGTATCAAAATTCATAGCCTTAACTTACTATGAGTGAGTCTCTTATATGAGATCTCTTATTTTAATTTCGATAAGGACCACCATGAAATTACATCGATTTCAATGAATTTTGATTTGAATTTTTTTGTGGATGATAAGTTTATTGAAATCTATCTATGAATAAAATATTTAAAAAAAAAATCAAGAACTTAAACTTTTTTTACCTTTTTTTTTTAAATATGAAGGCATCTAAAAATAGACGAAATATAGGAAATTCAAGAAAAATAGTTTTAGTGCTTGACAAATTCTCAAATTTTATTCATACGTAAATTTCATTGAACTTATTATTCACAAAAAAAAAAAGATTAAAATTAATTCAAATCGACGTGATTTCATGGTGTCTTTACCGAAATTAAAATAAGGGATTTATTATGAGAGACTAATTCAACTAACTAAACGTTAGAGTATCTCCAATGCAATGCTATTTTAGTGTGTCAATGCTATAATTTAGCACAAAGTAAATAAAAATAAAAATAAATAAATAATACTCAATTGCAATGCCAAATTTGGTACATTAATAAATGTTGTTTTCTTTTAATTACAAAAATACCATTTTATAATTGTATTGAATGCATTAATGGTTGACTTTTATACTTTTAAATAATAAAAATATTATATAAATTGAATGCATTAATTATATTCGTTAACTTTTATAACTTTAAATAAAAAAAAATAGCATTTCAAATAGAAAGGTTAATATTAAAAACCTCCCCTCACCTTTGAACTATTCTTGGATGTATAGTTACAAATGCTTTTATTTTAGAAATCTCCCATATGGACTAATACCGTTAGCATTCCATTTGTATTAATCGAGTTTGACCGTTAAAAAGTCTAAAATGTCTCTATTTAAGCTTCAATTATATGAATTGACTATTATACTCTCATACTTTTACCAAATAAATTAATAAACTGATATAAAAGACATGAATGTTAACTTGCAAATGAGAAGTTATTTTATAGACAAATTTATCTCTAAAAATAACAAAATTACAAATGAACCAAAAGCATTAAAAATAACCCAGAATATATATATATATATATTTGTTTTTTTTTTTTAATAAATCCAAGCAAATACTCATTTTCAATGTTTTTGGTTCATTTGTAATTTTGTTAATTTTAGAGATAAAATTGTCCACAAAATAAATTCTCCTTTGCAAGTTAACATTCTCGTATTTATATCGTTTTATTAATTTATTTGGTAAAAGTATGAAGGTATAATGGTCAATTCATACAATTGAAGTTTAAATAGAGACATTTTGGACTTTTTAACGGTCAAACTCGGTCAACACAAACGAATGCTAATGGTGTTAGTCCATAGGGGAGGTTTTTAAAATAAAAGCATTTGTAACTATACATCCAATAATAATTCAAAGGTGAGGGGAGGTTTTTAATATTAACCTCAAATAGAATTATGTATTGGAATACAATGTTAAAATGATGTGTCAAATATAGCATTTTACTATTTTTTATGCCAAATTTAGCATTAGTATTGGCATATACATCGGAGATGGTCTTATTTATCGTTTTTATAAAATATCATCTTTACTACTAATAATTTATTCCTCATAATCATTAATTGCATCGTAAAAAGAAAAAAATAAGGTTGACCTAGTGATAATATTAGAGTTGACAACTAGTAGGGTTTTGCTAAAGCCACAACCAAATTCCGTGCAAATTTTTGACACCAAAACCCAACAATGGACTCACCAAATTAAGCGAATTTGGGTTCAAGTTTCATCTGCGGGTCTTTACTACACCCATACCCGCCCAGCGATTTCTGATTTGAACAGTGTGGAACCTTCCTTCACCAAAAAAAAAAAAAAAAAAAAAAGGTGGTGGAACTAATTGGGTAGGTTTTATTTTATTTTATTTTGTTTGAAACCGACTCATCTTATAATAATTCCATTTCTCCTTCAAAAAAAAAAAAAAAAAAATTCCATTTCAGAGAATTATTTGATCCCTTGATCTGTCCTATTAACTACCCATTTCATTATGTAGTTTTTAGATTATGAACGTTCTTCCAGTCCTGTAATATTTCGAATTCGAATCATCACCGATGCAAATGTTATATATAAAAAACACCTATTTCATTGTAAATGGAGGGCAAAGATCATATTAATTATGAAAAGTATTTGTTGGTTCTATTGCCACCCAAAAACTCTCTCTACACCTTATTTATAGTTTTAATACTTAATCAAACCGTAAAAAAACCATAAAAATATAAAATCATATGACAAATTCTAAAAATTAAAAATGAAGATTAGTATATTTATCATAAAATTTAATTGATATAGATACTAATTTCCTTTTTTTAACTTTTTAGAGTTTGCCATATGATTTGATAATTGTTTTCTTTGTTTGATTCAGTATTAAAACAATAAGGTCATGTTTGTTACATGAGATATGATAGGATATGACTAATTTTAGTCAAATATCCTATGTTTATTGCTTGCATGAGATGAGATTACATGCAAGCAACTTATCCCACCACTTTATACTTATATATATATTTTTTCTCTTTTTTATTTTTTTTATGTGATTAAAATACGAAAATATTTTAATAATTAATATAAATTTTTATTACTTTTTAAAAATAATAATTTTCAATTTTAACAAATAAAATAAAATCTATTTAAAATTGATTTTAAATATTTAAAATGAGTCCTAATTGGTAAAGTTAATTTTGATATTATAGAATTCGTACGGAGATTTCGTCGAACAATTGACTCGAATAAGGAAAAGAAAAGGACTAATTGCACAAACGTCCCTTGAGTTTAGGCATAATTGCATGTATATGGAATTTTTACCCATAATTACACAAACATCCTCTGTAATTAGTTGACTTCGTTAAATCTAACCATTGACCACAATTTTAACCAAAAAATGACCAAAGTGCCCCTATTGACCAAAGTGCCCCTATTATGACGGATTTTAAATAAGTTGTAAATTCATTTAAACTTGACTATGATCTTATGAATTTTCAGGAAAAAAAAACTACGTTTATGTAACATAAATATAGCTAAATATAGCTTCGACTTGCTTGCACTGAATTGTATTTGATTGGATTGGATTTTAACCTGCAATTAACCCGAGGATTACCACAGCAATAGTAATTTTAAGGAAATCCATCGATTTAATCCAACAATCTTGAGGCAATGAGGTGAAATCATCAACCACGAGAAATAGCAATTGCAAACACCACTACACCAGTCAAATATTGAGAATTGTACATATATATTTATAGCTAGCACAAATTCTCTTTACTCACATCAACAGTTGAACACCAGTTGAGGACTTGTTCTGCTGCCTCATGGTAGCAGCACTATTGACCCGGATGTTTTGCGGCTTTCGAGGTCCGCATGAGCTTGTGCCGCTTGCGACAGAGGGTATGTGTGATTTACACGAGCCCGCAAGACACCCGATGCAACGTTGGCAAATACTTCTCCAGCAGTTTCCAGCAACTCATCTCGATTTGTAGTGTATTGCATAAGAGAAGGCCTTGTTAAGAAGAGAGATTTCGGTGCTAGTGCTGACAATGGAACTGGATCTGGCGTGCCTGATGACTGCCCGAAACTCACCATGTAGCCACGAATCTTTAAGCATGCCAGCGATCCCTACATATGATAAAACTTCCATGTTAAAAAAACTTTCCCAGAGAAGTATTTGGGTATGAAAGATCAAGTAGAGTTGACCTGGGTTCATTTTATCAACATTGGACCAAGAACAACTTGCGGAAACAAATCTGGTTAACTCTACACTTTTGATGGGAAATGGGATTTTTCAAGTCTACTTACTAGAACAGATGTACCCTTGAATACTAATGTAAGCTGATATGAAAAACGGCAAAGTTACTACTTACATGCTATGCCCTATGGATCACTATCGTTCCTGTTTATCATAGGGAGAATAGAGTCACGTTACCTGAAAGGTGTCTTTTCCGACAGAATCATAGACAACATCAACCCCTTTGCCTGATGTTATCTCATTGACACGGGAAACAAAATCCTCTTCCTTGTAGGTTATAACATGGTGACATCCATCATCCTTGGCTTGAACTGCTTTCTCTTTTGTTGAAACGGTGCCAATGACAGTTGCACCAAGGGCATTTGCCCATTGGCATAATAGAGCTCCAACCCCACCAGCAGCAGCATGGACAAGGATTGTGTGTCCAGGTTCAACCTACATACAAGAGAATCCCAACATGTCATATGTAAATGACTGATGCCATGTATATTTGTGACGATAACTTTCTTTCAATGTAAATTGACATGTACATGCATTGATAGAATGACCTAACATAACTCCACATCATCCAAGTGTGAATTCTAAAAGGATAAATTTGACATGATTTTTATTATATCATTTCCGTTTTCATAGTAGAAAACTATTTCATATCCATCTGGAACTTGCTGAAAAGAAAATGCTAAAGGATGCATATGCAGTGGAACCTACCTTGAAGCAACGGCGTAGTAGAAACTGAGCTGTCATACCCTTAAGAATGATAGATGCTGCAACAATAGGGTCAATAGAAGGAGGAAGAGGCACAACTTTGTTCGCAGGAAGGATCTGCTCTTCAGCATACGAACCCATTGGATTGTCGGCATATCCCACAAGATCTCCAACTTTTCTACCAGTCAGTCCAGGGCCAACAGCTATTACCTCTCCAACAGCTTCCATACCTACAACAGAAGAACAAAAGTTGATTACAACCTTCGCAGTAGATTTCATTTGCAACAATTTACGACCAGCAATCTAGCATATCGTTGCTTCAAACGTACTCATAACCCACAATGGCAATCATCACTGAAAGCATGTATAGTACATCCAACCATCATTTGAATCAAATGTTATGTCAAACTTAATAACTCCACACAATGTGCAACAATCTCTTCATTTAAAGTTTTCATTTTTTTTTTTTTTTTGTCTTCTGATATAAAATAACAAAAAGTACTTCACTACTAAACATCAAAAGAACAGAACCGAACCTGGAGTGAAAGGCATTGTAGCAGCCTTTTAAACTCCTTTACGGAAGTACACATCAATGAAATTAAGCCCAATTGCTTTGTTTCTCACGCGTATCTCACCGTCACCTGGCTCCCCTATTTCCACATCTTCCCACTTAAGAACCTGTCACCATTACACACAAACAAGTAATCAGCTACATCCAGAAAGAATCCAATTATAAAAAACTAGAAATGATCTCTCACTCCCCAAAATTCAATTCAAGTAAATCACAACTAGTACCTCAAATCTTGGAAAAGAATATAATCACATTATAAGTTACTAAAACTCCACCACACGACAACATATATGATTCTAGAGAATCACAATTTGAAAATACAACAAAATACTATATAATCTAGTCTAATAACCAAAACTTGAAATGGGTTCCATACTTTACACGAATTAATCATATGGGTTGTCATAATTTTATCATGAAATTATTTAAACACAAAAAACAGAGCAGAAGAGAAAGAAAGAAAGAGACCTCAGGTCCTCCGAGTTCATGAACCCTAATGGCTTTGACCATGTTTGCTGGTGCTTCTGCTTCTGTAGAAAGCGCTTTCACAAATGATAAATTCCTCTGCTTTTGAGTGGAGAGTATCGGTGAGCTTACGATGGCTTTGGAGATTGACTCTTCTTAATAGTAATAAATCCATTTTAGAGAATTAATTAAGCCATTGATTTGACCTATGAACTTCCCATTTCATCGCACCTGGATGGAATACGAGCAACATTATAGCATCTCTTTTTTTATTTTAGTTTCTTTGAAGCTATATAAAAAGAGAGAGGGTAGTTTTGCACTTTTGCTTTTGCTTTTGCTTATAGTATTTTTTTTTTTAGTTTCTTTGAAAGTAAAATTACAATTATAACTCTTAAAGTTTGTATATGTACTGAATGAACAGAGCTTCGTGATATTTTAATTGTTGCGTTCCTTAAATTTGCATTGAACATCGAAAAGTATAACTTTCTGCGTTTGTAGGATTACTTAATAGACAAGTCTTAATAATAGTACCATAGTAGGGACTGTATAGTAGTGCAAAATTGAATTTAGTGTGATTCAAGAGGAAAAGATTATAATTTTCTATGCATTTGATGAGTTGAAAAAGAATAAAAAATAATATAAAGGATGGAAATGTAATTTGCCATGCAAATTTGATGACTTAAAATAGATGAGAGCCATGTGTTATGTGTAAAGTGAAAAGCAAAATAAAATATTAAAAAATGGGATTTGATCAAAGTTCACTTGGTGGACTAAAGAGAGATAAATATAAAAATAAAAAGATGAAAAAACAAATAGAAATGCAGTAGAGAGAGAACGAACCGGGAATAAAGAAAAGAAAGAAAGAAAGAAAAGAGAAAGAGGAGGGAGAGTGACCGAGAGAGAGAGATTTAGAGGAGAAAGGAAAACATGAGAATGATAATCGAAACTTTCCTATAGGTTTTCAAGGTAAGTACTCATATGTTTACTAGATTTTTAGGAATTGTTATTATTGTCAATTTTATAGAGATTTCTCTCTCTAGGAATGAATTATCATGTTTGAGGTAAATTTATGTTTAAATTGTGGTTTACAGGTTGGGTAAACAATTTTGAATAAAATTAGAGAATAATTATACTTACGGTAAACTTTGGAAGTTGAAATTGTGAATGAAAACAATTGGGTTTTCACAAAAAATTATTTAAAGAGTATTAAGGGTTGTGTATACTTGTGACATCAAAGGATTGGTGGATATTTAGTTTATTTAAAATATTTGATGTCAATTATTATATGAGGATAATGTTATCAAATTTGTGGAATTTCGAAAATAAGAAATGGAGGAATAAGATAGCCCTTGGACTGTTATTTAATTGGAAATGGATAATTTCCAAGTGCTAGAAATGTCTTCGAATCAATTTTAATTAGAGTGCAATTTTGCTCACCCACATTAACAACTTTGGACTTTGAATTAAGTTTGGGATACGTGGCAACAGCTGAGGTGGGGGGTAATGCTTACCTCTAGTTAAAGGGGTGAGCAAAATTGCACTCTTTTAATTAGGTTCTCATGTATTATATTATGAAATTATGATTAATAGCCTTGAAGGAGGTATTTGAGGTTAAGAGTTGTCTATAATTCCGTGTATTGGGTAATTGAGATTATTATTACCTTAACTTGTTTTGAATTTAGGTTTCGTAAGTGTGTTGTTACCTATCCATGATGTAATTGTGAATGTCCTGGAGTGGATTCAATCTGAAAAGTTAGAATCGTATTTCTCGTGATCAAGGTAGGGAATTCTAAACTCTAAATTAAATTGATGTGTCCATTGATTTTGTTAATGAGTTAATGATTGAATGGTTGTATTGTTGAAATGAAAATAAGTGTGTTACTGATAATATAAGAGAATATTATATCAGGTAAAATATGGAAATGTAGTGGTGTTTCACGTATTTGTATACGAATAATTTGACTATGAACTATGATTCGGATATTATAGAAATATTGATTAATGTTCTTGGATTATGTGATATTGATTCCGTGTGTTGTGCTTATATACGATTGAGATTATATAACTTTCATATTTTATGCATTGCATGTGTTATGTTTACAAAATGTAAAAGAAATGATTAAATGAAAATCTTAACAGAAAAGATTGCAAAAATGTTATCGGATGAGATATCAATCTTCAAGAAAAAATATGTAGGATAGTGTAAATATCTCGCTTTGTTAAACTTTGAACTAACTATGGTTGTTAGGAACTTTTTAGAATACCTATCTTTTGAAAGCCTAGAAATCTTTCAATAGTTAGGTTCTACAATTTTGTATCAATAGATAATGTAAAACTCTTTTTTAAAGTTTATAGGGTTTTCAATAACTAGGTTTTACAATTTGTATATATAGATAATGTAGAACTCCTTCTGAAAGTTTATAAGTTTTTCTATCAACGAGCTTTACAATTTTGTACCAGTTAATAATGTAAAACTCTACTATATTAACATATTTATATTTTTATTATTTTCTTGTTTTGTAAAGATATGTATATTTCAAAATATGAAATTCAGAAATTGAAATAAGCACATGCCTTGCATGTGCCTCAAAACCTAATAAATTAAAAGAACAAGTTAAAAAATTAAATAAGAAACTATTTTAAAATTTTTAAATCATCTTCATTTTCTAAAATTTAATTTAAAATTTTTTACTATTTTTAAATTTTAAATAAAAAACCTATTTTAATTTGATAAATTATCGTAATTTTAAAAATAATTTTTTTACTGTTTTTTAATTTAAAATTTATTTAGAAAAATGTTTCTAAATTTTTAATAAAAAAAAAACTCTCTAAATTTAATTAATTGTATCAAAATTCATAGCCTTAACTTACTAAGAGTGAGTTTCTCATATAGGATCCCTTATTTTAATTTTGATAAGGACCACCGTGAAATCACATCGATTTCAATGAATTTTGATTTAAATTTTTTTATGGATGATAAGTTCATTGAAATCTACCTATGAATAAAATTTAAAAAAATTTCAAGCACTTAAATTATTTTCACTGATTTTTTTTTTAAATATGAAAACATCAGAAAAATAGGCGAAATATAGGAAATTCAAGAAAAATAGTTTTAGTGCTTGACAAATTCTCAAAATTTATTCACAGGTAGATTTTAATGAACTTATTATTCAAAAAAAAAAAATCAAATTAAAATCCATTCAAATCGATGTGATTTCATGGTGGTCTTTACCGAAACTAAAATAAGGGATCTCTTATAAGAGACTTACTCAACTTACTAAAAGTTAGAGCATTTCCAATACAATTCTATTTTAGTGTGTCAATGCTATAATTTAGCACAAAGTAAAAAAAACATACTCAAATACAATACCAAATGTTGTGCCAAATTTGGCACAAAGAATGGCATATGCTAAATTTGGTACATCAATAAATGCTATTTTTTTAATTACAAAAATTCCATTTTATAATTGTATTGAATACATTAATGGTTGACTTTTATACTTTTAAATAATAAAAATATTATATAAATTGAATGCATTAATTATATTCGTTAACTTTTATAATTTTAAATAAAAATAGTATTCTAAATATAATTATGCATTGGAGTATAATACTAAAATGATGTGTCAAATATAACATTTTACTATTTATTTTTTGTGTCAAATTTAGTATTAACATTGACATATACGTTAGAGATGGTCTATGTTTTCATAAAATATCATCTTTACTACTAATAATTTATTCCTCATAATCATTAATTGCGTAGTAAAAAGAACAAAAAGAGATTGACCTAATGATAATATTAGAGATGATAACTAGTCGGGTTTTACTAAAGCCACACCCAAACTCCGTGCAAATTTTTGACACCAAAACCCAACAATGGACTCACCAAATTAAGCGAATTTGGGTTCAAGATTCATCTGCGGGTCTTTACTACACCCATACCCGCCCAGCAATTTCTGATTTAAACAGTGTGGAACCTTCCTTCAAAAAAAAAAAAAAAAAAAAGGTGTGGAACCAATTGAGTACGTTTTATTTTATTATTATTTTTTTAATTTTTTGAAACCGACTCATCTTATAATAATTCCATTTCAGAAAATTATTTGATCCCTTGATTTGTCCTATTAACTACCCATTTCATTATGTAGTTTTTAGATTATGAACATTCTTCCAGTCCGGTAGTATTTTGAATTCAAATCGTCACCGGTGCAAATGTTATATATAAAAAAACATCTATTTCATTGTACATGGAGGGCAAAGATCATATTAATCATGAAAAGTATTTGTTGGTTCTATTGCCACCCAAAAACTTTCTCTCTACACCTTATTTATTGTTTTAATACTTAATCAAACCGTAAAAAAACCATAAAAATATAAAATTATATGACAAATTCTAAAAGTTAAAAATGAAGATTAGTATCTTTATCATAAAATTTAATTGATATAGATACTAATTTCCTTTTTTTAACTTTTTAGAGTTTGCCATATGATTTGATAATTGTTTTCGTTGTTTGATTCAGTATTAAAACAATAAGACCATGTTTGTTACATGAGATATGATAGGATATGACTAATTTTAGTCGGATATCCCTTGTTTATTGCTTGCATGATATGAGATTACATGCAAGCAACTTATCCCACCACTTTATACTTTTTTATATATATTTTTTCTCTTTTTAATTTATTTTATTTTTTTATGTGATTAAAATATGAAAATATTTTAATAATTAATATAAAATTTTATTACATTTTAAAAATAATAATTTTCAATTTTAACAAATAATAAAAAAAATTATTCTATTTAAAATTGATTTTGAATATTTAAAATGAGTCCTAATTGGTAAAGTTAATTTTGATATTATAGAATATGTCATCTATTAATTTTTCATTTTTAATTTACAGCATGTCAGCATCTCCAAAACCCATAATTAAACACCTTCTGGTATTAATTTGTTCTCTTCTGTGAACTTGTTTACAGTTTGTGATTAATATTCAATAATTATTCATTGATGTATCAAAATATTTTTTATTATATTATCAAAACTCAAATCAATAAAGAATTCAAAAACTGAATTGGAGAATACATATTTTAAAACCAGTATGGTATGATAAGAAAAAAAATTGGATTATTTAACGTTCTTTTGATAAAGAAAAAAAAAATATTAAAAAAAAATTGTTAAGATTGACAACAAGATTGTGAATGAAAAACAAAATCTATTTAAAGCAAATTAAACTATTCAAAACCAAAACTTATACCCATATTATTAATAAGGTAAATATCCATGGAGTTCTAACATATTAAACCGAATCTTTAATTTTTTTTATTTTTTTATTTTATAAATATCCACAATTATTTCACAATTCTCATCAAGATTTTACATTCTCATTCTTTTTTAATTTCCAATATTTGCTTTGATTTAAAGCAAAAATACGAGAAGAGAGAATGATTTCAAAATTAAGTCATACCACTTGTCTTCTTGCCCTTTTCATTTTGTTTTTAGGGAATTATGTTGCTCTGTTAAAATACCCAAGGGAGATCTGTCTGGGGTACCACCCATTTAATGTCACCCAAAAATCTTTGTTGAAATTTCTAAAATTAAGAGACACGGTTAAGTTTAAGGTTCTAGCTATATATAGGGATTCCACGGTTAATAGTGGAAACAACAATTTTCTCCAGTCACAAGCTAATGCTGATTAAGTAGATTTTGGTGATGGCAAACCTATCGGTCGATACACTAATAGTTGAATGGAAGCTGACTTCATAGGTAAATGTCATTAACTATTTTTCTATAATTTCTTCAAATTTTAAATGTTTTATATTAAAAAGTTCGAAAAATAAATATTTATGATATAATCACTATTAATAATTATTTTGTTTCAATGTTTGATATATTACCTCAACCCAAATAGTCGGTTTGTCATTTCCTTCTCCATACTTAGGATTATCCGACATGTAGAATAATACATTGTGTACCGGGATGAATTACGCATCCAATGGTTGTGGCATTCTTTCCACAGGCAAAAATTTTCTCGTATGTCATCTTTACAGCATATTATAAGATTCTTTACTTATTACATTACAAAATAATCATGCATGCTTATATATAGCAATTGTGTTGAATTCTTTTATTCTAGTGAGCTTGTTTACCTTTTTACAAACAAATCGATTATTTTGAGACTACAATAAAGAACCTGAAGATGCGTTTCAAAAGCAAAGAGCATTTTGCCCATTATTTATCAAAATCATTACTTTTTATTGATAATTTGATATTGGAAACGTTGAAATGAGCAATGACTACGATGGCTTTGGATCTATGATCTATCTTAAATACACTAAATAATATGCATAAATAGTTGTAAAAGAGTTCTCTAAAAGTTTAAAGGTAAAATACTAATGTTGAATTATAATTTATTAACATTTTCAAGTTTCCTTAAATTCATAGTCTTCGAATGCATCTAACAGATGATATTTGTTTGATTTTTTTAACAGAGATTGTATAAGTTTAGTGCCCGTAAGTTTTTAGTTAATAATCTTTGTGCAATTGGGTGTATACCAGTACAAGTAATTGGACCAATGCACATGACATTATGTGCTAAAAAAGCGAATATGCGTGCCACTAAATATAACAAAATTCTTTCTACGCCTTATTATCACATGTAAATTATTTATCTCACATTTTTTTTTTACTACAATTCAGGAACTTTAAAAATATTTCATATTTAATACTTTCCTTATTTATTATATGTAGACTTGTTATAGTTGTACAAATTGTACCCTATTATCATAAATGAATAAAGTATCATAAACGGAAAAAAAGTTGCATGGGACGGTCTCATAGTCACGTGGTGAGACTATCTAATGAAAATGTATCATTTATATTAGGAACATAAATATATATTTTTAAAGTACCATATGATATATTTTTATTGGACGGTCTCATTGCCATGTAAATGAGACCGTCCCATGTAAGTTTTTCTCTCATAAATGAATAGTAAAACCATTCAGTATTTATTGTGTTAAAAACAATTATCTTACCATTGTTAGAAAATAAATAAAAATAATAAACAATTATCTTACACTTAAAAATAATATTTTTATATATTTATGTTTTTCCTTAATTTTACAAAGGAAAAACTTTTTTTTTTTTTTGAAAGGAAAGGAAATTGTTTTCAACAAATTAAATTTGACCAACTTAATTAACCACTTAATTTTTTAACTCATTTTCTATGGTATCATAACATGATACAATCATCACATTGCCGGACAAGAAACTAAATTAACAACTTTAAATTAGAATGAAGCAATAACATTATATATAAATTGAAAGTTATTGTAGACAATAAAGAATAAGGCCGGTATATTAAAATTAAAAAATTAATAATCAAACAAATTAAACTTAAAATAACATTTAGGTTCAACTCATCTTTCATTCTCTATTTTGTTATGTTGAGAACAAAAAGAATTCATAGATTTAATTATCATCTATCTATTTTTTAGCTTTAAATATATATATATATATATATATATATTCATTCTTCATAAAAGTCAAATTAAACTCTTGCAAAACATGATCAAAATTAATAAATTAAATAAAAAATTGAGTTTATCATAAGGCAATTAACCAAAAAAATTAGGAAAATCAACTTTACACATACATACAAAGAAAGAGATGGATGGAGATTAAAGACTAAAATCTTGCCATAAGGCTTGCAACAAAAGTTATATTTATTATCATGAGAGAAATAATAAAAACGACAAAAATCTAATCATACTTCATTTTCACTTGTCTTTTTTATGAAGGGTCAAACTCTTCAAAAATATCCATAACAAACGGCTCTCACTTTCGGAGGGCTGCTCCCACTTTTCGGAGAGAGTGAATGAAAAACAATAAAGGATTATTTATTGTTTATCCACTTTTTATGAAGGATTATTTGTTGTTCTTTAATTTTGATAAAGAAAAAACAATAATGTTAAACAAAATTGTTAAGATTGACAGCAAGGTTATGAATGAAAAACAAAATCTGTTTAAAGTTTTTGTAAAAAAAACAAACAAAACAAAATCTGTTTAAAGCTAATTAAACACCTCAAAACCAAAACTTATAAGATGAATCAAATACTGGTCTCATATCCTATTAATAAGGTAAACGTCCATGGAGTTCTAACATATTAAACTGAATCTTCTAAAAAAAAATTATTATTAATATCCACAATAATTTCACAATTCTCATCAAGATTTTACGTTCTCCTTCTTTTTTAAAATTCCACTATTTGCTTTGATTTAAAGCAAAAATACAAGAAGAGAATGATTTCAAGCTTAAGTCATACCACTTGTCTTCTTGCCCTTTTCATTTTGTTTTTAGGGAATTATGTTGCTTCTATTAAAATACCCAAAGGAGATCTGTCTGGAGTACCACCATTTAATGTCACCCAAAAATCTTTGGTGAAATTTCTGAAATTGAGAGACACAGTTAAGTTTAAGGTTCCAGCTCTATATGTTTTCGGGGATTCCACGGTTGATAGTGGAAACAACGATTTTTTCCAGCCACAATCAATTAATGCTAATTACTCACCGTACGGAGTAGATTTTGGTGATGGCAAACCTAACGGTCGATACACTAATGGTCGAACGGAAGCTGACTTCATAGGTAACTGTCATTAACTATTTTTGTAACATTTCTCCAATTTTTAAATATTTATCTTCAAAAGATCTGAATTTTTTAAAAATAAATATTTATGATACTATCACTATTAATAATCATTTTGTATCAATGTTTGATATATTATCATCCCTAGCCCAAATAGTCGGTTTGCCATTTCCTCCTCCATACTTAGGATTATCCGACATGGAGAATAAGACATTGCGTACCGGGGTGAATTATGCATCCGGTGGCTGTGGCATTCTTTCCGTGGGCAAAAATTCTCTCGTATGTCATCTTAATTTACAACATATTATAAGATTCTTTATTACTTATTACACTACAAAATAATCATGCATGCTTATATATAGTAGTTATGTTGAATTCTTTACTCCAGGGATCATGTTTACCCTTCTACAAACAAATTGATAATTTTGAGATTACAATCAAGAACTTGAAGAAGCGTTTTAGAAGCAAAGAGCGCCTTGCACATTATTTATCAAAATCATTACTTTTTATTGATATTGGAAATGTTGACATGAGCAATGACTACGATGGCTTTGGATCTACAATTTATCTAAAATACACTGTTCGGCAATATGCACAAATAGTTTCGAAAGAGTTCTTCAAAAGCTTAAAGGTAATAAATTACTAATGTTGAATTATAATTTATTGACATTTTCAAGTTACCTTAAATTCATAGTCTTCGAATGCATCTGATAGATGAGATTTGTTTGATTTTTGTAACAGAGATTGTATAAGCTTGGTGCTCGCAAGTTTTTAGTTAACAATCTTGGTGCAATTGGGTGTATACCAGCACTAGAAAATGGACCGATACACAAGACATTATGTGCCAAAAAAGCGAACATGCGTGCCATTGAATATAACAAAATTCTTTCTAAAATGTTACCAAAAGTACAGTCTAGTCTTCCGGGATCTAAAATTGCTCTTGGAGATGCTTACAAGGTTTTAATGGATGCTGTCACATTTCCAGCACTATATGGTTAGTATTTAATAGATAATTGTATTTGTACTTTTATCTATATGTTATCAATTTGAAGTAATTTGCATTTTTTTTTTCCTTGTAGGTCTTACCAACACAAAAAATTCTTGCTGCAAGGGTATAAATGGAAGTAGAACTTTACCTTGTGCTCCGGGCGTAACTCCATGCAAAAACAGAAATCAATATGCTTTTTTTGATTCTTTCCACCAGAGTGAATTGATTTATTTCTTAATCATGAAACGTAGCTTGAAAGAATCATCTATTTGCAGTCCCATAAATTTGCTTCAGCTATTACAAGCATAATTAAATATTTCCTACACCTTATTATCACATGTAAAACATTTCTCTCACATTTTTACTGCAACTCCAGAACTTTAGAAGTGTTTCCTTATTTATTATATGTAAACTTGGATAAATTGTACCAAATTATCATAAAAGAATAGTAAAACCATTTAATATTTCTTGTGTCTATTATATTCTTTACTAGCTTTTCAACTTGTTAAAACAATTTATCTTGCCGTTAGAAAATAAATAAATAAATTAAAAAAAATAATATTTTTAAATATTGTAAGTTCCTCATATTTTGATTGGTTTATTTCGTTGACAAACCATATTGGGTTTATTTTGTAAGGGTAGATAAGGTTCTTCATAGTTCGTGATCAAGCTTCAATGGCATATATCCTCAAAACCTTAAGCTCAAGAGCACTTCAAATGTATACTAGTTGCACACACACACACACTTCTTGCATACTTTGTTCATCTTACATTTGTGTTCTAATTGTTTATATGTGCACATCGACTACACGTACTTTTCACACTTGCACCTCATTGTTAGATTTAAGTGTGGTTGTGTGTTGTGTAATTCGTTTCTTGAAGTGTGTTCGGAACGTCCGCGCTTGCACGATAGTTTGCTTATCTTAGTGTGACGTGTGACCATTAGAGAGGTCCCATTTTTCCTCTCTTGGATTGGTCTTGGGTTATACCATGAGTTTGGGCAACTTCTTGTTACATTTGGTCGCTCAAATGACTATATCTCTTTTTACAAACATCGAAACCTCATTTTGTAAAAAGTAATAGAAAGTAGACATCCATACTTTTTCAACGGTATATTATACGATATGTTTTGATGTCGTTTGATCATGTTTTGGTTCGCTTTAAAATGGAGTTGTTGCGCTATTGTGTTTTTCACTGTTCTTAGAAGTGAACTTGGGAGCGAATTTTTTCTGGAGAAGTTCGATGTCCAACTTTCGCTGTCGTAGGAGACAAACTTAGGAGCGAACTTTTTCTAGAGAAGTTCACTGTCCAACGTATGTGTCGTAGGAAGTGACCTTGGGAGCGAAAAATTCGTTTTTATTTATTTATTATTTTTTTTATCAAAACGATATAGTTTTGTTTAGGGCTTCCTATATATTTTTCATCTCTTCTCTCATCTGTTTTTTAAGAGCCAAAAATCAGACCTTAGAGAGAGAAGTATTTTAAGAGAGAGGGAGCTCCAAGAATCCATTTTTACTCAACCAATCTCATGTTAGCGATTCTAAGGTAGCCATTTCGTGGATGAAAAACAGTGGCTTTTGTAGTATTTAACATGCTCAAACCATCTACGATATTCGTTACTGCCTGCACCGTCTTGGCTGGTGGGATGGTGGAATTCCTTGTGGAAGTTGGGCATTCCATTGAAGATCAAGATCTTTATGAGTAATCACAGTGAATTTTAACACAATTAAGTGATTAAGATAAAGTTATGAGTTTTAGCATATTAATTTTAATTAAAAACTCACGAAATCCAAATGATAATACATATACAAAACATAATCAATTCCGTAATTAAAATAAAAAATGTAAGAAGTTTTGAAGAGGAAAAGAAAAAGGTGATGGTCCAGTTAGGGCTCGACCCACAGAACCATGTTGGACCCAGATGGCACCGGCCTGTGATCCTTTCACTGCCAAGAGAGGGAGGTAGTCGCTGCTCTGTGAAGCCAGCCTCACGCTGTGCCCTCCTCTCTAGGATCCATGTGGCTCTAGCCTTCGCAGGAGTCACATGAACCAACTCTTAGCTTGAATCGGGCAAGCCAGTCATGAGCCAACCATGGACCCGGCTCGATGGACCGAACCAATGTCCCACCACCTCATTGCCCCCACTTGGGTCACAAGCTCGCGTGACCAAGCTCGGCGAATGAATTAGTGCTTGCTGCTGGTTATATGGTTTTCAAAATGCTTCTTCTTTGGCGATGTGGGACTTTTGTTAAAACTTTTATGGTATCAATTTGGTTCAATTAAAGTTTTATATTTTGATTCTATATAAACCATTTAATCCTTTAAATCTTGGTGTGTAAACTCTTTTGTTAGATGCTTTTTGGATATCTCGATGACAATAAAATATCACAAACCATTTTCATCTTTTAATTTTAAATTTGGTGAAACTAACCTATTAAAAAAAAAATGGTCAAACTAACTGTTGACCTAACAAAAATGCATTTGATAATGGATTACAAGACCTTGTTTTGCATCACAACTTAACAATTAAAATCATTAAAGGTAAAGTTTGGTGCATGATGGGTAAATGAATTGATTAGAAGAACTAAGTAGGGTTTCACTCAATAGCTGTGGGTCAGTTTAATTAGTACTTTACGATAGCTAGAGTTATGGCAAAGTTATGGTGAAGAATATATTGCTAGTTGGAATTGTTTGTTTATGAAATTTGTATAATTCAAGTTTTAATTAGGGTTTGGAGTGGAGTCAATGGATGTGAAGAGTACTTTTTTTATTTTTATTATTAAACTTTAGGGACTAAAATGACACAACTTAAAAAGTTAGGGACCAATTTTGTCATTTTTACAAAAGTCACTATTTAGAAATAATTGGTGCTATTTAGAAATATTTAGAAATAATTGGTCCCTAGAATCAACACATATCTCGTTCTCACCATAAACTCACATCGCTCAATTTGTTATTCCTTACCATTTCTCTCAGACTATCACAATCTCACCATGTAGTGTCAGTGTGTCACACAACTGAACTCTCGCTCTCACAGTCTCGTTGAACACATCATCTCTTTAAACATACTTATTATCATGAACTATATTTTGAATTATGATGTAATACATTATGTGTTGTTTGGACTTCCGTTTATAATATTAAGTTAAATCATTAAAAAAAAAAAAATACTTGAAGTTGTTGAATTATAGATAAATAGGCTATTAAATGTGAATATGGATGTCAAATTATGGTTCAAAAGGCCCATAGAGTTAACAAAAAGAAAGTAAAATTTCATTAGGCATATCAGACCTATCAAGCTCCAAAACTGTATTAAATTGAACCAACTCGAATTGGAAAAAACAGGTTCGAGTCAATGTGAGTCACCTTGTTGAGATAAATCAATCAGATTAAAAAAGTGAAAAACTGAGAATAACCAAAATCAAATACACATGTGCGACTCAGATATCTACTACCACAAACAAGAGATTACTTCCTCATACGTGTTTGTAAAATACGTATGATAAGACTCGAACCCCTTACCACCAATACCACATGTGATAAGAGGTGATATGCTTTTCACATTGTATATTAGTTGTAGCTTCATTCACCATTTTAATAAAAAGAGCGACCACATGACAATAAGAAAGAACATTTGTTCTTTTAAGCACACACCCACAAGGCCACAAGTGAGTTTTGTTAATTTTATTTATTTTTTATTTTTTATTTTTTGAATAAAAAAAAATCAATTTTATATGTATTATCATTTGGATCCAGTGAGTTTTGTTAATTTTATTGATTAAAACTCACTGGATCCAAATGATAATACATATACAAAACATAATCAATTCTGCAATTTGACACCGATAATTATTGAATTGATTATTAAAAAAATATGTAATTAAATACTGCAATTTGACACTGATAATTATCGGATTAAAGATTAAAAAAATCTGTAATTAAATATATAAAATGAAAGAAGTTTCGGAGAGAAAAAAACAAAAAAGATGTGGTGGTAACCAATTAGAGCTCAACCCATGGAGACATGCTGGCTACCAGATGGCACCGGCCTTTAAGCCGAATTCCCAACGCGGACACAATGGACCGGTTATTTGCCAACCATGGTTCAGACTCCCTTGATCGAACCCAGTAGGGGTGGTATTAGCTTGTATTAGGCAATGCTTGATGCTTCACTTGATTTTGGATCCCAACTTTTACGATATATATATATATATTATATTATCAGTTCGCCCTGACAATAAATATATCAGGATAAAGAATGTAGACCACTAGATTTACATATTTTGACTTAAAGTGTATGCATTTGTCAAAACTTCTCCATAATCTGTGGTCCACATTTTTCGTCCTGATATATTTATTTTCAGGATGAACTGACAATGGAAAGACTGATATATCGTCCTGATATATTTATTTTCAGGATGAACTGACAATAGAAAGACTGATATATATATATATATATATATATATATTGAAATGTTCCCACTTTTACTTATTGCTGTAATTTTCTTATAGTAAAATAAAATAAAATAATAAATAGATAAGTAGATAATTTATTTCCTTAATAATTTTAAAAAAAAATATTATTAATAAAAATAATAATCATATTGTACTCATGTGCAAATATTTAATATTTATATATGATATTTTTCATGAATTAACAAAAATATAGTCAAATACAATCATTATTAATTTTAATTTTAATAATATAATTTTCAATTTTTAAAAATTTAAATTTATTAATATATAATCATTATTATTTATTATATACAATACAGTACAATAAAATATCAAACATTTGTATTATTTAATACAATTTAATACAATCTATTTCCAAACGCATGATTGTACTACCAATAATACAAATATACAATTCAGTTCAATCTAATACAATACAATACAATTCATTGTGCCAAACAAGCCCTTAAAGTTTATATTTTGATTCTATTCAAACCATTTAATCATTTAAATCTTGATTTTTCTATCTTCTTTAACCCGTTGACTGAAAATCTTCTTTCTAAATAATTGAATGCAATTTTTGTTTAACTTCGACACGAGTATTGATCTCCTAAATTAAAGTGTTTGAGTGAATCTCTTAGCTTGATATTTCAATGACAATAAAATATCACAAACCATATACTGTTTTATTCCTAGCTACTATTTTTTTTATTATTTTTTTATTCAATGACAATCCCCCAATCAGGTATGTATATGCCTTGCTAATTCCTATAGATTAGATTAGATTAGCATTCATGAAATTGAGGGAGTACTGGGCATGCTCTGTGCTGCTACTTGTGACTCATGGTTACTCATAATAACTTGCTAAAACTTTCTAGCATCTCAAATGAACCCAATAATTAAGAGGGGATCAGAGAAGCAAAAAGCTAATTAGTTTTGACACAAACACAGACACATATAATAACATGAATTCGAGAATAAAATGGGCAAAAAAAAATAAAAAAAAATCATAAATTGCATTGCAAACATTCCTTTTATTAATTGAAGAATATTCGTAAATTTTAAGAAAATCTGGTGAGTCAATTTGCTTCAACCAAACTCTCCTCCTCTTTCTTTATCTCCCTGATTTCAAGCTCCGACGGCGATACAATGCTTTTTCTTATTAACAAGTTCATCCAATGCTTTTTCTTTGAGTATACAACTCACTTCCTTCTTTTCTGCGTATGGTTGCAACATGAAGAATGCTTCTGTCTCTATTACAAAGAAATTCAGTTGCATCAGGCCACATTTTAGCAACTTGTTCATTGTTTTGACTTTGCCATTTGCACATGCCAGATGCAGATGATATAAACCCTTGTTGTTCCTCTCAAAAACATTTTTATTCAAACTTATTATTCAAAAGTTTTATGTAAAATAACATCTACATAAAACATCACGGCACTGAATGGCACGGCACAACACGACACATGGACTATTGAATTTTAACTTAAATTAAGTCCTAAAATGATCCCAAACATAAAAACAAACATCAACTTAAGGCATTATAATGCTATTGAAGGTAATATAAAAAAGTAAGAAACCAAAATAATACAATAGCATAATATAGTAAATCGTCCACATTTTGAGGTACGATTGTGTAGGAGAGGAAAATGAATCATTCTCTGCAATCTGTGTAGTTGAAGATAAATACTCAAGAAAAGGGAGTGTGTGTGTTGAGTTAAAACTTCCGCTCCGAAAGATAAAATTATCAATGGAATACTGACTAGTAGCCAATGATAATATTGAAGAACATGTTCCATGAGGTAAACTTTGATGGAAGATACTTCATAAGTCACTATTCTCAATCTAATATCACTCGAGAATGCTCCAGCCATAAAGAAAATGTCCAACACTAGAAATGAGAATGAAATCCTAATCAATACAGGGGCGAACGAGGCATCAAGTAATAGTGCAGTACATAGTATGAATACTGATGGACAGAATCATTGTTGCAACGTTGCCAAACATGAATTGGGCTAACAACAACTTCTCTAAACCATATTTCGTTAACTCGTCTTCATCTACAAAGTCGGTGCTATTATGACTTGGGCCAAAAGCATCCAACATGCTTTTACCATCTCAAAGCATTTGGAGACTACTGGCATAAACTGAACAAACAATAAGCGTCGCTACCACAAAAAGAATGTTAATTCTGTTATTAACATCTTCTTTTGAGAGTCTCTCCTTACTTTTCATTTCTGCAAGTTTGCTGATTGCAGGGGAAAAGCGTTCCTTGATCTTGTAAAATAGCACTGAGGTCATTTTCTGTACAATAAAATCTTATTATTTCAATGAGAAAATAAAATAAAATCAATAGCATTGGATTTTATGCATATAAAAGGAGCTAATAATTGTAAGAAAAACCAAACTTGAACAAATTTGAGGGGTCTAGCGTTGCATACCTTCTTAAATCGATTTGGTTATTTAGATCTCTTAAAATTCATCTCTGAAGAATCATTCTGAGCATTCACATCAATTCCTTGGATCTCATGTACTAGAGAAAAACTCAAGAAAGATACATTTAACCAAATATTCTTGTTGTTTAATGTTGGGTTGAATAATGAATGAATTATACCTTTTGAGATTATTTTAATATGTAAATGTCATATGCTGTCAAGCCTTGATTGTTTACTATGTCAAGCTTTGATTGTTTATGGTACAACAGAGTAGCCACTACCACATGATTGCAATTCAATGCTACCAAATGCAAAGGTGTATTCCCATCATTATCCATCTTATTAACAAGTTCATCCAATGCTTTTTCTTCGAGTATACAACCCACTGTTTCTTCTTTTCTGCGCATGGCTGCAACATGAAGAATGCTTCTGCCTCCATTACAAAGAAATTCAGTTGCATCAGTCCACATTTCTAGCAACTTCTTCATTGTTTTGGCTTTGCCATTTTCACATGCCAGATGTAAAGGATATACTCTTGTTGTTCCTCTCAAAAGCATTTTTATTTAAACTTATTATTCAAAGGTTTTATGTAGAATAACATCTACATAAAACATCACGGCACGGCACGGCACGGCAAATTCATTGTCACTGAATTTGTCATGCTTGTTTTCAATTTTGGAAGCTCAAAGAATCTCTAGGAATATCTGATGATAGAAATATGTCATGTGATCAACCGATATCAATATATATATATATATATATATAGAGTAATGCTAGACGTCCCAATTTTTTTTCCCAAATTATGTCCCAAATGATGTGGCACGTGAAGTGTCAACATCATATTAGTCACCATATAATCTCATAATTTATAAGATGCTAACACCTCACGTGCCACATCATTTGTGACAGAATTTGGGAAAAAAAATTGGGACGTTTAGCATTACTCATATATATAATATCAGATTTTCTATTATCAATTCGTCATTACAATAAATATATCAGGACGAAGAATGTGGACCACTAGATTTACATACTTTGACTCAAAGTGTATGTATTTGTCAAAACTTCTCCATAAATGTGGTTCACATTCTTCGTCATGATATATTTATTGTCAGAACGAACTGACAATAAAAAGACTGTATATAATATAACCATGACAATAGAAAGACTGTTTATAATATATACCCATGCAATCGCAAATCGCAGTGCTAGGTTATTATTTCCTAATTCGTTTTCCTTATTAAACTTTAACTTATGCTTTGCCTACAAGTAAATTTGCTTTGCCTCCAAGGGCATATATGACTTTGCCTCTAACAATATTTTTTTGTCTCCAAGTCATTGCAATCTATAAATTATGAATTATGAATATCGGGTAATATCATAAATTATGAATTCTTTCCGGTAATTCCTTTATAAATCCTGTACAAAACAATAAAATTTCTTGTATTTATTTCATTTTGTAATTACCAGATAAATCCTCAACTATTTTCTAAATTCCAAATAGTTTACGACTTTAACAAAAGTTATCAAATCGGTCTCTACCTTTTCAAAATTGTACCATTTTCATGATCCAACCAAATTTCAATTAGTCAACCCTAGCAGTTAAAGAGTAATTTCGTCTTTAACCTTTTAAAATCAAATAAATATTAAAATTTTTAAAAAACAAATGTTTATATAACAAAATAATTTAAAAACATAATCAATGATGGCTACATGTGAATTTTGACACGATTAAGTTAAAGTTTCACGTTTTAACCAATTTAATTTTAATTAAAACTCATGGGATCCAAATGATATTACATATATAAAACATAATCAATTCTGCAATCTGACACCGATAATTATCGAATTAATTATTAGAAAATATGTAATTAAATATATAAAATGTTAGAAGTTTTGGAGGAAAAAAAAAACAAAGGTGGAGGTACAAATTAGAGCACAACCCACGGAGCCAGCCATGTTGACTCTGGACCTTAATCGGTTAATTCCAAATCCGAACGCGGACACAATGGACCAGTTATACGCAATCCATGGTCCAGATTCTCAATGGATCGAACCCAGTCCCACCCACCTCATAGCCCCCACTTGGGTTGCAAGCTTGCGTGACCAAGCTTGGAGAGACACATTGTGCTGGGCGCTACTTATAAGGGTTTAAAATTGCTTCTTCTTTGGCGATGTGGGACTTTGTTTGGTATCTTTACGGTTCAATTAGAGTTTATATTTTGATTCTATTCAAGCCATTTAATCATTTAAATCTTGATTTTTGATCTTCTTTAACCTATTGACTGAAAAACTTCTTTCTAAATAATTGAATGCAATTTTTGTTTAACTTCGACATGAGTTTTGATCTCTTAAATTAACAGTGTTCAATTGAAACTCTTGGCTTGATGAAACATAAAAATGAATTGTGCCTTGTAAATCTAAATAATTTTTTTAAATGGATTAAGAAGGTATTATTATGTTATGTAGTCGTTGGATGAATATATCACCTTCCTTTATTTATTTATTTATTTATTTATTTATTTATTTATTTATTTATTTATTTATTCATGAATATATCGCTTAATTGATCAAAATATAATTGTTTATTGATGGTTGTGTTTTTTGATTTATGGGTGTGTAAACTCTTTTGTTAGATGCTTTTTGGATATTTCAATGACGAACTCACAACCTCGTGGTGTAGGTGTGACCGCGTGAGAGGTTTACCACCGGACCAACCTCATTTCGTCTGTTTTATTCCTAATTAATTTATATCTAAACTTATTTCAAACATGTACCAATCATACCATTAATGTAATTAAGAAAATAAGATGTGATTAGCTCAGCGGTGAATCTTTCACACCTACTTCCAAGATGTTTTTGAGTTCAAGTCCTATACCTCCCCCAATTCTAGAATATTGTAATAGTTTAAAAATGAAAAAAAAAAATTAAGAAGAAAAAAACAACATTTATTCCTTTCTCATTATTACCTCAAACACCAACTCTAACTTCCAAACATTCCTCACGTGTAAGGTTTATGATTTGTATTGGCTTAATTCCATTGCAAAACACTCTATGATTGTATTAGTTGTTGCTTAGGACATTATTTGAAGAAAGGAAGCTTAAAGAGTGAAGAGCAACGTCTAGTACAAAAGTCGTCTTCAAGAGGTGAAAAACGTCAAAGGTAAATCTTGACTTCCATCCTCTTGCAAGGCATTAGCGCACACACACACAATTCATACATGTGTGTCCCTGCATCGTGGTTCAAACATTTGGTATAACACATTCACACACTTCATAGCATGCTCATGCATTGATCTTGTATTGACAAACATTGTGAAATTGCATGCTTTGTGACTATCTCCTTGATATGGCATGCTTGTGTGAATATGTGTTTATTTGTTTCTGTATTTTGTGTTTAGGACTTGAACATGTTCTTATTTAATGCCTTATTGAGTTTCGATCGTTTCGGTTACTCATTCATAAGGTTTCGAGTCCAAACAAGTTGACTATGCTACTTTTCGTTCTCATTTGTTGTGTTGACTTCATCGTTAGATTCCAAGATGATTTCTCAACCATTTTTCAAAGTTGAGTAGTTTTAGTTGTGCGTGAGGAAGTCACGGTTCGTAATCTGAAAATAGATTCGAAATCGGAGGTCGGATGCCCAAGATATGGGCTAAAGAACCGAAGAAGCGCGCGAGAGAAGTCGGGAGCACGTGTGGCCACAAGGCCTGCCCGTGTGGGAGGCCGTGGGCCCCACGGCCAGGGGAGCCCTCTGCTCCCGTGTGGGCCACGCGCCCCCCATGGGGAGGTGACGTGGCGTGCTCCGATTCGCTCGTAAAATCTCTCTCTCTCTTCCTTTTAAACCCATCTCCTTCCCTCCACACTTGTTGAAGAACTTGATGAACATTTCACGAAATTCTGCACATCTTCTTCAAATTTTCATTTTCTTATTTTGATCATATCTCTCTCATACGAACTCGAAATCAATCGATTCAAAAACCAAAATTGTTGGTCTCGAAGAGAGCTACAAATCCCAAGCATTTTCAGAGGCAGCTGACTTCGCCTTTTTTCTCAGCTGATCCATTTTCAGTCCGTGGTCAAGGTTGTCATTTCAACTTCTTCTTTTTCAATTTCATCTTTGATCATCTCTTGATTCTTACTATTTGATTGATGAAATTTGTTGAGAAGTATGTTAGATCACATGCTAGGGTTGTTTGATCATTTGTTAATTGAGATTTAGCTTTGTGATTTGTTTTGAATATATATGTGCTAAACTTGATTGTGTGTGAAATTGATTCTAGAAATTGATTATATGATGTATCTCATATTATTTTCTAGGTTCTATTTCTTGATCTAAGAACTAGGTTTTTTAGTGTGATATATTGAATATACATACCTTTGTTCTTATTGATTTGCATGTCTTGATTTCTAGATAATCTTGTGTTTGTGTATTGAAAGTATATTCTAGATTGTCATTGAACATGTACATTTTGCTTGATTGATCATCTAGCTTAATTTGATTGTGTTTGCATCATTTGCATCACTTTAGATCATAGCCTTGCATTAGGTTGAAGTCTCTAGCAAAGTGAGTGAAGCTTTGTGGATAGAGCAAGGAAGTCTTGACTAGGACATGTGGTCCGGATAGTCAAGCAAAAGTCTTAGCTAGGAGTGTGGTACTCCGGATGGTTGAGCTAGGAGAGCTTAACTAGGATCTTTGTGATCCGGATAGCTAAGTACGAAATCTTCCTAGAGGCATGAGCGTCTTGGATAGGAAGTTGCTTTCTAGAGGTGTAGGATACATCTCGGATAGGAAGTAGGATTGGTGATTCACTAGCCTGAGGGTAGATTAGGAGTTGATAGCTTGAGCGGATATCATGAGTGATAGCTTGAGTGTGTAAGTCCTTTTTCACATAGTGGATTGCTTTGCCGGTGGTTGTGGTATCAACCCGTGGATGTTTCCTCATTGAGGTTTTACCACATTAAAACACTTGTGTTCATTTTTGTTTTTACTTTTCTTTATCTTCCATTTCTTTCATTGATTACATATCTTGTAAATTGATTAACTCTTGTATAAGTGAAATCAATTAATTTGTCAAATTTAATCAAGTGTGTATTTTCATTGATATATTCCGCATTATTTTTTAATTGGGAGAATTTGGAGCCTATACCTATTCACCCCCCTTCTAGGTATATTTCACTACTACATTAAGGGAAATTTCATCACGTCTCCAGGAAGTTTCACATCAATTGAGTCTCGTTTGGTTCGCATTGGGTTCATTTGAGAATATGAGCCAAAACCTAACAGTACTAAACTGGATTAACAATTAAATCAGGCTTTTGTGTATTCATTTGCCGATTAAGAGGTGGTTGTACAACAATCTTCTTGAGATTGAGAGGCTACACTAAGATCAAATGTTTCCTTTTTGTCCCCAAAGTTGGATGGGCTTTATCCCACATACCTTGAAGGCAACCAATATGTATTCACTATTCAGTTTCCCCCGGTATGTTTTCTTTTCTAAATTTTTTTTTTTTTTATTCTAAGTATTTCAACTATTACAATTGTACAACCTAGATATTTACTCTTGATAAATCGGGAGAAAACTTCTCGCGCATACTTGTAAAATACGTATAGTAGGGCTTGAACTCCTCACCACCAATGTGGAAAGGATGTGCACTACCACCAGTGGCGGACCCATAAATTTTAACGAAATGGGGCACTTGAACTTGAACAAAATAACAATTATATAAAAAAATACTGAAAATTTAAGATCATAATTAAATGAGTTTTTTTATATATAAAAAATTGACGGTATAATGAAGTTTAGATAAAAATAAAACAAATAGAACACTTTTATTCAAGATGAACTAAATAATCTAACATTCAAAAAGAAATAAAAACAAGAAATACAATATTAAAAAATAAACAATAATAAGAGAAACAACATAAACAATGGAAAATTATAATATTAATTCTTAAAAACATAAATTACAATCTAATTTTATATAAGAAATTTTGTTTTGTATTTATAATGAATTCACTTTAAATTTATATAAAAATAATTTATTAATAAATATTACTAGACATGTTTTTGAATTTTTATTCTCATTATTGGTAAACTATTAATTTATTGATTCTAAATAAATTAAAATTATAAAATAAAGAAAAATATTAAGGATAAAATAAAATGAATCACAATAATAGATTGACTAGCTATTTTAATACAATATATTAAAATTTGAGATTTTAGGGTTTGTTGATTGGATGTGTTAGGTATATCAAACTAAAACTATTAGAAATAAGAAAAATTCAAAAAAAAAAAAAAATATATATATATATATATATAGACAATTTACTATAAAATAAAATTGAATCAAGTAACCACAAATTATGGGTAGTTAAGAAGTTTGATAATGACATGAAAAAAGAAAATGAATTGTTTTGTTAAAGAATAAATTTTTAGAAAGGAATTGTTAATTGTAAAAGAGTGTAAAATTTAAGGAAAAAAAAAGACATTAAAAAAAAAAATTGTTTTTCTTGAAAAATGCTAGTACTAGGAATCGAACCAAAAACAATCAATGTGGAATGGTAGTGTAATACTTGAGTGATTTGGGTTGTACTAATTGTTAATTCAAATGTATATATTTATAAAACATCATAAAATCAATTAAAAATAAAAATAAAAATTTGAGGTGGGGCACGGGCCCCACCTGTTCCAAAGGTGAGTCCACCCCTAACTACCACCCGTGTTAAGAAGTGATATGTTTCCCCAAGTATGATAGCTTCATTCACCATTTTAATGAAAAGAGTGACCACATGAATTAGAATCATATATTGCAAATTAATATTAAAAGTTTAAAACAGTAATCACAGTGAGTTTTGACACAATTAAATTAAAGTTCCGAGTTTTAGCAGATTAATTTTAATTAAAAACTCACGAGATCCAAATAATAATACATATACAAAACATAATCAATTCTGTAATTAAAATAAAAAATTTAAGGAGTTTTGGAGAGAAAAAAGAAAAAGGTGATGGTCCAATTAGAGCCCAACCCACAGAGCCATGTTGGACCCAGATGGCACCGGCCTGTGATCCTTTCACTGCCAAGAGAGGGAGGTAGTCGCTGCTCTGTGAAACCAGCCTCACGCTGTGCCCTCCTCTCTAGGATCCATGTGGCCCCAGCCTTCGCAGGAGTCACATGAACCAACTCTTAGCTTGAAACGGGCAAGCCAGTCAAGAGCCAACAATGGACCCGGCTCGATGGATCGAACCAATGTCCCACCACCTCATTGCCCCCACTTGGGTCACAAGCTCGCGTGACCAAGCTCGGCGATTGAAGTAGTGCTTAATGCTCGTTATATGGTTTTCAAAATGCTTCTTCTTTGGCGATGTGGGACTTTTGTTAAAAACTGTTATGGTATCAATTTGGTTCAATTAAAGTTTTATATCTCGATGACAATAAAATATCACAAACCATATTATGTCTAAAAAATATTTCAAACACTAAATTCATATCATTAATATAATTAAGAAGATAAGATGAGGGTGGCTAAGTAGTAAACCCCTAACATATACATCCAAAAGATTATGGGTTTAAATCATACCCTCTTCCCCAATCCCAAAATACATACATAATTAAGGAAAAAAAAAATCAATATTTATTCCTTTCTCTCGTCACTATATATATATATATATATATATATTATAATTACAAAATTGTAAGGGATTTTTTTTTTGATATACCACTTATAATGAAGGTAACTCGATCCTAAGACATTGTCAGGCTGAATGAATGCTCTTATCAATAAATCATATTGGGCGGTGGTAATTTTTTTTATTTTATCATTGAATACATGTAATTTTGTTATTTTAAATAGAGATTATATACCACCGCGGCACTGTCTAATGCTACTTAATGTTAAATTAAAAGCAATTATAATTCATTGAATTTAAGGACATCAAACCATTATTTAATAGAAGCTATATATTAATTATATTATAACTTTTTACATTAATTTACTTGTTCATTTCTTGTTACGTGGCTGTTTTGCTCTTGCTAAAATCTTAGAACTTGTCGCTTTGAATTGTATCCCATAGGATCATAATACAACTGCAAAATAATTATATTAATTACCTCGCAACTAATTTTTGAAGCAGACAAGGTAAAAAACACAACAAATGATGCGTCCAATTCATACTAATTAATATTTTTTTTAATACGAATTTTGTATAAAAACCACCTAAATATAGTTAATATTTAATGATTGATATTTAAGCTCTCTTATGTCATTAATACACTAGGTAATGATTAATAGACAATGATTGATATTAATTTGACCGGTTACAATATCAATATCAAAGTAGATTGATATGTGATTATGTGATTTGATCCATGAGATTATGTGAGATCAGATAATAGATCAGATCAACAGAGGATCCAAATTCAACATGTATGCTCTTTCCAATCATGCTCAAACTAAGAATTTTATTACTATTATTATTATTATTATTATTTTGGTAGTATTAACCTGGACTTTTTAGGTATAAGATAAAACACTATAAAAGAAAAATCATATTGTATTTATTGCCTTCTTTCCGTATTTATTGTGAGTAAGGACAATAAATATAGTGTGTAACTTTTCTTTGGTCGAGTTCTATCTTATGCCCCTTACAGTTTAACACAACTTTTTTTTTTTCTACTATTACAATTAATTCGGAATTTAAGATGAAGAATATGAATTAAACTTACAAACTCAATAACACAAGTGTGAAAGACTGAAAGGCATATCACTAACTTCATTTTTTTTTTATTTTTTATTTTTTATATATATTTGGTTTACTTCTCCAAACTCCAATCTTAATATTATGATCATGTGTCACAATTGTTAACAATAATGATGCGGAATCCCAATTTGCAAATGAGATGTCAATTTAACACGAGTGCAATAATTTTAGACATGTCTCCTTAATCTAATTTATGACATACCAATTTAATCAATTTTACTCTTATGAGCACACATTTTGAGTATATCTTAAGTATACCAATACACATCATCACACTTTTGCTATGTATATTATTAAGATTGATGTTATGTTAATGACACAGTAAAAGTGTGGTGATGTTTATTAGTATGTTCAAGATATGCTCACAATTGTATACTCATGAGAGAAAAATTGCCAATTTAATATATATTTATATGTGTGACAAGTGAAATAAATTATTATTAATATATGATGTTTTTGGAGTAGATATTTATACCACACATGTAGTGTTATATCCAAGTTGCGCATGTAGCATTTGATCTTAGCATATCCCCACAAACCCTTAATATGTTCGGTGTCAAAAATATTTATTGTACTACTTTTTAAAAACAAAACAAAACAAAATAAATAATACACCATATATACATTGGGATATAGAGTTAGGATCTCTAACATTATTAATTCATGTGACATAAAACAATTCATGTTACTTGAAGGATCTAGATTATCTCCTTACATCAACTTTTCTCACTTTTATAATCTATTGTCATATGTCTAATATAGCAAATCAATGGTCTGAATTATTTTTATTAATCTTTATGTTTTTATTCCACCAAAAGATAGAATTAATCCGGACCTGATTTAGGTGAGGACAAAGTGAGGTGATGAGGGGATCCAAATCCTTAATGGAAATAATGTCATAATTAATGTGTATCTATTTATCAATATAAGACAAGTTATACATTATTAATTTAAGGGAAAATATGAGGTATAATATCTTTTCCGCACAATATCTGGGAAATATCTATGGTATTTCCATAAAATATCCATATCGATGAACTTGTAGTGTATTTTTACATAGTATCGTGAATATTTTTGTTGATATAAAGTAAAAATTTGATGATATTACCTAATGTTTGTATCTACTTTATTATTATTATTTATTTGACGTGACATAATAAATATCAATCATAGCGCAACTCTTTAGTCTTCATTTCTTAAGTTCTTCTTGGTCTTCGAACCTCCCTCAAACACCAACACCAACTCCAACTTCCAAACATTCCTCACGTCTCTAGGAAATTTCACATTAGTAGAATCTCGTTTGATTCACATTGGGTTCATTTAAGAATACGAGTTAAAACCTAACGGTACTGAATTGTTTTAAGAATTAAATCAGGCTTTTGTGATTCATTTTCCAATTAAGAGGTTGTTGTACAACAATCTTCTTGAGATTGAGAGACTACACTAAGATCATATGTTTCCTTTTTATCCCTAAAGTTGGATGGGCTTTATCCCATGTACCTTGAAGGCAACCAATATGTATTCACTATTCAGTTTCCCCTGGTATGTTTTCTTTTCTAAAAAAAAAAATTATTCTAAGTATTTCAACTAATATAAATTTATAATTGTACTGTCAAGATCATACAATAAATATATGGTATTACGGTCTAGATATTTACTCCCGATAAATCGGGAGAAAACTTCTCACACATGCTTATAAATACGTATAGTGAGACTTGAACCCCTCACCACCAATGTGGAAGGGATGTGCAGTATCACCCGTACTAAGAAGTGATATACGTATGTTAGTTTTGGCTTCATTCACCATTTTAATGGAAAGAGTGACCACATGAATTAGAATCATATATTGCAATTTAATATTAAAACCGTAATCAGTAATCATAGTGAGTTTTGATACAATTAAGTTAAAGTTTTGAGTTTTAGCAGATTAGTTTTAATTAAAAACTCACGAGATCCAAATGGTAATAGATATACAAAACATAATCAATTATGTAATTCCGTAATTAAAATAAAAAATGTAAAAAGTTTTGAAGAGAAAAAAGAAAAAGGTGATGGTCCAGTTAGAGCCCGACCCACAGAGCCATGTTGGACCCAGATGGCACCGGCCTGTGATCCTTTCACTGCCAAGAGAGGGAGGTAGTCGCTGCTCTGTGAAGCCAGCCTCACGCTGTGCCCTCCTCTCTAGGATCCATGTGGCCCTAGCCTTCGCAGGAGTCACATGAACCAACTCTTAGCTTGAAACGGGCAAGCCAGTCATGAGCCAACCATGGACCCGGCTCGATGGATTGAACCAATGTCCCACCACCTCATTGCCCCCACTTGGGTCACAAGCTCGCGTGACCAAGCTCGGCGATTGAAGTAGTGCTTAGTGCTGCTTATATGGTTTTCAAAATCCTTCTTCTTTGGCGATGTGGGACATTTGTTAAAAACTCTTGTGGTATCAATTAAAGTTTTATATTTTGATTCTATATAAACCATTTAATCCTTTAAATCTTGGTGTGTAAACTCTTTTGTTAGATGCATTTTGGATATCTCGATGACAATAAAATATCACAAACCATATTATGTCTAAAAATATTTATAAGATGAGGGTGGCTAAGTGGTAAGCTCCTAACACATACATCCAAAAGATTGTGAGTTTGAATCATACCCTCTTCCCCAATCCCAAAATACGTACGTAATTAAGAAAAAAAAAAAACAATATTTATTCTTTTCTCTCGTCACTACATATATATTATCATTACGAAATTGTAAGGGAATTTTTTTTATATACCACTTGCAATGACGGTAACTCGATCCTAAGACATTGTCCGGCTGAATGAATGCTCTTACCAATAAACCATATTGGGCGGTGGTAATTTCTTATATTTTATCATTCAATACATGTAATTTTGTTATTTTAAATAGAGATTATATACCACCGCAAGGTGCCTAATACTACTTAATGTTAAATGGTATTCATTTAGCATGATAATATGTCATGTTCAAGTCATAAGAGAGTTGGTGAGAAATTTATGACTTATGAGAGAGTTATTCAACCATATAACATGTCGCTTTGAATTGTATCCCATAGGATCATAATACAACTGCAAAATAATTATATTAATTACCTCGCAACCAATTTTTGAAGCAGACAAGGTAAAAAACACAACAAATGATGCGTCCAATTCAAACTAATTAATAAAATTTTTTTAATACGAAATTTGTATAAAAACCACCTAAATATAGTTAATATTTAATGATTGATATTTAAGCTCTCTTATATCATTAATATACTATGTAATGATTAATAGACAATGATTGATATTGATTTGGCCGGTTACAATATCAATATCAAAACATTATTTAAAAGTACATATTTCTTTATTTGAATTGAAAATAAAATAATTATTGTTTATATTTTTTTTAATCTTCTTTTTCTCAAAAGGAACAATGTTTTTGAACTTTTTTCAAATTTACATTAATTCCTTTTTCAAGAGAAAAACTGTCTTATATATATATATATATATATATATACGGTCCCGATCCTATCAGGATGCACTGATATAATTTTATCAGGATATTGAATGTGAGCCACTCATTTATAACAGTGATTTGACAAATGCATACATACCAAGTCAAAGTATGTAAAACGAGTGGCTCACATTCAATATCCTTATATAATTCTATCAGGATGCACTGATAGGATAATTTCCATATATATATATATATATATATATATTATCAAAATGCTTATATATAATTTAAAAATTGGTAAAACAGAAGCTTCAAAAAAAAATTGGCAAAACATAAAAATGTTCTCAAAAAATATAAACAGAAAATGGCTTTTAAAAACAATATATAACTAATTAATAACGGTTTTCAAATTGTATAACGGCTTTTGAAAAAAAAAAAATATAACGAATAACTGCTGACTCTTTGGCTAAAAAAGGTTCTGCACAGGCAGGGGATGTGATGATTTGGGATTTCTTCTAATCCTTTTAGCTCTGTCTTCCCGTTTTCTCTTCTTGTTTGTTCTGTGCTTTGTCTCGCCTTTGTTGGGCTTTTTGTTTCTGCTTGGTTGCTTTGTGGCTGCGGCTCTGTTGTTTGTTTTTGCAGTGGCCTGCTGTGTCTTTTGTGTGCCTCTCTGGTGCTCTGCCTTTGTGGCTTTTTTAAAGCTCTTATTGTTCCAAAAAAAAAAAAATAATAATAATACCAAACTTGACCTCCCTTAAAATAAAATTATAATTATTTCCCAACATATCTGACATCTACAAATGTCATAAACTAAACAAAGAAAAAAAAAAAAAAATCAAATGGTTAATTTCAAGCATTACAAGATTATTTTCTATGTCACACGCATATGTACATACCCAATGATAAGACTTCATTTTTTTTTTTTCATTCTTCCATATTAGTAAGACTTGAGAAGAAAATAGAAAAGAAAAAAAATTTGAGAAAATTTGAGATCTGTTTTTTTTTTTTTAATAAATAAAAAGATTTAAGAGGATAAAAATACCCTTATCTTTGTTAAGTTTGACTTTACTTTAACTAACAATAGGGGAGATCATTGTCAATTAAGCATAAAATTGTTTCTGGTTGTCAAAGGCCAAACCTCAGGGAGGTTGGCTACAATTTCTCATTAATAATCACTTAAGAATTTGATTTTTTTTCTCTCTCTAAAACATGGAGAAGTGTACCCACCCAACTTTTTATCCCTCCCAACGGCAATCAATGAAATTAAATAAGGACTCCTAGGCCTTAGCCAGGGGCAGAGCCTAGATTTTTGCTTCAGGGGGGCAAAGACAAACTGATATTAAAGGACACGCAAGAAAAATATATTAATATACAAAAATGTAATGATGTTTAGTCTTTAAGATAATAATAATAATAATAATAATAATAATATTGACACTAACTTTGAGAATCAAAATGGAATTTGACTTTATTTTTTATCTAAAAAGATAATCTATAACCAAATTTATTTAAATTTCTTTACGATTTTCATTTCAATATACATAATAAAAGAATTTGTGAAAAAAATGATCTCCCATCTTGTTAGACAGAAGAACTATGTCTTTCAATAGTTCCTAATTAGTAAGTATATAATTCATATAAAATATTTAAAATATCATTGTACCATTAATATATTTAATTGTTCTAGTGAGTACCTAATAAAAATAAAAATACATGCGGTTCATATATAGTTGTGAGGGTAATTACAAGAGGAGGTTATTTCCTTTTAGTTTTAATTTTTTATAAATTTTCAAATTTTTTATTTTTGTTCAATAATTGAAAATTAACCCTGTAAACTATACAATTATTGTGTAGTAGTTGAACCCATATATAGATTATATTAGGAATTAAGGTATGAAATCATAAGAAATTAAAATATTAAAAGTGATTACAGTTTTTTTTTTTTTTTTTTTTTTTTTTTTTTTTTTTTTTTTTTTTTGTTAACAACCTAGAATTTATTGATAAAATAAAAAATAAAAAAAAACAAGAGAAATAAGATATTAAAAAAAAAAAAAAAAGGAAAAGAAAAGAAAAGCGAAAATAGAGGTACGCACAGGCCCCCCGCCTAAAACAATAATCTAAATAGGCTCGCAAATAATTAAAAATGTTAATCAGTTAACATTTCTTTCCTTAATTACTTGTCCACTGGTATACCAGAGAGATCATCTCCATATGAAAAAAAAAAAAAAAAAAGTATTTTGAGCTGATGCCGGAGCTATCAGATCAAAACTACATCTGTTGGCAGCCTAATTGATGATATATATGTATCTTTCTCCTTAACATATGTATTAGACAAGTAGAAAGATCATTGATCTCCATCCTGTAGAAGAGTTTAATGATGTCAATTATTATTGTGATATCCAATGGTGTAGCCAGGATTTTTTTTTGGTGTGGGCTAAGCATTTAATATGTTTTAAAACCAAACTTGATAAGACATAAAAGCTTTAATATTATAACATTATGTATGAAGGTTAAAATGAATAAGAAACGTTAAACGCCTTATTTATTTTACATTTTGTATGAAATGTAAAATAAAATTGAAGGACAACAAAGAAGGAAAAATAGAGTTTCATAATTTTTTGTAGTAAATACATCAATAATTAAATTAATATTTTGAGATTACTTATGGGAGGACGATGAGAGAGTAAGAGAGACGTGCTAATAAAACGGGAGATCAAATAGTTTAATGATCGGTTAAATTTGAATTATGAAAATTATTTTATTAGATGGTCTAGTGGGCATATAATTAACTAATTGGGTTACAATACAAAACTTACTCTAAAATGTTTTGGATTATATTAACTAATAATCTCATGATAAACTAATAAATAATTTAATTAACTAATAAACTTTTTTTTTCTTCTTCTTAGATTTTAGACCAGGCCGTAGCCAGGGGTAGCCTACCCTTGGCTACGCCCTTGGTGATATCTAAATCATATGAACCATTTTGTTATGCTAATTGAATTACTCATAAAGGTGACTATCTGTAATGACAGGACCCGCCCCGACTCCTATCTTGAGTACCAGGGAATCCTGTGAAAATCTTATCTTTTTCTTTATCTGGTGGGTTTGAGTTTCGGATTTACAACCCAAACGCCTACGTACCCTATATTCAATAAGAATCAAAGCCCTCATAGTTCATTCTAGAAAAATAATGCAAAACTCAGGATGGCTTTTTATCAACTAAAATTCGTTATCTTTTTTTTTTTTTAATAGAAATCCCAGTACACAGTAATTTTATAAAAGTCCAAAACAAAAACCATATATTTACAAACTCATATTCAAGTAAAAGCACAATTAAAATCTCTGACAAATCTGAACTTACAAACTATGTTTCTTTACCTTTCTATATAATAAAATAGTTTCACACGAGCCCTATGCCTTGGTGGCCTAGAGTTTTCCTAAGACTATCGCCACTAAGGTTCGATTCCTGGCTTGGTGTGTATATGGAGGTTTTCCCACCATGTGTGTGGGTCTTGTCCCACCTTCGTGTGGGTGTGCTCTCCCCTTATAGGAGTTGTGTGTCCGGACCGTGCTTGTAGAGCCCTATCTCGCAGTCCCGGTAGTTGTTGATGTAATAAAAAAAAAAAAAATAATAATAATAAAATAGTTTCTGCTTTGATAAAAGATAACATATAACTTAAAGTTAGTTATTCTAATATCTCAAATCTTTTCTTTATTGTTCCTAAAAAATCTGTAAACTCTATACCAAACTAGTACCCAGGGGAAATATCTCACGTACGTGGCAAAGCACCTCAATGCACACGCAGAGTAGGGGAAATACATATCTCAAATACACGATGATATCCATTCACCCGTGCAGAGCTTTTAATCTCACATACACGCTGATGAAATGTGCAGAGCAATATATATACATAATCTCACATACATGTCAATATCTGATCGAACGTGCAGAGTAATTTCACATACATGGCGATATTACCGCACATGCAGAGTAATGATCTCACATACACGTGTAGAGTAGCCACAAAAGCCACATACACATGCAGAGAAGCCCCAAATGCCAATAATATTAATATGATACTGCCGGAGATAGGTACATATCTGGTAACTAAAATTCTGAATAACTTTTGAAAACTGTAAACTATACTTTTACATATATAACTCTTGTAAATATTTTGTTTTTTAAAAAACATAATTCAATATTCCTTTCTATACTGAAAGTTCTCATAAATAACAGAGATGTTAAAAATATGGAAATCTGTCTTGAAATACTTACTTGTTCTTTTCATGTTTCATTTTTTAAAAAGAAAATCTTTATTATCTATTTATCTGTTACTTCTTAATAAACCATGTAGATTCTTCTATAAATCTACTATGAATTCTAATAGCAGCTTCTTTTTCTAATATCATGTCCACAAACCTGGAAATCTGTTAACTTAAACAAATGAATGAATAATTTGTTTTTAAGCAATTCTAAATAATCAGCTCTAATAATTAATTTAATAGCACATAACTTAATTATAAATTAGAACAAGACTCTACTCACTGTACTCCATGCTCAAATCCTGGGTTCCGTTTCTAGAATGCATAAAATTCAATTTAGGATTCATATGGGAAATCTAATAACTATTGTATTTCAAATATGACAAATTAACTAATCACTTATCTGTATCCAATATGTTGTACATATATATCTCTACAGCTGAACCATATTTCATCTTCTTCTTCTCACTGTCTCTATCTCTCTCACCTGATCTGTCTCTCTTTCTTCATTCTTTTCTCACATATTCTTTTCTTTCTATCTTCTATCAAGATACTCAACTTCATCTAAAATCTGGATTTTCTATAATAGCAACTTTTAATCTCAGCTTAATAATTAAAATTGTAAACTAATTACTCAATTTCCTCTATGTAATTAAACATAACTGAATTTATAAAATAGTATTAATCCACTTACTGAACTCCGTTGCTGAAATCTGGTCTGGGAACTGGGTTTTCGTCTGAGTTCATCACTCTCTGAATCCGCCAAATATATCTCTTCTGCTTCACCTATCTTCTTTCACAATCTCATATTTTATCTCTCTCTATATTTCTCTCACGCACACACACAGATCTCATGCCCTTTTGTTTTATTTTTTTTTCTTTTCCTTCTTTTCCTTCTTTTCTCTCTTCCTGTTTTTGATCCAGAGACTCTAGTCTCCCTTTTCCCTTCGGCCGAAGTCCTCAACTCTCTCTTCTTCATTTTCTTCTTTACTTTTCTTTTCCTTTCTCAGCTCTTGCCTCTCTGTTTTTCTCTCTTTTTTTGTCTGGTAAGGTTTCTAAATTACGGACTGAAATCTCATCTCCTCTCTCTCATATCACTTTTTATTTTTTATTTTTTATTATTTATTTATTTATTATTATTATTATTAGTGACACTGGCCCACTACTCACACCAGCACACAACGCCTATCACTTGAAAACGCCAACCTGCCACATGTTATTTTTTATATAAAAAAAAAAAAATCAAACTTATCTGATATCAAGGTGTGAGTCTAATTGGGCTTGGGCTTGGGCTTGGGTCTACTTAACTGAATCTTGGATCATGTGTTTGGGCTTGGATTCCAGGGTTTGGAAAAATTTCTAGAACTGGACCTAACATGTAATGATCCCTAGTTTGGTTGTCTCCTTAATGAAGAAAGTGATTTGTATGTGGGGTACTAACAGGTCATTTTGGAAACCTGCAAGTTGGCTGATGGTGGCCTCATGCTATTTAATCTGCATGTTTACATTCTGGGAACTTGCATAAATGGTGATATTACCATAGACTATGTCTTGTGATTCACTAATTGAAGTGTCTAATTCCCCTGAATTGTCAACGGCTGATTCTGTCAACTTAAGAATTAAGAAATTAGCTCTTCACATTTTACTCAGACTTCTTAATGATTTAGCTATGTATGACTAATTGAAAGGCAACTACTTGGGTCGACAGTATTAATTGAATTCTAAAATTTCCACCTAACCTATGAATTGTGGGGACAAGGATCCTCTCCTCACCTCACCTCACTTAATCTTTTGACACATAAGCATTGCAATGAATGGATGGTTAAGATGTGATTGACACTTTATTAACAACCAATCACATGCTTTAAAAAGGTGAGGAAAAGGTGAGGATAAAGTAAGGTGAGGAGAGGATCCTAGTCCGAATTGTGGACCTAGATCCTCTCCTCATCTAATATTTTTCCTCATTCTTTTAAAGCATGTGATTAGTTGTTGATAAAGTGATTGTAGAAAGTAATCACTTCTTAACTACACATTTATTGCAATGCTTATGTGTCATGAGTTAGATGAGGTGAGGAAAAAGATTAGATGAGGAGAGGATCCAATTAAGTCCTTGAATTGTGATTGTACTATTACACTGGTAAGAAAGAGATTAGCATGACTTGCACGAATTAATTAATGCTAATAGAATTTTCTTCGGGGATCGAGATGATACATACCAAAACATCTTAACAAGTTCCAAACAAGTAGTCGGAAAAGTTCGATTGCTGCATCAAAATAAAACATATTTTATAAAAAGTAGGAATGAATGTGTGAAAATGTATATAAAAACTCGAGGTTTTAAAGAACCTAATAAGTAATTTATGTAGGATTATTTTTCAATTTTGATCAAAGTGATCAATTGGGGGGTTTTAACAAAATAATAAAGAGAGCATATATACCTTGTCGTAACCATGTTATTGGACGATACCTTGTAATGTTTTCCTCATCACTTGATTCTTGAATATCAAAAACATTTTGCATTTCAGCTTCTACACGTATACCTGGCAGGAAAAGTGGAAATTAAAATCTTCAAACAAGTTGTAATCTTTATGTATACATTTCAATATAATATTATTAGGTAGATTAATTGAAAGATGAAGAATATAATTCTTTTTTCCCCTTTTATACAAGATTTTGAAACACTAATTTTTGTATAAGAGAAGCAATTCAGGATTAAAAGAATTAGAACTCAATAGTATCTGCTGTACTAGATACAATTGCACTAAGTGACACTCTAGTTTCAGCTTGAGGAACCTTTGAACTGGGATTTTTCAACCCAGGTAACTCAACCAGAAGTTTTCTAGGAATACGGTACACAGTAGTTTTTGCTAAGACAGTTGCATGGGTAGCCAACAGAGAAACTTCACTCATTGATCATTCAGGAGTTCTTAATGTTACTACTTGATGGTATGAATAGAAGAATTTGGTCATCCAATACATCAAGAACTAGTTCAGCTCTTGGAGTCACGAAATTTTGTGATGACCCAGAAAATTATTTGTGGCAGAGTTTTGATCATCCTACTGCCACCTTATTACAAGGAATGAAGCTTGGAAGGAACTTTGTCATTGGTTTGGATAAGAACATATCATCCTGGAAAAGCTTAGAAGATCCTCATGGATTTCCACAACTAATGTCAAGGTTGTTTCTGAACCAATCAGGTTTTACTCAGCGCTTTGCCAGGACAACTCAATCAAAAGGTTGGACAGCTATCTGTCTACTGTCATCAGCAAAAATGACCACAACCAATTAATTTCGGCGAACTTCAGTGTCACTTGTCTGTGGTCCACAGACAAACGATTAGAAGACTTTTAGCAGCGGTCTTCAAAATTCCTTATAAACAGCGGCCTCTACCATTCGAAGGCCTTACTCATGATGAAGACTGATGTAAAAGGTAGAACAATTCAATGTCTTAATTGATCATCATGATCAGTCAAGTCAATTGTGCAGCACATTGCATTTCATTTTGGGGATGATAGTAAGACGTTAATTCCAAGTTGCATAATATATGCTAGGTGGACTCTGCCAACAAAACATAAGAGATAGACTGTAATTGCCTGCCTTTGAGAGTCCATATATCGCTGGCTTCACAATGCTAATTATCTACTTTTTCCTATTGTCTTACATAACAATCACCACTACACTGTCACTGGACACCATTACACTTGGCCAATCCATTAAAGATGGCGAGAAACTAGTTTCAGCAAGCAATGTCTTTGAACTGGGATTTTTCAGTCCTGGTAAATCAAGTGGTCGATACCTGGGAATTTGGTACAAGAAAGATGGTGAGAAGGCAGTTGAGGAGACAACATCAGTTGCATGGGTAGCCAACAGAAATAATTCAATTTCTGATTTCTCAGGATTTCTAAGTATCAATGCTCAAGGAAGTCTTGTCCTCAGGATGAACAGTACAAATAACATTGTTTGGTCATCCAAATCCAATGCCTCAAAAAGTCTTCAGAATCCAGTTGCAGTTCTCTTAGAATCAGGGAATTTGGTTGTGAAAGATGGAAATGATAAGAACCCAGATAACATTTTGTGGCAGAGCTTTGATTATCCTGGTAATACCTTATTACCGGGCATGAAGATTGGAAAAAACTTGGTTACTGGTATGGAGTGGTTGTTATCATCCTGGAAGAGCATAGATGACCCTGCTCCAGGAGACTTCATATGGAGCATAGATTATCATGGATCTCCACAACTGTTTGTTGGAATGGGATCTAAAGTACGGTATAGGTCAGGTTCCTGGAATGGCCTTCGTTGGACTGGGACTCCTTATCTGAAAACAAATCCAATATACACATATGAGTTCGTGTCAAATGAGACAGATGTATTTTACACGTTTGACATCCAAGACAGATCAGTCCCTTCAAAAGTGGTGTTGAGCTCATCAGGTGATGTGCTGCGTTTAGAATGGAAAGATAGTACTCAAACTTGGAGAAGATTCCCTACAACCCCGCTTGATCGTTGTGAAATTTATGATGTGTGTGGTTCATATGCTAGTTGCAACATCAATAAGTCTCCTGATGTATGCGAATGCTTGAAAGGATTCACACCTAAATCACCAGGAGAAGGGAAAATCCCAGATTTGACTGAAGGGTGTGTTCGAAGGGCTCCATTGCATTGTAATCACAGCAATGGATTTCTAAAACACAGAGAAGTAAAATTGCCAAACACGAGTCATTCCTGGGTTGATAACAACATTAGCCTTGCAGAATGCGAGAAATTGTGTCTCAGCAATTGCACTTGTACTGCATTTGCAAATTCAGATGTCAGAGAAGGAGGAACCGGCTGTTTGCTCTGGTTTAGTGACTTGCTTGACATAAGAAATCTTGCAACGAATGGGCAAGATCTCTATGTACGGGTGGCTGCTTCAGAATTAGGTACTGATAAGAAACGGGTAATAATCATAGTGACATGTGTAGTTTCTGCTATGGGAGTGCTTGTGCTTGGCTGGATCATCTTTATCATGTGTAAAAGGAAACTTAGGATTCAAGGTAAATTATAGCTCATTCCAACTCATTGTTAATTTCATTAACTGTAACTTAGGCTCTACTGTTTTCAGAAAAGGATTGATACCATATACTAATGCATAATAATGGAAAGGCATTTGTTTCAAGTACTAGGATTGCATACTGATTTCTGTATTAAAATAATTCAATTTCAGGAAAGACGGATAGCAGTCGAGATATAAATGACAACAATGAAGAAAGCAAAAGCGATGATATGGAATTACTGATATATGATTTGAACACCATAGTTAAAGCCACTGACGACTTTGCAGACAAAAATAAGTTGGGAGAAGGTGGTTTTGGACCTGTTTACAAGGTAACACAACACTAGGTTATTAAGGTGTATTAATTTTCCATTTGAAACAAGCTTTACCATTATAAATAATTGAATGACATGATTTTATAGGGTACGTTGATGGGGGGACAAGAAATTGCTATTAAAAGGCTTTCAAAATGTTCTGGACAAGGAATTGATGAGTTCAAGAATGAGGTCATTTTAATTGCAAAACTTCAACATCGAAACCTTGTAAGGCTATTGGGATGTTGCACTCAGAGAGACGAAAGAATGTTAATATATGAATACATGCCCAACAAAAGCTTGGATTACTTCATTTTTGGTTTGATGATCTTCTAAGAACTAACTCTTTAATTTTGGTCATAATCATATAGTTATTATATTTATAATCCCTCTTTAGAATTTATGTTAGGACTAACTTGAATGAAAAAACCTTTCAAATAAAACAAGAAGAGAATTACTGGATTGGAGCAAGCGCATCCAAATTATTGGAGGAATTGCTAGAGGGCTTCTTTACCTTCATCAAGACTCGAGACTAAGGATTATACATAGAGATCTGAAAACCAGTAATGTTTTATTAGATAATGAAATGAACCCAAAAATTTCAGACTTTGGTCTAGCTAAGACATTTAGAGGAGATCAAACTAAGGGAGAAACGAAAAGAGTTGTTGGAACATAGTAAGTACACTTGCATTTGTTTCATTATATTATATTAATGGTTAACCCATTCTCTCTTTACAATGTAATTTTGTAGTGGATATATGTCTCCGGAGTATGCAATAGATGGGGTCTTCTCAGTAAAGTCAGACATCTTTAGCTTTGGTGTTTTAGTACTAGAGATGGTGAGTGGAAAAAGAAACAGAGGATTTTGCCACGCTGACCACAATCATAATCTTCTTGGTCATGTAAGTCTAAAGAATGATTGATCTTTCTATGCCACCTCTTGGAATGTTGTTTTAATGGAATCAAAGGGAATTGTTATGGCAATTTTGATGACCAATTCATTCGAACTCTTTTTTACTGTATGGGTTGAATAGTTGGATAGTAACTTATTGGTTTTTATCTGTTTCAGGCATGGAAACTCTGGAATGAAGAAAGGGCAGTGGAACTAATTGATCAACAATTGGATTATTCTTCTAGTTCATCGGAAATATTAAGGTGCATTCATGTCGGTCTGTTATGTGTGCAACAAGGACCAGAAGATAGGCCAAACATGTCAACTGTGGCTCTAATGTTGGGTGGTGAAGGGTCATTACCTCAGCCAAGGCAGCCTGGTTTTTTCGCAGAAAGGAATCTGACTGAACAAGAAATCACAATCAATGAAATCACAATCTCATTGTTAGAGCCTCGTTAATGGTTACCGCAGTACAGAAAGAGAAAGGGGTTTCCTGCAAAAGCTAAGTACTTTTCCATTGATATACCAGAGAGGCCATCCCCATAAAAAAAAAAAAAAAAAAAAATGCTTGAGCTACATAATGCGTTGTTACTAGCAGCCTACTCCCATGGCGATAATGAGACAAAAAATGGACTGCAGAGTTCATGTGTAGTCTTTTTCTCTTAAACATAAGTATTAGACAAATAAAAGAATAATTGATCACCATCATGTGTAGTTCATTATTATTGCGATATTTAAATCATATGAGCTAAGCCTTATCTACCTGCTGAGATTCTAATTGAACTACTCATAAATGTGACTATCTGTATTGAGCCGTTTCGATCATTATGTTATCCAATGTTGAGTCAGCTGGCTTACATGGTTTTCCGTTTCCGTTTCCGTTATATTTGTCTTGGTTTTTGATGACCACTACAGCATGTTGGGATTATCATATAATGCATTGTGAGTAGCAGCCTACTCCCATGGCGATAAGAAGCCAAAAAAGGGAATGCATAATTGATGTGATGTATCGTTCTCTTTAACACATTTACTAGACAAGTACAAGGATCCTTCTCTGTAGAAGAGGTTAATATTATTCTGATATCTAAATCATATGAACTAATCCTTAATATGTTATCAAATGTTGAGTCTAGCCTATGAGAACTTATATTTGTCTTGGTTTTTTGATGATCACTTCAGCATTTTGGGATTATCAATATCACTACTACATTTTGGATTTCACAGTGTTGAAATCCACAACTCTAGCAATACTACAACACGCGACCCCGTATGTTGCACTTCATTAGCAATTAGAAAGGGAAAAACTGTTTGATCTGAGTTATGCATTAACCCATTCCTAGCACCATGGTTCATTAATTGACTGGAAAATTAATATGCATTCCTTTGTTAAAGTCTAATGATTCCAAAAATGCTACTTTAATTTATATCTCAATCATTCCCTTCTCAAACCAGCGACCAAGCAATATAGGCCTGCAGAATAAATACATAAACATGCCTCGTTTATTTGTCTACAATTGATGAATAAATTCAAAAACAGATGCATGTGGGGAATCCGAACCTAGAACTCTTTCACCAAACCAAACTCAAATACCATGTAAGTAACCCAAAACTTAAGTTGTTAGGTAAGGACCAAATAATGATATAAAACACTCTAACAATATTTAGCTTATATGAGTGATACTACCAAGGTTGAGGGCTCATCAGATAATTCAATGTATGGACCGTGGACAATGTATTGTGATTCACTAATTGAAGAGTTTCTAATCCCCCTGACTTGGCAATGGCTGATTCTATCAACTTAAGAAATTAGCTCCTCACATCTATTCTGACTTTTTAAAATCTACAGGGCTGGTCATTATCAATTAAGCTAGGATAAGATAGTCTTAATGATTTAGCTACGTATGTCTTGAAAGACAACTACTTGGGTCAATAGTATTAATTGAATTCTAAATTTTCCACCTAACTTGTTGATCGGACGATTTATATACCTATTTGAGATCCTCATTTCCTAGCTTTTGTGTTTGTTTTTTAGCGTTTTTTATTTTATTTTTATTATTTATTTATTTATTTTTTATATAATGCATTTTGTGAGCATTGTGTAGGTTATATGCCCTAAAATAAGGTGTTCAGCTCAATTAAAGAGTTTCAGAGGTTAAAAGGCTGAAATTGAAAATCTTCGTGCATAACATTCAACTTTCGGGGGCCATATCTCCCTATGAAAATCTTCGTTCAGGCTCATCAGATAATTCAATGTATGGACCATAGACAATGTCTTGTGATTCACGTACCTATTGAAGAGTGTCTAATTCCCCTGACTTGTCAATGGCGGAATCTGTCAACTTAAGAAATTAGCTCTTCACATTTACTCAGACTTCTTAATGATTTAGCTATGTATGACTTGAAAGGCAACTACTTGGGTCTACAGTATTAATTGAATTCTAAAATTTCCACCTAACCTATGAATTGTGGACCTGGATCCTCTCCTCATCTAATATTTTTCCTCATCCTTTTAAAGCATGTAATTAGTTGTTGATAAAGTGATTGTAGGAAGTAATCACATCTTAACCACATATTCATTACAATGTTTATGTGTCATGAGATTAGATAAGGAGAGGATCCAAGTCCGTAATTTGTGATTGTACTAGAAAAATACATTTGATTATTCACAAGCTAGAGATGTATATACTTATCACCCAACGTGCATTTCTCGAGTAAATCCTTCAATAATTCAACAGTAGTTATAATCAAAGATTGAGTCAATATGATTCATGATAGAAAAGGACCCAATCAATGGTTATGACTTATGACTAGCATTATCTAGACTTTTCTCACAAATTGGTCCCATGAAAACTCCCTAAACACTATTTTCCCCTCAACGACGTGTCGTCACCTCCCATGTCATACACATCACCATATCTTACATAAACACTAAACCATCCCATTTGCTACGATTATGGTTTGTTATCATATCATAATGAAACTCAAGAAAAATCAAAAGTGTAAAAATAGCATGTACTTAGGCTAGATGTGTAAGTTGTGCAAAGAGTATGGGTAAAAAAAAAAAAAAGAAGCAAAAGCCTTTTAAGCTCTAAAGTGTAAATGTTGCCAAAATGTAAAGCAACTTAAAAATTAGAGCAAGATGATTAATTGAACAATTCATGCCTAGACGCTAAGGTTGTGAAGACCGTGCCAAATAGAAGTTTAAAGCATAATCGGTAGCTAGCCTATAATCCCGTACCCACCTAGCCTCTCTACCACCAATTCACCATAGCATCACTTGAACTTTAAAGAAGTCCTAATTGATCTTTAGGAGGAGTTTTAGCTTGTTGATGAAGGTATCAAATGGTGATCTGCTCTTATTCTTAATGTTCAAATCCGTTCTTGTGGTCCAATTACATTTAAATATTAGCGGTTTTTTAAAATTTGTCATATGCATGTAATTTGGAAAATTTCTTGTGCTTAATTTCTAGCCGCATATGTTTTTTGAGTGAGCCTAGGTTCTGAGTGGTAAAATGAGAGAGATTCCGGAAAGGTATAGAGTCGAGGCGAAATGCTATCATAAGACTCTTGTGTTCGATGCTTTTTGAAGCTTTGTGCACTAAGAAGTATGGAATTGCAATCTCTCTTGTTGTAGCACCTTAACTTGCATTTCCTGAGCTTTTTCTTAAGGGTCTTAGCATGCATGTGCCTCAATTCGATTCACCCATTATTGCATCTCTGTCTATAGTTGGCTCAGCAGGAAAGACGTTTATGGGTGTCATACTGTAAACCCTCATAAGACTTTACTCGTCCTACTAGGGATCACCTAGGGGTTTAAACAACTTATCCCATGCATTTTATTTCTTTATGTTTTTACTTTCTTTTGTTTTAGTTTTCTTTTTGTTTGTTTGTTTTGGTTTTGCTAGATAGGTTTGGAGGTGTTTGATTGCTTCATTTCTACACAAAGTGTAGCCCAATTTCTGTATCGTTTTGTGTTCGTTTCTCAGGTAAAACCGGGTTTCTAACGCCTTTAATTAAGTTGTGCAAGGTCAAAGTGTTTTATTGGTCTTTTGCCTGGAAAGGAGCTGAAACGAAGGTCAAAATGACATTTTTGTCACCTAGGCGAGCCCAAGGCGAGCTCAACTAGCTTGCCTCGAGCTCGCTATGCTCTCAGGTCAAGCTATGCTCATCATTTAGTCAGGCGAGCCCAAGACGACCTCAGCCAGCTCGCCCTGAGCTGGCTAACCTCTCGGGTCCAGAATTTCAACCCTTCTCAGCAACCCCAGGGTGAGCTTACCAAGCTCGCCTTTTGCCCAGTTTTTGTTTTTCTTTATGGAAATTACTCACTTGCCCCTACCCTAATCAACTCCCCTATTTATTCTGAAGCTTTTTCTCTGAGATAGGTACCAGCCCTCTTGCCAAAAATACACCAAGGCATTACCCTTACATTCTTCTTTCATCCTTCAAAACCCATCTAGCTTTCATATCTCCCTAACATCCAAACACACCCATCACTTCCATTTCACCACAACCACCATCACTTCATGTTTTTGGTAAAAGAGAGTTGAGGAAAAAGCTTAGAAGAGGAAGAGCAAAGGAGGAGGAGCCACTCTACATAGTTCCTTCTATTACTTTATTCTCTTTCATTTTCTTTATTATAGCCATGTATTTAATTGATCTTATTTATTGTATGGCTACTATTTGTAATATGATGAGCTAAACATATAGTGCTAGGATTTGATGAAACCCCACCCATGACTCTTTATATGTATTGACCTTTGTTTATTCATTTTATGCAAGTGTGGTTTGTATGGGTATTTTAGTGTGCTTAAAGCTTTCAATTGATTGATCTCCTTTTGAATGAATCTTGTGGTGTGTTATGTACTGACCGGAGACGCACACCACGTGTTCGATAAAATGCCATCTATGCATGTCTAGAAAAGTATACCTAATTAGGCTAGCTTATAGGATTCATTTAGTGTACCAATGTTCTTAATGAACTCATTCGTATATTCTGAGTAATCAAGAGATAAGCTTAGGTATGTTTTGGGTGTAACCTATTCTACTTGACCAAGATTGTAGGTTAATATTAGGGTGCATGAATCTATGAATTGCATGAGCATGATTTGGGTAAACAATTGAGTCTAAAACGGAAGTCAATATAGGGTGGGGTGTAGTCAAGTCCTAGCATATTTCTCTCTATTATCACATTCGAGTTTAATTTCGTGTTATTTCATTTTGCATTGGCATTAGTCCCTTAGATTAACCTAGTTTAAATTGTTTAACTTGAAAATCCTCTTTTATGATTGTTTGAATAGTAAATAGGCTAATCAATTTCAGTAATCGGTTATTCGATCCTTGTGGGAACGAACCTCACTTCATCATTGCACTACTCTCCGACCTCGTCCTATTGCGAGAGTCATAAAAGAGACTAGCCATTGGCCGTGAGTTTAGTCTCTCTGGTCAGCAGGAATGTTCTAGCGGCATCAAACTGCGAAGTCTTCGTAGGTTTGGACATCTTTGGGCGTGAAAGAACCCGCTGGAAGTGAGCTTGTAGCTTGCATTTCCCTAGAGTTTGGAGGAAATGGAGGAGAGGAAAATCACATGCATGGGAGGCTCAAAGTGGGCCCATTGTGACCGGAGGGATGGTGGGTCGAACCGGGTCGACTGGCAAACGGATCGGGTTGGCTGAAGGTAGAGGACAACATGACGTTAGCGTGACGCGAGCTCCCCCAAAACGGCGTCATCCCACTTGGTGACGTGGCAGGCGCGTTGTGTATTGGCTAGCAAATATCAGTTAGCTCCCCTAATCTTTCCTTTATTCACAGAATCTTCAACATATGTCCCGAATATTGCACTTTTGCCCCTGAAATGTCCAAAATGACAACAATGCCCCTGAAATGTCTAAAATGACAACAATGCCCCTGAAACACTTATTTAAACCCTATTAAATACACAAAAGTACTCGGAAACGAATACAAAAGATAGAAAATGGGAACGCTAAATGAGAAATTTATAGCGCGATCATATACTAGTAGCGGCAAGTACAAGCCGGAGTTAGTTGCCTTCCTTTTCAAAACTTGACAAACTCTATAGCACTCCACGTATCACTCCACTTCTCTTCGAATGGTCGGCTAAAAATAGCTCGCATTGATCAATTGGAGTGTGCGATCTCTACCCACATGTCCTTGCCCATGAAGTTATTTAATGATTTGTAGTCGTAAGTTGAGTTGAGAATGCACAATTGATTTCCCCGAAACAAAAACCCATCTAACAACAAAAAATCAGATTTCTCTCTAGATTGCAAGGCTGTTAGAATGGCTGAGAAATAAGGATCCGCAGCAAGTGTTTCACGAAAAAAATCGAAACCTGGTACTATGAGACTCATGGTGGACAGCAAGTCACAAAAGGTAGTGTCTCCAATGTTACATGACTTGGACCACTACGTAGAACTCAATGTTGTAGGTGCTATACGGTGACCTTGCACTTGCCAACTTCTCATTGAAAAATGCCACTAGTTTGCTAGCTTATGCCTAGCTTGGATGCATCACTATAAAGCTTGAATTGTTGCGAACAATCTGGTAGTATAAATATGGGAACTTCTACGGTCTATTCGAACTTATCTTTCTTCATACAATCAGTTATGGGTGCCATTATGCTATTGAAATATGAGATGAAACGCCTATAGAAGGCTGCCAAACCATGAAAACTTCTGACATCCATGACAGTTTTTTGTTGCGGCCATTGTTTGACCGCTTTGATTTTTGACTCATCAACCTGTAATCTTTCCCCTGAAATTATGTATGTTAGGTTTTTGGTTTGTTTTGGCATATATTCCATATCAAAACAATGTTCTCTTGTAATGTTTAGTGGTCTAAGTGTTGAAGATTCAAGATGTCAAAGAAAGTCTTGGCCAGAACTCATGCAAGATGCCGGCTTCAAAGAGAAATATGCTTCATCGGTCTACAAAGGTATATAAGACCTTATTTCTCTTACATGGCTAGGCACACACACACATGGCATTTATTTGTATCCCTACATGGTTGAATAACATTTATATATCACTTTCACACACTTGGTAATGTATGCACATGCATTAGATTTAATTTGATAAACATTGTAATTTGCATGTTCTAGGACTATGTCTAGGAAATTGCATACGTGTGTGATTTTGTGTTTATTTGTTTCCGTATTTTTTTTTTGAACTTAAACATGATCTTTTATGATTCCTTATTGAGTCCCGGTCATTTCGGTTGCTCATTCATTAGGTTTCGAGTCCAAACGATGTAGCTATGCTAGCGTAGCTACATCGTTGAGTTGTCTTCCTTGTCATTTTTCGAGATGAATTCTCAGCGTAGCTACATCGTTGAGTTGTCTTCCTTGTCATTTTTCGAGATGAATTCTCAACCTTTTGTCAAAGTTTTGTAGTCATCGTTGTGCATGAGGGAGTCACGATTCGTAATCCAAAGACAGATTCAAAATTAGAGTTTAGAGGCCCGAATACGGCCAAAGAACGCAAGCAGAGCGCGAGAGGAGCAAGATTGGCCAACGGCCAACCATTGAGGCCGCGTGTGAGCCACGTGTGCCACACGTGGAGGACTGCCCTCTGCCCACGTGTGCCACACACTGCCCACACGTGGGGCCAATGTGGCAGCCTTCGATTGGTCTTCGTTTTATATCTCTCTCTTCCTTTTAAATCTCTCCATTTCCCTCCCATTCATTTCCAAGAAGAAAAATTAGAAAATCCTTAGAGCAGAATTTTCTCTCAACTTTTTCTCACCTTCCAAACACCATAACTTTCTCATACGAAGTCAGAATTGAGTGATTCAAGTTGGAGATTGTTCATAATCGAGTCCTCTACCTTTACCAAGTAGTCTTGCAGCTGTTTGATCGAGTTTTCAAGTGGTTCTAACCAGAAAACCGAACCAGCTCGTGATTGCAAGGTAGTTGTCTTATCTTTGTGATTTATTCTTTTATTACCTTCAATTTGCTTGGGGATTTTTCTTCTATATGTATGTATATGTATGGTGAATCCTATTGAAAAAGATAGCTTCACAATCAAACCTAATCAAAAGTCTAATTAGAGACATATGTGAACTAGTTTCTAGGATTCTAGGTTTTTCACATGCATGATTAAGAGTTGTATTGTGATTAGTTTGATATCTAGGATTATTTTTGACTTGAGTAAATCATTTTATGATTAATAATCCTTGAAATGTGCTTTGATCCTTTGACTGATAATATCTAGGATTAATGCTTGTGTATGTGTTTTTAGAGTTATTTAGGATTTAATTGATTTATCATTATATCCTTGCTCTAAATCTTTGGCTAGAATATTCATTAAATACATTTTTTACTTCTAGCATTTATGTGTATGTTTGTAACTGAAAACAAATATAAACAAAGTCTATGATAATCTAGGGGGGGGGGGGGGGGGGGGGGGGGGGGGGGATGAATAGATTATAAACAAATTTTACCCAATTTTCGTGATTAGTCCAATTTACGAAAATACCTCTAACAAATCACAAAATAAGCACAAGTGTAAAAATGTGGAAAAATAAACAACACACGATTTTTACGTGGAAACCCACACGGGAAAAAACCACGGGCTGTTATGTGCGCCACACATGAACCTCGAATCCACTATTTGCAAATACGATTACAATCTAGGTTGACCACATCACACCTAAGATTACTAATCCGTCTTTGCTACCCGTAAGCCTTTAATAGTGACCCTAGTTCTTAGATTGCAAACTACCAAATGGTAAATACAAGACTTGTCTCTAAAATGAAGAGATAAAACAACCTAAGGTGAATATATGCAATATTCAAGATGCTAGAATGCAAGGTTAGACATTAAAGCTTATCTAGGCATGGTTGAACATGTTAGACATTTCTATATATCATTTTACTAGATGACATGCATATGACAAAGCTAAATAAGCAAACAAAGTCCTATATGCAATATCTACCACAAGAAAATCACAAAACACAATAAAGAAACTATCTTGACAACATTCAAGTCATAAATGAGCAATCTTGTAGAAGAAGAACATGTGAGATGATGCAAAAAATGTTCTAACTAGATGACATCCTAGATGACATATGAAACATGCAAGAATGGTGGGTTTTTGTGTTTTGAGTAATAAAAATGGAGTCTTGATACCTTGGCTTTGAAGATGCTCAAAAGTGTTCTCAAAGGTGTAATTTTTGCTCTAAAAAACGAGCTAAGGCTATCAAGTCATATATAAATGAGATCCAAGTGAAGTGACGTCGTTTTGAAAAATTTGCCTGAAAGCGCGCAATTGGCGGATCCAATCGGCAGTCAGGCCACCGAATGAAACCGCAAAATGTGAACCGTCACCACTAGAATGGATCGGTGGTCGAACTATGGCCGCCAATTCAACCCGCCGAATTTGGGACAAAAACCCAAGTTTCACTTCGGCTGTTTCATTCGGTGGTCAGGCCGTTGATGGAAACCGTAGATTTCCAATCATGTTAATGGAATCATTCGGTGGTCGAATATGTAGCCGCCGATGTAACCGCAGAATTGGACCAGTGGATCCATATTCATTTGGTGGTTCTATTTGGCGGTCAGGCCATCGAATAAACCACTGATTCACCTAACGAGGTGAAAAACAAAGGAGAAGCCAAGGCATTCTCCTAAGGTGGTCCTCGCGCAAAAACAAGCACACCATCGTGCATGCGCGGACATGTGAGTGTGTGCAATTACATCTATAACACCCCAAATTCGGGACCCAACGGACTGGGATGATACAGAATTCGGACCTTACGAAAACCTTAATTTACAATAGCCACAATTGATATCATCAATAATCTATCCACAAAATACAACATTAAAAGCTGAAGCCATCAATTTCACTAAACTTCTAGATTATGATTGTAATTACAATATTAAATAAATTGATTCCTTACAACACGTACACATGAAATTAAATCTTCCGGTGAAACATATCTCCCATTTGCTAATGTAAACCCCATCCATTCTAAATCCAGGAACTCAATCTGCAAAATGGTGGTGACGAGGGGTGAGCCGTCAACTCGGTAAGTAAATTCATGCATAACATGTAAAATAAGGAAGCTTTTGAAAAACCTTTATGTTCAAAACCTTTCTCATAAACTTAACAAAGAATTTCAAAACAATGTAATATTTAATAATTCCTGAAACAACATTTAATACAATTTACATATTTAATATGAATAAAACGGTTGAAGCAACAATTAAAATCACATTCGTTCATATCCTTAAATCATAAACGTTTCATAAAACAGTATAAATAATATGAAATCAAAAGATCATTTAATAGCCATGATTTAAATCACTGTAATTTTTATGGAATTAAATAATAAAAACATATAGTCTTAAAATATAAACGGTGTACGTATATCAATTTAAATGGCATAAAACATAAAGCTCATATTTCATAGTGTCACCCGTAGCCCGGTGACCCGGCCCAAATAATTCCAGTAGTGTCACCCGTAGCCCGGTGACCCAGCCCAAATAATTCCATTAGTGTCACCCGTAGCCCGGTGACCCGACCCAAATAATTCAGATACTACAATCAATGAGCCAAAGTAGAAAACAAATATTCTCTTTGCATATTAGAAACATAAATTTCGAAATCATAATATCAACTAAATAAACTTATCGTATCTTTTAAACATTTAGAAACAATATATCAAAACGTTTCAAATACTGTTATTACCATACGAAGTTATAAATCACAATTTTTGACAAAATGAACACTTGGAAAACTATAACATTAATTAGTCAATTCAAAACATAAGTCCATATTTCGAACATTTTTAAATACGTAATATATAAACTTTTGCAAACATAGCAAGTTATGGATGAGTTTACTTACCTTGAACCCTTACGAATCCGCTCTATTTCTAGAATCTCAAGAACCATTCAAATTTATTCAATTACAATTTGAATCATTGTCATAACATAATCACCATAAAAACCAAGGGTCTGAAACTCTCCAAGTAACCCCACTAAATTTACCTCCAAACGTATCCCTAGAGGCAAGAGTGCCTTGGATAGGGAGTTGGCTATTATATTGGAAGGCCTAGGCGTATGGTTATATATAGACTCCAAAAGAGCGGGGTACACGGGAGGTGTATGCACTCTTGAGGAATTTCTAATCTTCCATCGATGTTGGTTTTGTGTGTTATCCAATATATGGTGGTTTCGCATCATTGAGGGATCTCATACTTTCCAATAGGGTTGGGTAGACTTAGACTCCACTAGGTTGGGTTAGCTAAAGATTGGTCACTTTGTCATCAAGGTTTTTTTTATCTGTATTTGGGAATCAAAATGCAGTCATTAATTAAAATTTTATTTTACTAACACATGATACTAGTAATAAATGTGGAAATAAAAAAGAAGAAATATATAAAGGGAAATTATCAAATAAGTCCTGGACTCTTTTTGAAATTTCGATTAGTTTGTGACTTTTATACAAGTTACAAAATCAGTCTTTAACTTTTTTTGTTGTGTCAATTTCGTCCCTCACCTAAATTTCTGTTAGTCAACTTGACAGTCAAAGAGCATTTTAATCTTTTTAACCTTTGTAAATAAAATTAAAACTAAGAAGTAGAATAAAAAATTAAAATCATTTTATATTTTTAAATATATATATATAAAAACATATTTGCTTGATTTGTGTTTATATCCGGTAAATGAGCACCTTGTCGAATCTTTTTATTGTATTTATTTGTTTAATTTTCTTTTTCGTTGAATGCGCACCAAGTTTATCTCATCAACATCGTATTCTTTATAAACAATTTGACCTATGTCATTACTCATTCGTCGAAGTAGTGAAAATGTGCAATCACTTAGATTTGATTCTTCAAGAGCCTATCATATCAGTCCATTTTCCCCAAAATCAAACAAATAAGATCCCGCAACCCCTTGTCTCACTTCAATGATTGTGCTCAATGAAGTAGATTGAAAATTCTTTAAAACAACTCTAAACCGAGTTTCCAATCATGACCAAATCAAAGCAAAATGTTAAAAAAAAAAAAAAAAAAAAAAAAAAAAAAAAAAAAAAAAACTATACATTTTTTTTCATCACCGGTCTCCTCCCTGGTGGAGGAGATCACTAGGGACACCTCCACCAGCTATGGACGTAACTGGTGGCCCCTTCTTCCTTTTTTTTTTTTTCCTACCTAATAAATTATTTTATTTTATTTATTTAAAGGACTAATTGCACAAACGTCCCCTGAGTTTAGGCATAATTACATGTATATAGAACTTTTACCCATAATTACACAAACATCCCCTGCCGTTAGTTGACTTCCGTTAACTCTAACCGTTGACCACAATTTTAATCCAAAATGACTAAAGTGCCCCTATTTACCTATTTTATTATTAATTATATATATATACTTTATTTTATTTTTTGTACAATTTATATATATATACTTTAAAATAATAATTATATATATAATACTTAATTTATTTATTTAACCAATTTTATAATCCATTTTTTACATTTTTTATAATCCGTTTTTTACATTTTTTAAATTAAATAAATTAAGTGTTATATATGGGGATTACATGATGTGGGAGGTGGACTGATCTGGTTTGGTCTGGTGGTTTTCTTTGCTGTGTGGTTTTTGCGTTGTGAGTGTCCTTGTGTTGAGGGTGCGTTGTGCCTGTTCTTTTGTGGGGGTGCTGGGTTGGTTTTGTGTGTTTGTTTCCTTGGCCTTGTTGCCCGTTTTTAATAACATTGGTTGTTCAAAAAAAGTGTTATATATATAATTATTATTTTTAAGTATATATATATATATATATAAATTGTCAAAATAATAATAATAATAAAGTATATATAAAAATTAATAATAAAATAGGTAACTAGGGGCACTTTAGTCATTTTGGGTTAAAATTATGGTCAACAGTTAGAGTTAACGGAAGTCAACTAATGGCAAGGGATGTTTATGTAATTATAGGTAAAAGTTCCATATATATGCAATTATGCCTAAACTTAGGGAATGTTTGTGCAATTAGTGCTTATTTAAATGATATTTAATTGGGAAAATTGCACAAACTTACCCTAACGTTTCCTATTATGGCATAATATTCAACTAATGCCTTTAATTGCGCAAACAACCCCTCCTTTTAGTCAACTTCAGTTAAAAATAGCCATTGACCATGATTTTTTTTTTTTAAAGCCCAAAATTGCCCTTGCACTTTATTACAAAAAAATCTTAATTGCCCTTTATTTAAAACATTATCTACTTTAAATTATTATAATATAAAAAATAAATACTAAACATAATTCTTTTTAAATCAAAAAAAAAAATCAAAAATAATATATTAAAAACAAAAAAAATTTAAGAAAACGTTATTTTGGGAAAATACAATTTAATAATAAATTAAAAACAAAACAAAACAAAAAAAACGTTATTTTGAGAAAATATAATTTAAAATTATACAAGTCCAATATGAATAGTGGTAATGTGCTACATATGTTTAAAATTTAAAACATATTTTTTTTATTTAAAAAGGATTATGTTTAGTATATATTTTTTTAATTTTTGAACCAAAATATAATGCGTAATTTATATCGAGTCAAATTATTTTGTCTTATAGAGATGAACATTGAACAAATTTTTGGTGCTACTGTATTTTATTATGACAAATGATTATATTTTTATTTCAAACTCTTGATGATTTTATTTATATTTGTGTTTAGAATACTAAACATAATCCTTTTTAAATAAAAAAAAATAAAAAATAATATAATAAAAACAAAAAAATTCAAAAATATGTAACACATTACCATTATTCATATTGGACTTGCATAATTTTAAATTATATTTTCTCAAAATAACGTTTTTTTAAAATTGTTTTGTTTTTTATATTATAATAATTTAAAGTAGATAATGTTTTAAATAAATGGCAATTAAGATTTTTTTGTAATAAAGTGCAGGGGCAATTTTGGGCTTTCAAAAAAAAATCATGGTCAATGGCTATTTTTAACCAAAGTTGACTACATGAGGGGTTGTTTGTGCAATTAAAGGCATTAGTTGAATATTATACCATAATGGGAAACGTTAGGGTAAGTTTGTGCAATTTTCCCTATTTAATTTTAAGGGTATTTTTATCTTTTAATTTTAAATTTGGTCAAACTAACCTATTAAATTTTTTTGGTCAAACTAACTGTTGACCTAACAAAAATGCATTTGATAATGGATTACAAGACCTTGTTTTGTATCACAACTTAACAATTAAAATCATTAAAGGTAAAGTTTGGTGCATGATGGGTAGATGAATTGATTAGATGAACTAAGCAGGGTTTGACTCAATAACCGTGGGCCTGTTTAATTAGTACTTATGAAACTTGACGATAGCTAGAGTTATGGAAAAATTATGGTGAAGAATATATTGCTAGTTGGAATTGTTTGTTTATGAAATTTGTTTAATTCGAGTTCTAATTAGGGTTTGGAGTGCAGTCAGTGGATGTGAAGTGTAATTTTTATTTTTATTTTTTTATCTTTCTTTAAATTTTTTAAAAACAATTCAGATTTTCTCTAATTAAATAACTATATCCTATTAAGCAATTCAGTTTGTGGATATTTTAGTAATAATATTTTTTATTCCCTTAAAAAAAGTAATAATAATTTTTATTTAAAAAGAAGGGGGAATTGCGCAAACATCCCTCGAGGTTTGATAAAATTATACGGATATGACATTTTTGGCCATATACACACAAACTTTCCTCAACATTTTAAAATTGTTGCACAAACATCCCCTATCGTTAAATGGATCTATTAGTCAATGGTCAAATGTGTAAGAAGTCTAAAATACTCTATATTTGTATTTTAAATAAACTAAAAAAATAAATAAAAATAAGATAAAAAATATTAAAAAATCTTTTAGAAAACATGAATGATCTTAAATCTCTAGAAATAAAAATTCATCTTCAAAAATAAAAAAATAAAAATATTTTGTGCAATTCTCTCTTGATTTTAAATAAATTTAAAATTTAAAATTTATTTATTATTAAATTGTTTAAAAAATGTTTTTCTTAATTGTAAAGATGCATTTTTTTCCAGGTTTCAAATTTAAAATACATTCATGTTTTCTAAAATATTATATATATATATATATATATATATATCCTCTTTTTTTTTTTAGTTTATTTAAAATAAAAATAAAGGGTATTTTAGACTTTTTACATTTTTAACCATTGACTAACGGATCCATCTATCGGTAGGGGGATGTTTGTGCAACAATTTTCAAATGTTAAGGGAATTTTGTGTGTATATGGCCAAAACTGCCATATCTGTGTAATTTTATCAAACCTTGAGGGATGTTTGTGCAATTCCCTGAAAAAAAATTGGGTGTGTGAGAACTTTTTTTTGGGTGGCAATAGAACCACTCATACTTTATTGGTTAGTTTTGAAAACTTTAGGGACTAAAATGACACAACTTACAAAGTTAGGGACCAATTTTGTCACTTCTACAAAAGTCACAAACTATTTGGAAATAATTGGTGCTATTAGTACCCCTCTATTGAGCTAGCAGTACCCTGCATTTTAAATTTTCTTAATATTCTATTTATATCTTTATCAAAGTTACTAAAATAGACATACAATTCAATAAAACTCTTATACAAATTGAATTCTAATAAAACCCCATATCCACATAACGGGTTTACTTGAAAAAAGTTTTTTTGTTAACACTTTAAACCCTAATTTTATTTGTTTAATTTCTTACATGCAAATTATATTATTGAAGAAACAAGATAACAACATCATGAATCTCAAAGCAATAAATTTGAAGTTACTTGTATTTTGTTTTTCTTTTCATTGTCACTAAGTTTATCTTTAGCCTCTTTAATGCACACAATATGATCAAAGAATTTTTATTTTTTTATTAGAGCATCTTCAAAAGACTCTTCTATTTTCACTCTTCAAATACCTATTTGCTTACCTATGTGGCAATTTGAAGAGTGAAAAAAGAGAAGCCCCTCCAAAAGACTTTTCAATTAGAAATGTGTTTATATTATTTTAATGAAAGAATTCAAATTCCTCCCCCAACAAATCTAATTACCCTCCATTTTTTCCAAGTTAGAAATAATAATATATTATTATTCAATATTCAATATTAGTCTTATTTTAAAGATCTAGATGAGACATTTCTAACGGTATAATATATATGATGATAAAATTTATAAATTAAAACTTATTATATATTAATTGAATTTAATAAAAATATAAAATGATATAGATGTCAAATATTAATGATGATGTGATATAAAAAATAATATAATAATAATTGAAGAGGGAGAAGTTGCTCTTCAATATTGAAGAGAGAGAAACAAAATCTTATTTGAAGAATCCCAATTGAAGAGTCTGTTGGAGCCAAATATACTGATGTGGCTCGTTTGAGTTTAACAAACATCTCATTTGAAGAGCTTTTTGGAGATGCTCTTATTATTTTATCTTCCCTAATATGGTAAACGAAATGAAGGGAAAAAATGCAATGAAGGAGTGCTGGATTTGAGTAAAAGATATGTAACAAAGGTAAGAAACTTATATATATATACCAGTTAAAGGGCTGAGGGTCGAGTTTTAACAAATTGATTTTAAATTTTTAATTAAAACCCCAATAGATCCAAATGATAATAGTTCATTCAAATTTCTTATTTTGATTCTATTCAAGCCATTTAATCCTTTAAATCTTGGTTTATATATATATATATATATATATATATATCACTTGCGGTGTGGCTAGTCAAACTTGGAAACATTACTGGATTGAATGAGCGTCATTTACCACTAAATCATATTAGACCGTGGTAATCTTGGTTTTTGATTATTTCTAAACCTATTGACCGAAAAACTTCATTATGAGTAATCAAATGCAATTTTTGTTTAACTATGACGTGAATATTTATCTCATAAGTTAACAGTTTGAGTTGAATCTTTTAGCTTGATGAAACTAAAAAATTAAATATTTCTTGTTGTTGACGACAAATATTCCGTCAACCAGAATTGTGAGGTGACCTTGGGTGAGGCTGACTCGGGAGTATGATTAGTTAGGTCGAGATTGAACACGGCTTGCACCTCACATGAGCGAGAGAGGTCCCCTAGGTGAGGTGCAAGGTCTCCCAGGTGGAATGGAAAGCCTTGAATAGATGTGTGAGGTCTCCCTGGGTTTTGATTTTGGTTAATAGAAAAAAAATTATTCAAAACTGACTTTGATTTTTTCTAATTCTGGAAAGTTTTAATTCTACTGGGTTTTTGATTATGGTTGGTTTTTTATTCTTTTGTAAATATATTTGAAAATTAACCTCATGAATCCAAGGGCATTGTAGTCTTTTAACCTCTGAAAGAGTGTGACATTTTAACGGAAACAGTCACGGGAGGAGGAGAATGGTGAAAAAATCAATTTAAAGGTTGGATTTCAGCTAATTTTTAGAGGGGGTGGGGGTCCCTTAATTAATATATTTTGTCTGGGTTAGACAAATTTTTTTTGATACTTTTTGACTCATCACCACAATCCAAAACCAACAAAAGGACACAAATTAACAACCGTGATTACACAGTAAAACCACTTTTTTTTTTTTTTTTTTAATCCAATACTTCAATTACAATACCACACACGAACTAAAATAAAACTTAAAATCACAATCTCTCGTTCACGTACAGTTGCACCTCAACTTTACAAGAAGTGGGCGCTGTACATCTAGGGCTCTTTTTCTGGTCTATTTTTATCTTCCTTGACGTTAATTAGGACCATCATGACTAGAGAATAATTATATCTTAATTAAGGTCCTTACTATAATCTGACGTTAGTTAGCTCACATACACGCCAGGTTCACGCATCACTACAAGTTTATATATAGCTCAAATTCTCAGATCTTTGAAAACACATCACACAGAATCAGAGTCAAGCTTAAACAAAAAAAAAAAAAAAAATGGTGTTTTCAATCAAGCACATTTTTTCACTAGTTTCAGTCCTTTTTTTATCAGCTTCATTGACAGCTTCTGTTTCAGTTCAAGAAAATTTCGCAAAATGTCTCTCTGTTAATTCCAAGCTTTCCAATCCTATATCTACCATTTACACCTACAATTCTTCTTCATTTACTTCAATCCTGCAATCTTCTGCTCAAAACCTGAGGTACTTGTTGCCTTCAGTTCCAAAACCTGAGATTATTGTCACACCTTTGACAGAATTCCATGTCCAGGCAGCTGTTATCTGTGCCAGGAAGCTTGGAATTCACGTCAGACTTCGAAGCGGAGGCCATGACTATGAGGGTGTTTCTTATGTTTCAGAAATCGAATCACCTTTTATTGTCCTAGACCTTGCCAGGCTTCGATCCATTGGTGTTGATATTAGAAGTAGCAGTGCTTGGGTTCAGGCTGGTGCTACGATTGGAGAAGTCTATTACAGGATCGCGGAGAAAAGCAAGGTACATGGTTTTCCTGCAGGTCTTTGCACGACTCTAGGAATCGGTGGACACATCACAGGTGGTGCTTATGGTTCCATGATGAGAAAATTTGGACTGGGGGTTGATAATGTTATTGATGCCAGGATTGTGGATGCTAACGGCAGAATTCTTGATCGAAAAGCCATGGGAGAAGATCTGTTTTGGGCGATAAGAGGAGGTGGGGGAGGAAGCTTTGGAATTATTCTTTCCTGGAAGATTAAATTGGTTTGTGTTCCGGCAACTGTGACAGTTTTTACAGTTACCAGGACCCTGGAACAAGGTGCTACAAAGCTCTTGTATAGATGGCAACAAGTAGCGGACAAGCTTGATGAGAATCTGTTCATCAGAGTTATGATACAACCCGTAAATGGAAGCCGAATAGGCAAGAGAACCATAGCAACTTCATACAATGCTTTGTTTCTTGGCAGTGCTAATAGACTTCTTCAGGTAACCAAAAAGAGCTTCCCTGAATTGAATTTGACCAAGAAAGATTGTATCGAAACGAGCTGGATCAAATCCGTGCTTTATATTGCCGGATTCCCAAGTAATACTACTCCAGAAGTTCTTCTTCAAGCGAAATCTTCCAACAAGGCATATTTCAAAGCCAAATCAGATTTCGTTCAAAAACCTATACTTGAAACTGTGTTGGAAGGGCTCTGGAAAAAATTCTTGCAAGAAGATAACCCTTTAACGATATGGAACCCTTATGGTGGAATGATGAGCAAGATTTCAGAATCTGCGACTCCTTTCCCTCATCGGAAGGGAACGTTGTTCAAAATCCAGTACTTGACTGCCTGGTTTGATGGAGATAAGAACCAACAAAAGCATATTAACTGGATCAGGAAAGTGTACAAGTACATGGGTCCATATGTTTCAAGCTCCCCAAGAGCTGCATATGTCAACTACAGAGATCTTGATTTGGGGATGAACAAGAAAAATCACACAAAAATCAATAAGGCTAAGATTTGGGGTGCTAAGTATTTCAAAGATAATTTCAACAGATTGGTAAATGTGAAGACCAAAGTTGATCCAAGTAATTTCTTCAGGCATGAACAGAGCATTCCACCGTTTTCAGTGAAAAGCTAGTGTGTTGATTGGAGTAGTTGTTATAATTAATTTGTATTACATACTTGTTTGGTAGTTAATGTAGAATAAAAATATCATATCTTTGCTTTATTAAATGATGAAGTGATGCTTTCTGTGAAATTTGCACTTTCTATATTTTTCCATTCATGATTAAAATAAGAAAAATAAACAATAGATATTATGGTTTTCAATTTTTCCTACAAGAGTTTAGAACAGCATAACAAGAGCACACACTGGACCTGACCCACTAATCATCATCTCATCTGGCGCGAAGCAAAAAGAAGGGGGGACCCTTCCTTCCTAGCCGCCGCCCCGGCCTGGCCGCCTACCTACTCATGCTCGTAGCTCGATTGGAGGTCAAGAGTGTGGTCCGGCGGAAAAAACAGAAGTCGTCCGTATCAAGTGATACGTGAATTGCTCAGTAGTGGTGCAGTAGTGCTTCGCCACTACTGTAGCTGGCGGAAATAACTTAATGGTAGAGCGTAGCCTTGCCAACGTCTGAGGTTTCTTTCACTTTCAGTTTCTTAGTAAAAATAGGTGATGGTATTCTGCCTAAATAGTAGATACAGGTAATATGATGGGAGGACAGGGACACCCAAAAGCAGCTTTAACTTATGCTTTGCCTCCAATGGCATATATGGCTTTGCCTCCAAGGGCATATATGACTTTGCCTCTAACAATCTTGTTTTGTCTCCAAGTAATTGCAATCTATAAATTATGAATTATGGATATCCGCTCATATCATAAATTATGAATTCTTTTTAGTAATTCCTTTCACAAATCTTATACAAAACAATAAAATTTCTTGTATTTATTTCGTTTCGTAATTACTAGATAAATCCTCAACTTTTTTAAAAATTTCAAATAGATTGCGACTTCACAAACGTAATTTTTTAAAATTGTACCATTTTCATTATCCAACCAAATTTCAATTAGTTAACCCTAACAGTCAAAGGGTAATTTCGTCTTTAACCTTTTAAAATCAAATAAACATTAAAACTTAAAAAAAAAACAAATGTTTATAGAACAAAATAATTTAAAAACATAATCAATTCTGGGCACATATGAGTTTTGACACGATTAAGTTAAAATTTTACGTTTTAACTGATTAATTTTAATTATAACTCATAGGATCCAAATGATAATCCATATATAAAACATAATCAATTCTGCAATTTGAGACCGATAATTATCGAATTAATGATTAAAAAAACTGTAATAAATATATAAAGAGTAATGCTACATTGTTCAAATTTGGTGTCCAAATGATATGGTAACAGTCTAGTCAATTCATTTAAATCATACAAATTTAATACAATTTAAATGAATGGTCTACAGTGTTACCACTAGATTTGGACACTAAATTTTGAGAATGTAACATTACTCATATATAAAATGTTAGAAGTTTTGGAGAAAGAGAAAAAAAAAAAAAAAAAAAAAATATATATATATATATATATATATATATATATAAATAAATAAATAAGGTGGAGGTACCAATTAGAGCACAACCCACGGAGCCATGTTGGCTACCAGATGGCTCATCTTAAGATAAATCCATGGTCCAGACTCCAGACTCTCTACGGATCGAACGGGGTCCCACCCACGACCCAGTTTATATTTGGATTCTATTCAAGCCATTTAATCATTTAAATCTTGATTTTTGATCTTCTTTAACCTATTGACTGAAAAACTTCTTTGTAAATAATTGAATGCAATTTTTGTTTAACTTCGACATGAGTATTGATCTCTTAAATTAAGAGTGTTCGAGTGAAACTCTTACCTTGATGAAACATAAAAATTAATTGTGTCTTGTAAATCTAAATAATCTTTTTAAATAGATTAAGAAGGTATTATTATGTTATATATAGTCGTTGGATGAATATATCACCTTTTTTTTTTTTTTCTGAAGTATTCATGAATATATCACTTAATTGATCAAAATATAATTGTTTATTGATGGTTGTGTTTTTTTATTTATGGGTGTGTAAACTCTTTTGTTAGATGCTTTTTGGATATTTCAATGACGAACTCACGATGATGTAGGTGTGACTGTGTGAGGGGTTTATCACCGGATCAATCACATTTCGTCAGTTTTATTCTTAATTAATTTATATCTAAACTTATTTCAAACATGTACCAATCATACCATTAACGTAATAAAGAAAATAAGATGCGATTAGCTCAGCGGTGAGTCTTTCACACAATCACACCTACTTTCAAGATGTTGTGAATTCAAGTCATATACCCTCCCCCAATTCTAAAATATTGTAATAGTTAAAAAAAAAAATTAAGAAGAAAAAAAAAACAACATTTATTCCTTTCTCGTTATTACCTCAATTTGGAAATTATGGAATTAAATAAACTAATACCATTTTGTTAAATTTTGATATTTGTATATTATGTGTTATGAAAATGCACTACAAAAAAAAGGCCTATCAGTGACGAACTATTTCCGACGGCGCTAATTGCCGTTGGAAATGGCACCATTTACAACGGCTATTTCAGTGCCGTCGGAAATAGTCTTATCCCATTTGCAAAGTAAAAAAAGGAATACACTATTTCCGACAGCCTCAATGCCGTCGGAAATAGTCTTGTTCCATTTGAAAAGTAAAAAAGGAATACACTTTTTCCGACGGCCTCAATTCTATCGGAAATAGTCTTATTCCATTTGAAAAATTCACTTTCAACAAAAACTCTAATAATTTTAATAAAATATTATTTTAAAAAACAATATCTCAATAGTTATATTTAAATAGTATAAAATATATATATATATATTTAATTACATAGTACACAAACATATAAATAGCTTATATATAAATAATATACAAAACATATCAAATATAAGGTAATAGCAAAATGGTAAGGGAAACCCTTATTGTCATCCAGGTCAAGGGTTCAAGCCACATGATGGGTGATGTGGCACGTGTTAGGGGGTGACGTGGCGACTATCAAGTCGAGTCACGTTATTTTTTTTTTATAATATGACTATTTCCGACGGCAATAAGCCGTCGGAAATACAAGTAATTTTGACCACCTTGAATCACTATTACCAACGACATTTTTATCTTTTCCGACGGCCATAGCCGTTGGAAATGGTAGTATTAGTGACAGCTCGTCAGTGAATGGTTATTTCTGACAAGCGTATTTGTGACGGCCTCTGACGGCTTTTTCCCGTCGGAAAAGCATATTTCCGACGGGAAATGGTCTTTTCCGACGACATTTAGCTGTCGGAAAAGACCATTTTTTTTTGTAGTGATGGGATTATATATTGGTGGATAGCCTTATATCTTAAAACACTAGTCTCATCGGTTGTGACATCCACTAGCATATATACTCTTATCTTATTACATGTGTTTTCAATTATCTTTCTAAGTTTGTACCCATTTTTGCAACAAGATATTCTCGGCTCTTCTTAAGAAATGTGGTGTGAGACACAAGGTTGCTATGAGAAAACACTACAAGTATTTGATAAAATGATTGAAAGAAAAGTAGAGATGAGCTTGAAGAAGCTCTGTTAATGGAAGAAGAAAAACAAGAGAAAAATATCTTCTAAGATATTTTGTCTCTGAGATATTTTGTTATTTCTGAATTGTATTTGGCTTTACAACAGAGACTGGTTTATATACCAGTGATCATCACAATACACGTGATTTGGAAATTCTAACAAACTTTTAACTCTAGTTAATATCCTGTCATTTTAACTCTATCTAGACTTTATTAACCAGAGTTAGCTTACTAATTAAAGCTATACCATACATTATCGTTGACCACATTATGATCCCCAAACAATGTATGTTAAGATGACCAGTACTCTATTTTCATGTATTCTCTATATCCCCCCGCAAACTGAATTGGGGAGAGAGAACAAGTTTCAGTTTGGAGTAAAGAAAGCGGAAGTGATCATGAGAGAAACCCTTGGTGAAGATGTCAGCGACCTGATGTTCTGTAGGAACTTAGCGAGTTTCTATCTCACCAGACAATACTTTCTCCCTTATGAAATGCGTATTGATGTCAATATGTTTGGTACGTTGATGAAAAACGGGATTCTAAGAAAGCGAGTTTGCACCAATGTTGTCACACCAAACAATTGGACAGGTAGAGACAGTAATCCTGAGCTCTTGAAGTAAGGAACGAAGCCAAAGAATGTCAGTGGCAACTTGGGCCATGGAACGATACTCAACCTTCGTGCTAGACCGAGCCACCACTTGCTGTTTTCGAGAGCACCAGGAGACGAGATTACCATTAAGCAATACACAGTTCCCACTTGTGGACCGACGGTCATCGATGCAACTGGCCCAATCAGCATCCGAGTGAGCTTCAAGAGACAAAACAGAGGAAGCTTTGAAATGTAGACCAAGATGAGGCATCCCTTTCAGATATCGCAACACTCTCTTGCAAGCTTGCCAGTGAACCATGGTAGGAGCAACTAAAAACTGTCTTAATTTGTTTACAACGAAAGAGATATCTGGTCTTGTATTTGTGAGATATTGCAAAGCACTAATCGTGCTACGATATATAGTAGGATCATTAAAGGCAACACCATCAGACAATGAGAGCTTGGTGCCTGCAGCAATCGGTTTATCACATGGCTTGGAATCAAACATTGTAGTTTTCTTCAACAAATCAGATATGTATTTGGCCTTGGTAAGATACAAACCGAAAGAGTCCCTGTATGCTTCAAAACCAAGAAAGAAGTTAACTTGGCCTAACTTTTTTAATGCAAAGGTCTGATGAAGCGTGGCAATCAGCTTGCTGATTAGGGACTTATTACTACTAGTAATGAGAATGTCATCCACATAGACTAGCAAGAACAAAGAGTCGGGACCAACAAACTTGACAAACAGGGACGTATTAGAGGAAGCATTCGAGAATCCCCATGATACAAGAGCAGTATGAAGCTTGTGAAACCAACATCTAGGGGCATGTTTAAGACCGTATAGGATTTGTTGAGTTTACAAACATGATTGGATTTAGAATTGTCCACAAATCCCTCCAGTTGAGCCATAAAAACCAATTCATTCAAGTCTCCATTCAAGAAAGCATTATTGATGTCTACTTGCTCTATAGGCCAACCAAAAGAAACTGCAATGGTGAAGATTACCCTAACTGTGGATGCTTTTACAACCGGACTAATGGTGTCCAAGTAATCTAGACCGGGTGTTTGATGGAAACCCTTCGCATCCAAACGAGCTTTGTGCTTGAGAATGCTACCATTTTGCTTGTACTTTGTTTGAAACACCCATTTACATCCCACTATATTCATATTGGAAGTAAAAGGAATCAAAGACCATGTGTTGGAAGTCTGTAGAGCGTGAAACTCTTCTTGCATAACCTTTAGCCATATCGGATCTTGTAGAGCAGCCTTTATTGTTTTTGGTTCTATACTTTGTTCGAAACACCCATTTACAGCCTTTATTGTTTTTGGTTCTGTATTAGCCATATCGGTGACTAATGTGATGTTGACACATCACGTGTCACATCATTTATAACAGAATTTGAGAAAAAAAAAAATTGGAACCTCTAGCATTACTCTTATTAGTTATCTATTGTATTTAAAAGTTGTTTTCTATTTATAATTTTCTCAAAAATTATTATGTTTTACCAATTATTTTTTGAAGCTTATGTTTTACCAATTAATTAATTTTTTTTTTAAAAAAGCATTTTGTTAATATATATATATATATATACGGTCCCGATCCTATCAGTGCATCCTGATATAACTTTATCATGATATTGAATGTGAGCAACTCATTTATAACAGTGATTTGACAAGTGCATACATGCCAAGTCAAAGTATGTAAAACGAGTGGCTCACATTAAATATCCTTATATAATTATATCAGGATGCACTGATAGGATAATTTCCATATATATATATATATAAGAGATAGTTTTTCTCTTGAAAAAGGAATTAATGTAAATTTGAAAAAAGTTCAAAAACTTTGTTCCTTTAGAGAAATAGAAGATTAAAAAATATAAACAATAATTATTTTATTTTCAATTCAAATAAAAAAATGTACTTTTAAATAATGTTTAGATATTGATATTGTAACTGGTCAAATTAATATCAATCATTGTCTATTAATCATTACCTCTTATATTAATGATATAAGAGAGCTTAAATATCAATCATTAAATATTAACTATATTTAGGTGGTTTTTATACAAAATTCGTATTAAAAAAAAATTAATACGAATTGGACGGATCATTTGTTGTGTTTTTCACCTTGTTTGCTTCAAAAATTGGTTGCGAGGTAATTAATATAATTGTTTTGCAGTTATATTTTGATCCCATGGGAGTGATGGGACGACAATACATATCAAAGCGACAAGTTCTAAGATTTTGGCAAGAGCAAAACAGCCACATAACAAGAAATGAACAAGTAAATTAATGTGAAAAGTGGGCTGGTTTTTCAAAAAATTCTTTGTAATTTTAAAGTTTTCTGGTTATGTTTCTTGTTAATTTATCTTCATTACCAAAGTTTAGAAGCTATTCAGATTTGTATAAAAATATTAAATGATAATATAATTAATATATAGCTTCTATTAAATAATGGTTTGATGTCCTTAAATTCAGTGAATTATAATTGCTTTTAATGTTATACGGTTGAATAACTCTCGCATAAGTCATAAATTTCTCTCCTGACTTATTATCAAGCTAAATGAATACCACTTAACATTATCATAACTAACATTAGGCAGTGCCGCAGTGCTGCGATGGTATATCATCTCTATTTAAAATAACAAAAATCACGTGCATTCAATAATAAAAGAAAAAAAATTACCACCACCTAATATGGCTTCGTTATAAGAGAGTTCATTCAACCTCACAATGTTTTAGGATCGAGTTACCGTCATTGCAAGTGGTATATCCCAAAAAAAAAAAAAAAAAAAAAAAAAAAATTCACTTAAAATTCTGTAATGATAATATATATATATATATATATATATATGTCTGGCGATGTCCCTAGCAATGTGCAAGCACAGCGGTCTAAACCATAGTTATCTCTAAACCATCCAAGCACATATTAAAAACCATCACATTTTTACTCTCAAAAGTCTCTCACCCAAAAAGTCCTACCGCGAGCCAACCGAATCCGAGCATCTAATGCCCCAAATCCTCCAAGCTACAATAGAGGAAATGTTTGAGCCCTTCTTCCTCCTCTACCACCACAAATGCCACCACCCCCACCTCCTCCGGTTGAGCTGTTCTACCCATGATAGCTATTGGAGTACATATATTGCAGTGTGGATGAGAACACTTATTTCCAACTATTGTTGAACAATAATGGCTCCAGTCCTAAGTATGATCGGAGGTGATTGTCACCTGAAACGCTGTCAACTTTGCATGAATCATAACGTAGGGCAAAACGAAGAAAGGGTTATGATAATATCACCTCGATTTACTTCGACAATGACTCTCTCAGCTTTGGTTGGCTTATTAGTGGTTGTTTATGCATGAGTTGCATCACAATGGGGCGGAAGATGAGAAGAGATTTATGTTAGGTCGTCATTCAGTCCGGTTCTCAAAGATTGAGTTTTGTCTGATCACCGGATTGAAGTTTAGAGTCATTCCCGACATGCCGAGCTATGATATGGTAGAGAATGACATACATCAGCGGTACTTTAAAGGTCAAGATTAGATTGAGTATGAACAGCTGTGATCGGTTCTGCAGATTGGTATTTTTGAGGAGCAGTTCAAAGCAGTTAAGCTATGCTTATTGTATATGCCCAACTAGATACTGATGGGGTTAGACGAGAGAGAGAAAATTCCATTATGGTAGATGCACCTAGTCGAGGACTTGGACGCTTTTGATGCGTTCCCATGGGGCGCACACGTGTATAGGCGATCTATTTTTGGTTTCTCAAGCATGCGTTAGACGGTCAACGGGAGCGGTTTGAAAAATGACAGCAAGAAAAGGGCATTGACGTCACCTGGACGGATCGATATTTAGTGTGCCCTAACACCCAAAGTCGCCTCATTCTTCCCAAATCACTCAAATTTTCAAGAAAAAACTGCTCTCCACACCAAGATTTCGCAATGGGTCTTCAAGTAAGGTATTCCTAGATCAGTTCTTTCAATTTTTACATTAGGAATTATAGGTATGCATCTAGTTTTGAGTTGAATTCATGGGAGATTTTTGGACAATTTTCTTTGAGGTGTTTGAAGATATATTGGGAGTTTCTTGCTTTTTAGGGGTGGTTATCCGTGGAGTTCACTTTGGGTTAGATGTTGTAGTAGTTTATTTAAATTTTTGTGAATATTGGTATGGTAGTTTGATTAATATTTGTTAGGTTTGAGTTGTAGTCTTGGAACTTTGGTTGGGTTTCTAGTGGTTCAAGCAATTTAAAGACAAACCAAGAGTATGGGAAGGTCATCTCCGAAAGAAATGGTGCCAAAAGTAGGGAAAGGCTCAAAGGGTCCGAAAAAGGGACCACTCTAAAAGACAGAGGGCTGACAAGGGAAAGAGAATGTTTGCAGTTACTCCGGGAGCCCCAAATCTCGATTACGTAGGGAGAATGCGTAGAATACGGAACATAAAATTTTTAGTAGAGAGAGGGATCAACATGGAGAAGTTGGCCGATACATTTGTCACTGAAGCAGTCCGAATTTTGGGATAGGGCCAGTACTTACAACAGCCCAACCAGGGCACTACTGAGATTATAAAGGAATTTTATACTTCAATAAATCCTTAGCTTTTCTACTCTGAAGGAGAATCGGTCTTAGTTAGAAATAACAGTTCTTTATCAATGATGCACATATAAATGAGTGGTTGGGAACTTCGAATTTGCCAGATTAGTAAAAGGCCTCCTGAACTATGACTTCTTCAACGCCACTTACAATGGAAATTTGTGTGCTGATCTTTAGATAACAAGGTGCCCAGTGTGGAACTCTACGTCATGCAGATTGAAGTACCTGAGAATCAAGGTGGATGCGGCCTTCTAGTATGTATTTTTTAGCCGTTACCTAAAGCCTAAGTCACATCGAACTTTTGTGTCTCCGGAGATAGCCCGACTTCTATTTTGTGCTAGAAACTATTACCCAATGGATATTGGGTAGATTATAATGAAAGAAATTTATGAGACAAAGAAGTTGTTCAAGGGCCTTTTCCCTTTTCCTTGCCTTATCACCCATTTTTATGTAGGGGCTAGTATATCTGTTTATATGCAATGCTTAACAATGCTCAAACGCCTCTCTAATAAGAAAGTGGGCATACAACTTCATATCAAAGAAACGTTGAATGCGTCATATTGATGATGAGGAGAGCGATGGAGATGAGATGAGAATTGGAATGGAGGACTTAGATGATGAAGATGATCCATATTATAACGAGCAGAATTTGGAGGGGGATGCGAATGCTGAAGTTCAAGGGTCATCATTGGATGATATTCTTGTGATGCTTCGAGCGATGGATATATTCCATGTTTTTTTGCTATGAAGTTGTACGCCCACTTTCCTATTATAGGGGCATTCTCGAACACTATCAAGCATTGCCTATAAACAGCTATAGCAACCCCAACACAAAAATGGGTGATAAGGTAAGGAAAAGGGAGAAAGCCCTTGAACGACTTCCTGGACTCATAAATTTCTCTCATTATAATCTGCTCAATATCCATTGGGTAATGGTTTCTATCACAAAATAAAAGTCGAGCTATCTCTGGAGACACAAAAGTTCGATGCAACGTAGGCTTTAGGTAACGGTTGAAAAATACGTACCAAAAAGCTGTATCCACCTTGATTCTTATGTACTTCAATCTGCATGACGTAAAGTTCCACACTGGGCACTGTGTTATCTTAAGATCAGCACACAAATTTTCATTATAAGTGGTGTTGAAGAAGTCATGGCTTGGGAGGCCTTCTACTAAATCCGGCAAATTCTGAGTTTCCAACCACTCATTTATATGTGTAGCACTAATAACAACTCTGTTATTTCTAACTAATACCAGTTCTCCTTCAAAGTAGAAAAGCTCAGGATTCATTGAAGCATAAAATTCATTTACAATCTTAGCAGTGCCCTAGTCGGGTTGTTGTACGTACCAGCCCCATCCCTATCCCCAAATTCGAACTGCTTTAGTGACAAATGTACTGGCCAACTCCTCCATGTTGATTCTTCTCTCTGCTAAAATTTTTTTGTTCCGTACTCTATGCATTCTCTCTGCGTAATTGGGATTTGGGGCTCCCGGAGTAACTACAAACATTCTCTTTCCCTTGTCAGCCCTCTGTCTTTTGAAGAGTGATCCCTTTTTCTGACCCTTTGAGCCTTTCCCTACTTTTGGCACCATTTCTTTCCGAGATGACCTTCCCATACTCTTGGTTTGTCTTTAAACTGTTTGAACCACTATAAACCCAACCAAAGTTCCAAGACTACAACTCAAACCTAACAAATACTAAACAAACTACCACACCAATATTCACAAAAATTTAAATAAACTACTACAACATCCAACCCAAAGTGAACTTCACGAATAACCACCTCTAGAAAACAAGAAACTCCCAATATATCTTCAAACACCTTAAAGAAAATTGTTCAAAAATCTCCCACGAATTCAACTCAAAACTAGATGCATACCTATGATTCCTAGTGTAAAAATTGAAAGAAATGATCTAGTAATATCTTGCTTGAAGACCCATTGCGAAATCTTTATGTGAAGAACAATTTTTTCTTGAAAATTTGAGTGATTTTGGAAGAATGAGGCGACTTTGGGAGTTAGGGCACACTAAATATCGATCCGTCCAGGTGACTTCTAAAGTCTTTTTGAAAGTCGCATCATCCATTTTTGCTTAATACGCCGCTGTTTGGATTAGTGAGGATACCAGGCGATTTTATTCATTTTGCTTCGATTATCATCTCGCCTCCTGATTTTTTTAGAGTTTTGAATTCCAGATGCCCAGGCGACTTTTCAGGCTATTTTTTTCATTTCGCTTCTAATGTCGCTTTGATTACTATTGTTCCCTCTTCTTCACCTTGGATTCCTGGCATTATTTTTCCTTTTAAACACAAGGATGGTTTTAAGAACACAATCGCTCAAACAGAAAATGTCAAATGCACAAGATGTTAAAAAATAATAATAATAAACTCTAAATGATGTTGTGTGATCCGGAATGGCCCATTCCACATTGATTTCAATTTTCTAGGGAACAATCTCAAATGGGAGTTGAAAACAACCACTAACATTCTCAGGGAAAGGTCCTTATGCACTATCATTTTGTCATGGATCAACTTAGTCTTTGCTTTGTACAATCTTGAGCTCTCCTAGGCATCCATTCTAAACTCCTCTAGTTCATTAAGCTAATGCTATCTCTCATCACCGGCTTTATCATAATCGAGGTTCAATTTCATGACTGCCCATAGAGATTGGTGCTCTAGCTCAGCCCATATGGACTCATATAAGGGTCTTGTACGCCATTCGGTATGCCCACAAAGCATCATTAAGCATCAAAGACCAATCCTTTTGACTTGGTTTCACTGTCTTCTCCAAGATTCGTTTAATCTCCCTATTGCTAACCTCTACTTGTCTGGAAGTTTGTGGGTGATAAGGTATAGCATGTAAAGAATACATGAAAACAGAGAACTGGTCATCTTAACATACATGTGGTTGAACTAGGATGTGTTGAGACCGTGGGATGTAAAGCATGTGGTAAGGGCTGCAATGGTGCAGGACGTGGATCAACTGGACTAGCTAAAACTGACTCATTTTGAACTAACTCATTTTGAACAGCAGGAATAGGCCGATAAGAGCTATGGACAGGAAAAGATGATGCAGTGTTATCGGTTGAGGAATTGGGCTTGGAGAAGGTATCAATGATATTTTGGACAACAAAGAAAAAAAATGTTATGACTAAGGGAAGTGACAGATGTAGTGGTAGGTTTAAAAATGGTCTCATATGGAAATTCTAATTCATTGAACTCAACATGTTTAAATATGTAAATTCATTGATAATGTATGTTAAGATGACCAGTTCTTTGTTTTTATGTATTCTCTACATGCTATGCCTTATCACCCACAAGCTTCCGGACAAGTAGAGGTTAGCAATAGGGAGATTAAACAAATCTTGGAGAAGACAGTGAAACCAAGTTAAAAGGATTGGTCTTTGATGCTCAACGATGCTTTGTGGGCATACCGAATGGCGTACAAGACCCCTATATGAGTCCATATTGGCTGAGCTAGAGCACCAATCTCTATGGGCAGTCAGGAAATTGAACCTCGATTATGATAAAGCCGGTGAGGAGAGATAGCATCAGCTTAATGAACTAGAGGAGTTTAGAATGGATGCCTAGGAGAGCTCAAGATTGTACAAAGCAAAGACTAAGTTGATCCACGACAAAATGATAGTGCACAAGGACCTTTCCCCGAGAATATTAGTGGTTGTTTTCAACTCCCGTTTGAGATTGTTCCCTAAAAAATTGAAATCAATGTGGAATGTGCCATTCCGGATCACACAACATCATTTAGAGTTTATTATTATTATTTGTTAACATCTTGTGCATTTGACATTTTTTGTTTGAGCGATTGTGTTCCTAAAACCATCATTGTGTTTAAAAGAAAAAAAAAAATGCCAGGAATCCAAGGTGAAGAAGAGGGAACAATAGTAATCAAAGTGACATTAGAAGCGAAATGAAAAAAATAGCCTGAAAAGTCGCCTGGGCATCTGGAATTCAAAACTCTAAAAAAATCAGGAGGTGAGGTGATAATCGAAGCAAAATGAATAAAATCGCCTGGTATCCTTACGAATCCAAACGGCGGCGTATGGAGCAAAAATGGACGATGCGACTTTCAAAAAGACTGTAGAAGTCACTTGGACGGATCGATATTTAGTGTGCCCTAACTCCCAAAGTCACCCCATTACTCCCAAAGTCACCCCATTCTTCCAAAATCACTCAAATTTTCAAGAAAAAATTGCTCTCCACCCCAAGATTTCGCAATGGGTCTTCAAGCAAGATATTATTAGATCATTTCTTTCAATTTTTACACTAGGAATCATAGGTATGCATCTAGTTTTGAGTTGAATTCGTGGGAGATTTTTGAACAATTTTCTTTAAGGTGTTTGAAGATATATTGGGAGTTTCTTGTTATCTAGAGGTGGTTATCCGTGGAGTTCACTTTGGGTTAGATGTTGTAGTAGTTTATTTAAATTTTTGTGAATATAGGTGTGGTAGTTTGTTTAGTATTTGTTAGGTTTGAGTTGTAGTCTTGAAACTTTGGTTGGGTTTCTAGTGGTTCAAGCAATTTAAAGACAAACCAAGAGTATGGGAAGGTCATCTCGGAAAGAAATGGTGCCAAAAGTAGGAAAATGCTCAAAGGGTCTGAAAAAGGGACCACTCTTTAAAAGACAAAGGGCTGACAAGGGAAAGAAAATGTTTGTAGTTACTTCGGGAGCCCTAAATCCCAATTACGCAGAGAGAATGCATAGAATATGGAACAAAAAAATTTTAGTAAAGAGAGGGATCAACATGGAGGAGTTGGCCAGTACATTTATCACTGAAGCAGTTCGAATTTGGGGATAGGGATGGGGCTGGTACGTACAACAGCCCAACTAGGGCACTGTTAAGATTGTAAAAGAATTTTATGCTTCAATGAATCCTGAGCTTTTCTACTTTGAAGGAGAACTGGTATTAGTTAGAAATAACATAGTTGTTATTAGTGCTACGCATATAAATGAGTGGTTGGGAACTCCGAATTTACCGGATTTAGTATAAGGCCTCCCAAACCATGACTTCTTCAGCACCACCTACAATGAAAATTTGTGTGCTGATCTTAAGATAACATAGTGCCCAGTGTGGAACTCTACGTCATGCAGATTGAAGTATATGAGAATCAAGGTGGATACAGCCTTATAGTACGTATTTTTCAACCGTTACCTAAAGCCTACGTTGCATCGAACTTTTGTGTCTCCGAAGATAGCTCGACTTTTATTTTGTGCTAGGAACCATTACCCAATGGATATTGAGCAAATTATAATGAGAGAAATTTATGGGACCAGGAAGTCGTTCAAGTCCTTTCCCCCTTTTCCTTGCCTTATCACCCATTTTTGTGTAGGGGTTGCTATAGTTGTTATAGGCAATGCTTGATAGTGTTCGAGAATGCCCCTATAATAGGAAAGTGGGCGTACAACTTCATAGCAAAGAAACATGGAATATGTCCATCGCTCGAAGCATCCCAAGAATATCATCCAATGATAACCCTTGAACTTCAACATCCGCATCCCCCTCTAAATTCTGCTCGTTATAATCTGGATCATCTTTATCATCTAAGTTCTCCATTCCAATTCTCATCTCATCTCATCTCCATTGCCCTCCTCATCATCAATATGACGCATTCAACGTTTCTTTGCTATGAAGTTGTATGCCCACTTTCTTATTAAAGGGGCATTCGAGCACTGTTAAGCATTGCATATAAACAGATATACCAGCCCCTGCATAAAAATGGGTGATAAGGCAAGGAAAAGGGAAAAGGCCCTTGAACAACTTCTTGGTCTCATAAATTTCTTTCATTATAATCTACCCAATATTCATTGGGTAATGGTTTTTAGCACAAAATAGAAGTCGGGCTATCTTCGGAGACACAAAAGTTCGATGTGACTTAGGCTTTAGGTAACGGCTAAAAAATACATACTAGAAGGCTGCATCCACCTTAATTCTCAGGTACTTCAATCTGCATGATGTAGAGTTCCACACTGGGCACCTTGTTATCTAAAGATCAACACACAAATTTCAATTGTAAGTGGCGTTGAAGAAGTCATAGTTCAGGAGGCCTTTTACTAAATCTGGCAAATTCGGAGTTCCCAACCACTCATTTATATGTGCATCACTGATAACGAACTGTTATTTCTAATTAAGACCGATTCTCCTTCAAAGTAAAAAAGCTAAGGATTCATTGAAGTATAAAATTCCTTTATAATCTCAGTAGTGCCCTGGTTGGGCTGTTGTACGTATCAGTCCTATCCTAAAATTCTGACTGCTTCAATGACAAATGTATCGGCCAACTTCTCCATGTTGATCCCTCTCTCTACTAAAAATATTATGTTCTGTATTCTACGTATTCTCCCTACATAATCGAGATTTGGGGCTCCCGGAATAACTACAAATATTCTTTATCCCTTGTGAGCTCTTTGTCTTTTGGAGAGTAATCCCTTTTTCGGACCCTTTGAGTCTTTCCCTACTTTTGGCACCATTTCTTTCCGAGATGACTTTCTCATACTCTTGGTTTGTCTTTAAATTGCTTGAACCACTAGAAACCCAACCAAAATTCCAAGACTACAACTCAAACCTAACAAATATTAATCAAACTACCATACCAATATTCACAAAAACTTAATTAAACTACTACAACGTCTAACCCAAAGTGAACTCCACGGATAACCACCCCTAAAAAGCAAGAAACTCCCAATATATCTTCAAACACCTCAAAGAAAATTGTTCAAAAATCTCCCACGAATTCAACTCAAAACTAGATGCATACCTATGATTTCTAATGTAAAAATTGAAAGAAATGATCTAGGAATACCTTACTTGAAGACCCATTGCGAGATCTTGGCGTGGAGAGCAGTTTTTTCTTGAACATTTGAGTGATTTGGGATGAATAAGGCGACTTTGGGAGTTAGGGCACACTAAATATCGATCCGTCCAGGTGACATCAACGCCCTTTTCTTGCTATCGTTTTTCAAACCGCTCCCGTTGACCGTCCAACACATGCTTGAGAAACCAAAAATAGATCGCCTATGCACGTGTGCACCCCATGGGAACTCATCAAAAGCGTCCAAGTCCTCGACTAGGTGCATTTGCCATAATGGAATTTTCTCTCTCTCGTCTAACCCTATAAGTATCTAATTGAGCATATACAATAAGCACAGCTTAACTGCATTGAAATGCTCCTCAAAATACCAATCTGCAGAACCGATCACAACTGTTCATACTCAATCTCATCTCGACCTTCAAAGTACCGCTGATGTATGTCATTCTCTACCATATCATAGCTCGGCATGTTGGGAATGACTCTAAACTTCAATCCGGTGATCAGACAAAACTCAATCTTTGAGAACCGGACTGAATGATGACCTAACATAAATCTCTTCTCATCTTCCGCCCCATTGTGATGCAACTCGTGCATAAACAGCCACTAATAATCAAACCAAAGCCGAGAGAGTCATTGTCGAAGTAAATCGAGGTGATATTATCATAACCCCTTCTTCGTTTTGCCCTACGTTATGATTCATACAAAGTTGACAGCGTTTCAGGTGACAATCACCTCCGATCATACTTAGGACTGGAGCCATTATCGTTCATCAATAGTTGGAAATAAGTGTTCTCATCCACACCGCAATATATGTACTCCAATAGCTATCATGGGTAGAACAGCTCAACCGGAGGAGGTGGGGGTGGTGGCATTTGTGGTGGTAGAGGAGGAAGAAGGGCTCAAACGTTTCCTCTATTGTAGCTTGGAGGATTTGGGGCGTTAGATGCTCGGATTCGGTTGGCTCGCGGTAGGACATTTTTGGGTGAGAGACTTTTGAGAGTAAAAATGTGATGGTTTTTAATATGTGCTTGGATGGTTTAGAGATAACTATGGTTTAGACCGCTGTGCTTGCACATTGCTAGGGACATCGCCAGACATAGCGCAACTCTTTAGTCTTCATTTCTTAAGTTCTTCTTGGTCTTCGAACCTCCCTCAAACACCAACACCAACTCCAACTTCCAAACATTCCTCACGTCTCTAGGAAATTTCACATTAGTAGAATCTCGTTTGATTCACATTGGGTTCATTTAAGAATACGAGTTAAAACCTAACGGTACTGAATTGTTTTAAGAATTAAATCAGGCTTTTGTGATTCATTTTCCAATTAAGAGGTTGTTGTACAACAATCTTCTTGAGATTGAGAGACTACACTAAGATCATATGTTTCCTTTTATCCCTAAAGTTGGATGGGCTTTATCCCATGTACCTTGAAGGCAACCAATATGTATTCACTATTCAGTTTCCCCTGGTATGTTTTCTTTTCTAAAAAAAAAATTATTCTAAGTATTTCAACTAATATAAATTTATAATTGTACTGTCAAGATCATACAATAAATATATGGTATTACGGTCTAGATATTTACTCCCGATAAATCGGGAGAAAACTTCTCACACATGCTTATAAATACGTATAGTGAGACTTGAACCCCTCACCACCAATGTGGAAGGGATGTGCAGTATCACCCGTACTAAGAAGTGATATAGGTATGTTAGTTTTGGCTTCATTCACCATTTTAATGGAAAGATTGACCACATGAATTAGAATCATATATTGCAATTTAATATTAAAACCGTAATCAGTAATCATAGTGAGTTTTGATACAATTAAGTTAAAGTTTTGAGTTTTAGCAGATTAGTTTTAATTAAAAACTCACGAGATCCAAATGGTAATAGATATACAAAACATAATCAATTATGTAATTCCGTAATTAAAATAAAAATGTAAAAAGTTTTGAAGAGAAAAAAGAAAAAGGTGATGGTCCAGTTAGAGCCCGACCCACAGAGCCATGTTGGACCCAGATGGCACCGGCCTGTGATCCTTTCACTGCCAAGAGAGGGAGGTAGTCGCTGCTCTGTGAAGCCAGCCTCACGCTGTGCCCTCCTCTCTAGGATCCATGTGGCCCTAGCCTTCGCAGGAGTCACATGAACCAACTCTTAGCTTGAAACGGGCAAGCCAGTCATGAGCCAACCATGGACCCGGCTCGATGGATTGAACCAATGTCCCACCACCTCATTGCCCCCACTTGGGTCACAAGCTCGCGTGACCAAGCTCGGCGATTGAAGTAGTGCTTAGTGCTGCTTATATGGTTTTCAAAATCCTTCTTCTTTGGCGATGTGGGACATTTGTTAAAAACTCTTGTGGTATCAATTAAAGTTTTATATTTTGATTCTATATAAACCATTTAATCCTTTAAATCTTGGTGTGTAAACTCTTTTGTTAGATGCATTTTGGATATCTCGATGACAATAAAATATCACAAACCATATTATGTCTAAAAATATTTATAAGATGGCTAAGTGGTAAGCTCCTAACACATACATCCAAAAGATTGTGAGTTTGAATCATACCCTCTTCCCCAATCCCAAAATACGTACGTAATTAAGAAAAAAAAAAAACAATATTTATTCCTTTCTCTCGTCACTACATATATATTATCATTACGAAATTGTAAGGGAATTTTTTTTTATATACCACTTGCAATGACGGTAACTCGATCCTAAGACATTGTCCGGCTGAATGAATGCTCTTACCAATAAACCATATTGGGCGGTGGTAATTTCTTATATTTTATCATTCAATGCATGTAATTTTGTTATTTTAAATAGAGATTATATACCACCGCAAGGTGCCTAATACTACTTAATGTTAAATGGTATTCATTTAGCATGATAATATGTCATGTTCAAGTCATAAGAGAGTTGGTGAGAAATTTATGACTTATGAGAGAGTTATTCAACCATATAACATGTCGCTTTGAATTGTATCCCATAGGATCATAATACAACTGCAAAATAATTATATTAATTACCTCGCAACCAATTTTTGAAGCAGACAAGGTAAAAAACACAACAAATGATGCGTCCAATTCAAACTAATTAATAAAATTTTTTTAATACGAAATTTGTATAAAAACCACCTAAATATAGTTAATATTTAATGATTGATATTTAAGCTCTCTTATATCATTAATATACTATGTAATGATTAATAGACAATGATTGATATTGATTTGGCCGGTTACAATATCAATATCAAAACATTATTTAAAAGTACATTTTTCTTTATTTGAATTGAAAATAAAATAATTATTGTTTATATTTTTTTAATCTTCTTTTTCTCAAAAGGAACAAAGTTTTTGAACTTTTTTCAAATTTACATTAATTCCTTTTTCAAGAGAAAAACTATGTCTTATATATATATATATATATATATTATCAAAATGCTTATATATATATATGAAATTGGTAAAACATAAAAATGTTCTCAAAAAATATAAACAGAAAATGGCTTTTAAAAACAATATATAACTAATAACGGTTTTCAAATTGTATAACGGCTTTTCAAAAAAAGATTATAACGAATAACGGTTTTTCAAATAATATATAACGAATAACGATTTTAAAAAAATAATACCAAACTTGACCTCCCTTAAAATAAAATTATAACTATTTCCCAACATATCTGACATCTACAAATGTCAAAAGTAAACAAAGAAAAAAAAAAAATCAAATGGTTAATTTCAAGCATTACAAGATTATTTTCTATGTCACACACATATGTACATAACCAATGATAACTTTCTCTGGAGGTAATTCTTTTCTCTGCTAACCAGCCACTAATAAGCCAATCAAAGCCAGTAGAGTCTTTGTCAACGTAAATTGAGGTGATATCATTTGATTTCTTGGTTATTTTTGTCTTACGTTGTGATTCACGTAAAGTTGACAGCGTTTCAGGTGACAATCGCCTCACATGATACTCAAGTTTTGCACCATTATCGGTCATCAATAGTTGGACATAGGTGTTTTCTACCAGCTGTAGTATATGAACCCTGGCGACTGCCGCTAGAGTTGCATCGGAAGAGGTGTGGGTGGTGGCAGTTGTGGTGGCAGAGGGGATGGAAGGGCTCGGACATCTCTTCTATTGTGGTTTGGAGGATTTGGGGCATTGGATGCTTGGATTTGGTTAGCTTGGTAGGACATTTTTGGGTACGATATAAGAGACTTTTGAGAGTGAAACTGAGATGGTTTTTTGGTATGTGCTTTGATGGTTTAGAGAAAACTATGGATATATGTACTTGTGGTCACTAGGAGTATATATATAGATGGAGATTAGGGTTTTACAATTATACCGATCGAATTTCATCGAACTAGATGTCTAATTATTCAAACTTTCAAAATAACATATATATATATATATATATATATATATTAAAAAAATTATAAAAAGGGTGATCAACTTAATGTAACTATACTGTTCTTAAATAATAGCATAATTTATGAAGTATATAAGTTAAGTTGTATTTACTCCTCTCTAGCTGTCTTTGAAAGTGTCTTCCCTTTATAAATATAGATCAATTGAGTTTTAATAGAGTGATTGGTTAAATAAAGTTATAAGGAAATTGTATGTAAAATGATAATTATCTAGAGTGGAATTCTTTCTATATTTAGGTTTCGTCATCAAGGTTTTTTATCTGTATCTGGGAATCAAAATGCACAGTCGTTAATTAAAAATTTATTTTACTAAAACAGGGTACTAGTAATAAATGTGGAAATAAAAAAGAAGAAATATATAAAGGGAAATTATCAAATAAGTTCTGGACTCTTTTTGAAATTTCGATTAGTTTGTGACTTATATACAAATGACAAAATCAGTCTTTAACTTTTTTGTTGTGTCAAATTTGTCCCTCACCTAAATTTCTGTTAGTCAACTTAACAGTCAAAGAGCATTTTAATCTTTTTAACCTTTGTAAATAAAATTAAAACTAAGAAGTAGAAAAAAAAAAATTAAAATCATTTTATACTTAAAAAAATATATATATAAACATATTTGCTTGATTTGTGTTTATATCCGATAAATGAGCACCTAGTTGAATCTTTTTATTGTATTTATTTGTTTAATTTTCTATTTCGTTGAATGCGCACCAAGTTTATCTCATCAACATCGCATTCTTTATCAACAATTTGACCTCATGATGACTTTCTATGTCTAGATTTAAAAACACAAATTTCTTAGGCCGCTTATACATCGGAATAAATGACAGTTTGGAAGTAACAACATTGATCTCACAAATGTAGGTAAGAGCCTCATTTAAATCAATAGCCAACAACTTCTTCCTTTTCTTCTTTGCTAGTTCATATAGGTTTATCACCCGTAACCACTTCATAGCTACAAAAACTATGGTATGGTAAGAATCCGTCAATTAAAATAATATATATTTATATTTCCAAAAAATAAAAAATATAAGAAAATATATGGTCTAATGATAAGTGGTGTTTGGCTATTCCCCTTAGAAAACGTTTGTTTGATTATGAGATTGACTAATGAAGGAGCTTACTTACCTTCCTTGACTGTGTGGTGTTGAGAAAAAATATCGCGGACACTATGGTTTGGTCTCTCGATTCAAATAGTGTTTTCTTAACTTGTTATTTTCCCAGGTATCTTGAGAGGGCTATTGTTGAAAGAGAGAAGGTGTATAACTACATTTGGCAAGGAATACACCCAAAAACTCAAATGGAGAAGAAGCCTGATCCAAAAACACTTACCCAAAATGCATGGCAACACAAGCATCATTGTCCAACGCATCAAGGTCAATGCCTTCGTCTTTGTACAAGTCTTTAACTAGCCTCCAGCCCATTTCGGTAGCATCCCGATCGCTGACTAATGTAAAACACTGTTCTTTTGGTGGCATATACCAAATTTATGACGAGCATCATCTAGCTCACATATGCATTGTTGAACTGAATAACCCTTGTTTTCCAGAGGGTCAAAACCAGAGCTAGGGGCATCATCCACGCCATGGGCATGATGCCCTATTACAAATCCTATTGCTTTGGTCTCCTTAGTAAGACTCCTTAAACTATTATAAATGTGACGACTTTCTATGTCTAGATCTAGAAACACAAGTTCCTTAGACCGCTTATACATTGGAATGAGTGATGGTTTGGAAGTAACATTGATCTCACAAACACAGGTACAAGCCTCATTTAAATCAATAGCCAGCAACTTCTCCCTTTTCTTCTTTGCTAGTTCATATAGGTTTATCACCCGTAACCACTTCATAGCTACAAAAACTAAAATTTGGGTATCAAAATGCAGTCATTAAAATTTTATTTTACTAAAACAGGATACTAGTAATAAATGTGGAAATAAAAGAGAAGAAATATATAAAGGGAAATTATCAAATAAGTCCTGGACTCTTTTTGAAATTTCTATTAGTTTGTGACTTTTGTACAAGTGACAAAATCAGTCTTTAACTTTTTTTGTTGTGTCAATTTCATCCCTCACCTAAATTTCTGTTAGTCAACTTAACAGTCAAAGAGCATTTTAATCATTTTAACCTTTGTAAATAAAATTAAAACTAAGAAGTAGAATAAAAAATTAAAATCATTTTATATCTTTAAATATATATAAACATATTTGCTTGATTTGTGTTTATATCCGGTAAATGAGCACCTTGTTGAATCTTTTTATTGTATTTATTTGTTTAATTTTCTATTTCGTTGAATGTGCACCATGTTTATCTCATCAACATTGCATTCTTTATCAACAATTTGACCTATGTCATTACTCATTTGTCGAAGTAGTGAAAACGTGCAATCACTTACTTAGATTTGATTCTTCAAGAGCCTATCATATCAATCCGTTTTCCCTGAAATCAAACAAATAAGATCCCACAACCCCTTGTCTCACTTCAATGATTGCGCTTAATGAAGTAGATTGAAAAGTCTTTAAAACAACTCTAAACCGAGTTTCCAATCATGACCAAATCAAAGCAAAATGTTCAACTAAAGAAAACTATACTTTTTTTTTTCATGACCAGTCTCCTCCCTAGTGGAGGAGATCACCAGAGACACCTCCACCAGTTATAGACGTGAATGGTGGCCTTTCTTCCTTTTTTTTTTTTTTTTTTTTTTTTTTTTTTTTTTTTTTTTTTTTTTTTTTCTATCTATCTAATAATTTTTTTATATTTTTTATTTAAATGATATTTAATTTTAAGTGTATTTTTATCTTTTAATTTTAAATTTGGTCAAACTAACCTATTAAATTTTTTTGGTCAAACTAACTGTTGACCTAACAAAAATGCATTTGATAATGGATTACAAGACCTTGTTTTGTATCACAACTTAACAATTAAAATCATTAAAGGTAAAGTTTGGTGCATGATGGGTAGATGAATTGATTAGATGAACTAAGCAGGGTTTGACTCAATAACCGTGGGTCAGTTTAATTAGTACTTATGAAACTTGACGATAGCTAGAGTTATGGCAAAAGTTATGGTGAAGAATATATTGCTAGTTGGAATTGTTTGTTTATGAAATTTGTTTAATTCGAGTTTTAATTAGGGTTTGGAGTGCAGTCAATGGATGTGAAGAGTAAATTTTTAAATTTTTTTTTTTTTTATCTTTCTTTAAATTTTTTAAAAATAATTCAGATTTTCTCTAATTAAATAACTATATCCTAATAATAGATTCATTTTGTGGATATTTTAGTAATAATAATTTTTATTTTTAAAAAAAGGGGGGAATTGCATAAACATCTCTCGAGGTTTGATAAAATTATACGGATATGACAATTTTGGCCACATACACACAAACTTCCCTCAACATTTTAATATTGTTACACAAACATCCCCTACCGTTAAATGGATCCATTAGTCAATGGTCAAATGTGTAAGAAGTCTAAAATACACTATATTTTTATTTTAAATAAACTAATTTTTTTAAAAAAAATAAGATAAAAAATATTTAAAAAATCTTTTAGAAAACATGAATGATCTTAAATCTCTAGAAATAAAAATCCATCTTAATAAAAAATATATATATAGTTTGTGCAATTCCCCCTTGATTTTAAATAAATTTAAAATTTAAATATTTATTATTAAATTGTTTAAAAAATGGTTTTTTAATTGTAAAGATGCATTTTTTTTTCCAGGTTTCAAATTTAAAATACATTCATGTTTTCTAAAATATTATATATATATATATATATATATATATATATCTTATTTTTATTTTTTAATTTTTTAGTTTGTTTAAAATAAAAATAAAGGGTATTTTAGACTTTTTACATTTTTAACCATTGACTAATGGATCCATCTAATGGTAGAGGGGATGTTTGTGCAACAATTTTCAAATGTTAAGGGAAGTTTGTGTGTATATTGCCAAAATTGCCATATCTGTGTAATTTTATCAAACCTCGAGGGATGTTTGTGCAATTCCCCCCCAAAAAATTGGGTGTGTGAGAACTTTTTTTGGGTGGCAATAGAACCACTCATACTTTATTGGTTAGTTTTGAAAACTTTAGGGACTAAAATGACACAACTTAAAAAGTTAAGGACCAATTTTGTCACTTTTACAAAAGTCACAAACTATTTGGAAATAAATTGTGCTATTAGTACCCCTCTATTGAGCTAATAATACCCTGCATTTTAAATTTGTTTAATATTCTATTTAAATCTTTATCAAAGTTACTAAAATAGACATACAATTCAATAAAACTCTTATACAAATTGAATTCTAATAAAACCCCATATCCACATAACGGGTTTACTTGAAAAAAGTTTTTTTTGTTAACACTTTAAACCCTAATTTTATTTGTTTAATTTCTTACATGCAAATTATATTATTGAAGAAACACGATAACAACATCATGAATCTCAAAGCAATAAATTTGAAGTTACTTGTATTTTGTTTTTCTTTTCATTGTCACTAAGTTTTTTTTTTTTTTTTTTAGCCTCTTTAATGCACACAATATGATCAAAGAATTTTATTATTATTATTATTATTTTATCTTCCCTAATATGGTAAACGAAATGAAGGGGAAAAAAATGCAATGAATGAGTGCTGGATTTGAGTAAAAGATATGTAACAAAGGTAAGAAACTTATATATATACCAGTTAAAGGGCTGAGGGTCAAGTTTTAACAAATTGATTTTAAATTTTTAATTAAAACCCAGTAGATCCAAATGATAATAGTTCATTCAAATTTTGTATTTTGATTAATTCTATTCAAGCCATTTAATCCTTTAAATCTTGGTTTATATATATATATCACTTGCGGTGTGGCTAGTAGAACCTGGAAATATTACCGGATTGAATGAGCGTCATTTACCACTAAACCATATTAGACCGTGGTAATCTTGGTTTTTGATTATCTCTAAACCTATTGACCGAAAAACTTCATTATGAGTAATCAAATGCAATTTATGTTTAAATATGACATGAATATTGATCTCATAAATTAACAATTTGAGTTGAATCTTTTAGCTTGATGAAACTTAAAAATTAATTATTTCTTATTGTTGACGACAAATATTCCATCAACCAGAATTGTGAGGTGACCTTGGGTGAGGCTGACTCGGGAGTATGATTAGTTAGGTCGAGATTGAACACGGCTTGCACCTCACATGAGCGAGAGAGGTCCCCTAGGTGAGGTGCAAGGTCTCCCAGGTGGAATGGAAAGCCTTGAATAGATGTGTGAGGTCTCCCTGGGTTTTGATTTTGGTTAATAGAAAAAAAAATTATTCAAAACTGACTTTGATTTTTTCTAATTCTGGAAAGTTTTAATTCTACTGGGTTTTTGATTATGGTTGGTTTTTTATTCTTTTGTAATTATATTTGAAAATTAACCTCATGAATCCAAGGGCATTGTAGTCTTTTAACCTCTGAAAGAGTGTGACATCACCATTTTAACGGAAACAGTCACGGGAGGAGGAGAATGGTGAAAAAAATCAATTTAAAGGTTGGATTTCAGCCTTGGGAGTCCCTTAATTAAATATTTTTTGCCTGGGTTAGACAAAATTTTTTTTGATACTTTTTGACTAATCAACACAATCCAAAACCACAAAAGGACACAAATTAAAAACCGTCAGGGCCGGCCCATGGGGCAACAAACCCAGCATTTTGCTAGGGCCCCTAACTTACCCAATTTACTTCTTCTTCTTTGGGGTCTCAGAACCCAATATATTTATGTTTAAAAATGGTCCAATTCCAAACATTTTACTACTTTTATTTATATATTTTCCTTTTTGACACATTAAACTAATTCAATTAAACAAAAAAAGAAAAAACTTCAAACCCAATAAATTTGTCATTGTTTTGTTTAGTCATTAATTTCTACATGTTGATTTTGACTCCTCTTTTAATTATTTATTTTATTTACAATAGTATATTCAGGGGCGGATCTATGGGGGGCTGACAGGGGCCATGGCCCCTCCTAAAGAAATTTCAAGTTTTTAATTTTTAAGTTAAGAAAATAAGCACTAAATATAAAATAGGAAAGATTATTGCGATATCTTTTCGTCTCAAGTATATGGAAGCCTTGCAAAAAGAAGAGATCAGGATGACTTGATCTATTTGAGAGACGAAGGATGAAATCAAATTGCAATTGAAAATGAAGAATAATATTTGCAGAAGAGAGAAGAGGATAGAGACGAGAGGTTAGACGGTGAAGTAGAAGAGAACTTAATTGATAAAGATGAGAGATAACTTTGGGCAGTGTGTTGATGACATGTGCAATATTTTTGTATTTTTTTAAAAAAAATTTAAAAAAAATTTGATTGACTTGGTCTTTTTTGATGGAGCATCTTCTACTCCCAGTACATTAAAATTGTAGGATACCTTATTAGAAAAAACTTAGATTTACGTGGAAATATATAATAATAATAATAATAATAAATTAGATATAGATTTTGCAAAAGGTAAAAATAAATAAATAAATAAATAAAATAAAATAAAATTCTTACGCTCTTAGATTATGTAATTGAAATGGAAATGGAAATGAAAGTAAAAATTAGATAAATTTGATCATAAATGATTTTTGACATATAAAAGAAGAACACTTCAAATTTGTCATGTGTAACCGATTTGAATATTAGTTTTTGTATTGGCCCCCCCAAAGCCAAAATTCTGGCTTCGCCCCTGAGTATATTAGTATCCACTAATTTTAGGTTTTAGTGATCTCAGTTCTCAGATCTATATATGTATAGTGTATTTGTGTAGTCAATTTGTTAAGTTTTTCTTGAATCTTTTATGGCCAAAGAAGAATATTTTATAATGGGTTCTTTTATAACATATTATATAATTATAATCATTAATCAAACTGACTACAGTCTACACAAATACACAAATGGATTTAAACGAAAAAAATACAAGTTAAAATAAAATAACTTTGTATTATATAGGGTCCCAATTTTTGTTAATATCATAAAATTGTTCGGGCCCAAGAATATCTGGAGACGGCCCTGACAACCGTGATTACACAGTAAAACCACTTTTTTTTTAATCCAATACTTCAATTACAATACCACATACGAACTGAAAAAAAAACTTAAAATCACAATCTCTCGTTCACGTACACTTGCACCTCAACTTTACAAGAAGTGGGCCGTGGGCGCTATACATCTAGGGCTCTTTTTCTGGTCTATTTTTATCTTCCTTGGCATTAATTAGGACCATCATGATTAGAGAATAATTATATCTTAATTAAGGTCCTTACTATAATCTGACGTTAGGATTAGCTCACATACACGCCAGGTTCACGCATCACTACAAGTTTATATATAGCTCAAATTCTCAGATCTTTGAAAACACATCACACAGAATCAGAGTCAAGCTTAAACAAAAAAAAAAAAAAAAATGGTGTTTTCAATCAAGCACATTTTTTCACTAGTTTCAGTCCTTTTTTATCAGCTTCATTGACAACTTCTGTTTCAGTTCAAGAAAATTTCGCAGAATGTCTCTCTGTTAATTCCAAGCTTTCCATTCCTATATCTACCATTTACACCAACAATTCTTCTTCATTTACTTCAATCCTGCAATCTTCTGCTCAAAACCTGAGGTACTTGTTGCCTTCAGTTCCAAAACCTGAGATTATTTTCACACCTTTGACAGAATTCCATGTCCAGGCAGCTGTTATCTGTGCCAGGAAGCTTGGAATTCACGTCAGACTTCGAAGCGGAGGCCATGACTATGAGGGTGTTTCTTATGTTTCAGAAATCGAATCTCCTTTTATCATCCTAGACCTTGCCAGGCTTCGATCCATCAGTGTTGATACTAGAAGTAGCAGTGCTTGGGTTCAGGCTGGTGCTACGATTGGAGAAGTCTACTACAGGATCGCTGAGAAAAGCAAGGTTCATGGTTTTCCTGCAGGTCTTTGCACGACTCTAGGAATCGGTGGGCACATCACAGGTGGTGCATATGGTTCCATGATGAGAAAATTTGGACTGGGGGTTGATAATGTTATTGATGCCAGGATTGTGGACGCTAACGGCAGAATTCTTGATCGAAAAGCCATGGGAGAAGATCTGTTTTGGGCGATAAGAGGAGGCGGGGGAGGAAGCTTTGGAATTATTCTTTCCTGGAAGATTAAATTGGTTTGTGTTCCGGCAACTGTGACAGTTTTTACGGTTACCAGGACCCTGGAACATGGTGCTACAAAGCTCTTGTATAGATGGCAACAAGTAGCGGACAAGCTTGATGAGAATCTGTTCATCAGAGTTATGATACAACCCGTAAATGGAAGCCGAATAGGCAAGAGAACCATAGAAACTTCATACAATGCTTTGTTTCTTGGCAGTGCTAATAGACTTCTTCAGGTAACCAAAAAGAGCTTCCCTGAATTGAATTTGACCAGGAAAGATTGTATCGAAACGAGCTGGATCAAATCCGTGCTTTATTTTGCCGGATTCCCAAGTAATACTACTCCAAAAGTTCTTCTTGAAGCGAAATCTTTAAACAAGGCATATTTCAAAGCCAAATCAGATTTCGTTCAAAAACCTATACCCGAAACCGTGCTGGAAGGGCTTTGGAAAAAATTCTTGCAAGAAGATAACCCTATAATGATATGGAACCCTTACGGTGGAATGATGAGCAAGATTTCAGAATCTGCGACTCCTTTCCCTCATCGGAAGGGGACATTATTCAAAATCCAGTACGGGACTGTCTGGTTTGATGGAGATAAGAACCAACAAAAGCATATTAACTGGATCAGGAAAATGTATAAGTACATGGGTCCATATGTTTCAAGCTCACCAAGAGCTGCATATGTCAACTACAGAGATCTTGATTTGGGTATGAACAAGAAAAATCACACAAGCGTCAATCAGGCTAAGATTTGGGGTGCTAAGTATTACAAAGATAATTTCAATAGATTGGTAAATGTGAAGACCAAAGTTGATCCAAGTAATTTCTTCAGGCATGAACAGAGCATTCCACCACTTTCAGTGAAAAGCTAGTGTGTTGATTGGTGTAGTTGTTATAATTACATACTTGTTTGGTAGTTAATAACTTAATATAGAATAAAAATATTATCGGCATATCATAACTTGGCTTTATTAAATGATGAAGTGATGCTTTCTGCGAAATTTGCACTTTCTATATTTTTACATTCATGTTTAAAATAAGAAAAATAAACAATAGAATAAATATGATATTATGGTTTTCAATTTTTCCTACATGAGTTTAGAACAGCATAAATAGAAGATGGGAAAAAAAATCATTCATAAATTGCATTGCAAACATTCTTTTATTAATAGAAGAATATTCGTAAATTTTAAAAAAATCTGGTCAATCAATTTGCTTCAACCAAACTTATGTTTTCTCTGCCACACTGTCTCTTTCTCTTTTCTCCACCACGTATCTCTGCTCTCTCATTGGCTCAGCCTCTCAAATTCATTATCGCTGAATTTGTCATGCTTGTTTTCAATTTTGGACGCTCAAAGAATCAACTGATAGATAGATATATACCCACGCAATGTTAGGTTTTTGTTTCCTAAATCATTTTCCTTTCCTTATTAAACTTTAACTTATGCTTTGCCTCCAAGGGCATATATGACTTTGCCTCTAACAATCTTGTTTTGTCAATTGTCTCCAAGTAATTGCAATCTATAAATTATGATTTATGAATTATGAATATCCGGTCATATCATAAATTATGAATTCTTTCTAGTAATTCCTTTTACAAATCCTATACAAAACAATAAAATTTCTTGTATTTATTTCGTTTCGTAATTACTAGATAAATCCTCAACTCTTTTTAAAATTCCAAATAGATTGCGATTTGACAAAAGTAATTTTTTTAAATTGTACCATTTTCAATTCATTGTCCAACCAAATTTCAATTAGTTAACCCTAACAGTCAAAGGGTAATTTTGTCTTTAACCTTTTAAAATCAAATAAACATTAAAACTTTCAAAAAAAACAAATGTTTATATAACAAAATAATTTTAAAACATAAACAATTCTGGACGCATATGAGTTTTGACATGATTAAGTCAAAATTTCACGTTTTAACCGATTAATTTTAATTATAACTCACAGGATCCAAATGATAATCCATATATAAAACATAATCAATTCTGCAATTTGAGACTGATAATTATCGAATTAATGATTAAAAAAAATCTGTAATAAATATATAAAATGTTAGAAGTTTTGGAGAAAGAGAAAAAAATAAATAAATAAAAAGAAATAAGGTGGAGGTACCAATTAGAGCACAACCCACGGAGCCATCTCTATATATATATTGATTATTCATATCATCTAACAATGATGCCAGCATATACATGAGGCTAAGTGTAAATTGAGCTGATACGCCAAGTGGAATATTAGTCCAATCTGTACACTATAAAAGTGTGAATCAGTCCAATTTGGTTGGGTGCAACAACTCAACATTTGCTATTCTTCCCATTTTATATATAACAAAATAAATATTAATTAAAATTAAATGGCTACATGAAATGTATTATACTGATTTGGAAAAATATTTTATTGAATTTTCTTTTCTTTTTGTTTTTATTAATAACAACACAATTATGTGTCTCAGTCTAGCTAACGATAAATCAAACAAGAAAAATGTTTTATTGAATGTTCTTTTCTTTTTTGTATTTTTTAATAACAACACAATTATGTGTCTCAGTCTAACGATAAATCAAACAAGAAAAATGAGTCTCATTCACACCTACTTCCAAGATGTTGTGAATTCAAGTCATCTACCCTCCCCCGATTCTAAAATATTGTAATAGTTATAAAATAAAAAAATAAAAAAATAAAGAAGAAAAATAACAACATTTATTCCTTTCTCGTTATTACCTCAATTTGGAAATTATGGAATTAATTAGATCAATACCATTTTGTTAAATTTTGATATTTGTATATTATGTGTTTATGAGAATGTGAGTATATATCTTAAAACACTAGTCTCATCGGCTGTGACATACACCGGCATATATACTCTTTTATCTTATTATATGTGTTTTCAATCTAAGTTTCTCTCTAACTCATAATTTTCTCTCTTTCAATTCTCGGTTCTCACCATAACTTTATCAAATCATGTAACATATTCAACCACATAACATTAAAAGCAATTATAATTCATTGAATTTAAGGACATTAAACCATTATTTAATAGAAGAAATAGATTACATCAAAAAAAAAAAAAAAAAAAAAAAAAAAAAAAAAAAAAAAAAAAATTGAAGCTATATATTAATAGCAGTACAGTGTCCTCCACGTAACACACACCTTGTTTACATGTAATTCCTATTCTACTAGGTTACAATATGTAATTACGTATTTAGTCTACCTATTGTAATATGTATAAATACATCATGAGATCAATGAATAACACAAGTAATTATTCTCTCAATTACTAAACCTAATATGGTATCAGAGCTTCAACAATAGCTTAAAACCTAATTTTTTTTTTTTTTTTCTCCACAGCAGCCGCCTATCATGACTTCTTCGGCCACCACAGATATTTCTTCTTCCTCTACATCTTCTCCACAGGTTATTCTCATGGGTGGAAATCACACCACTCAACCTCATTCTCTCATCGCTATCAACTCCACTCAGGTTCCCATTAAACTCACAAAGGGCGGGAATTATGCAGCCTGGAGATCTCAATTCGAAAACCTATTGTTTAGGTATGGCCTCATGGGATATTTAGACGGCACCAGCCCGTGTCCCTCTGCCACAATTGCAGCTACTACCTCTGCTCCAAAAACGACATCCGCCCCTACTCATCTGTCCAGTGAACAACCAGCCAATCCCAATTACCAACTCTGGCTTCGACAAGATCGACTTATCCTCCATGCGATCCAAGTCTCTTGCATGGGTGCTGCTCAATCCATTGTCACTAGGTCCACTACTTCTGCTCAGGCGTGGAATAAGCTTGAGGCCACGTACGCAAACAGGTCCAACACTCGTAAACTTGGACTTCTAGATTCCCTTACTAACGTCACACTTGCTGAAAAATCTATAGCTGACTACATGCAAGGTATTAAGCACATTCTTGATGACCTTGAGTTAATCGGTCACCCTGTTGATGATGGCGCAGCAGTAATTCACACTCTGAATGGTCTGGGTTCGTCCTATCTACCTCTTGCTTCTGCAATCCGTGCTCGTGACACTCCAATCTCGTTTGAAGAACTTTACGACAAATTGCTTGATCATGAGGCTTTTCTCCTCCGTGATGAGATGAAAAAGGGTGGTCCGGTTGTCACGGCTCAGTTCAATCAACGAACTTTCAACAAACGGGGTCGTCAACAACAAGGGAATTATTCCACCTTTATGGGGAACCAGCAGTTCCATGGGTCCAGCAGCCCTCACGGAAACCAGAATGGATCCGGTAACTTTAATGGTACTCAATCCCACTCAAGTCTTGCTCAGAATTACAGCCGCAACAACTCATCAGGTAATGGCTATCAGAATTGCAATGCCTATACACCTCAAACCCAATGGCGCCAGCCTCCATTCCATCCAAACAACAGACCAGTGTGCCAACTTTGTGATAAGATCGGCCATACTGCTAGGGTCTGTCGATCCCGACCACAACCAGCAACCCAAGCTTGGCCGCAAGCCAATCACATGTCTGCTGCTCAGTCTAACCCTCACAACAACTGGATCCTAGACTCTGGAGCCTCTCATCATATGACATCAGACCTGCAAAACCTGTCAATCCACTCAGATTATGGTGGCTCAGAGGACATTATGGTTGGGGATGGTAAAACGATTCCTATCACTCATACTGGTAGCACCTCTTTACACACACCTGTTAAATCTTTTCCTCTAACACATGTCCTATGCTCTCCTCGCATATCCCATAATCTTATATCTGTGTATAAATTCTGCACTCATAATAATACGTCGATTGAATTTTTCCCTAACTATTTTCTTGTGAAGGATCTGACCACGGGGGCATCCTTGGTTCGCAGCCAGAATGAGGGAAACCTTTATGTCTGGCCACGTAACACACACCCAGCTCATCTCCTCACCGCCACCTCTCAGCGTCATGTTCCTACCCTGGCGTGGCACTGTCGTCTAGGTCATCCATCTCGTCAAGTCCTCCAGCATCTAGTCTCGTCTCACAGTCTTCCAGTCTCCAAATCAGAGTACCAGTTTTCTCATTGTCCTGCATGTTTGTGTAATAAAAGTCATAAACTACCATTTGGTGTTTCGACATTAAATTGCAATAAACCATTAGAGATTTTATTTACTGATGCTTGGGGTCCTGCTCATTTAACATCTTTTGACAAATTTCGATATTATGTTATTTTTGTGGATTACTTTTCTAAATACACTTGGCTATATCCACTTAAGCACAAGTCTGAGGTTCCTCAAATTTTCAAACGTTTCAAAACACTTGTGGAAAATTTTTTCGATACTCAAATCAAAACGGTTTACTCTGATGGTAGTGGGGAAGCACAGTCCCTTGGTACTGATTTAAAATTTTTTGGCATACAACATTTAAAATCTCCTTCACATACACCAGAACATGTCGGCACTGCTGAACGCAAACACCGGCATGTGGTTGAAACTGCATTGACACTTCTTCATCATGCTTCCATGCCATTAAAATTCTGGTCACTTGCATTTCAGGCGGCGGTCTACCTTATTAATCGCATGCCCACTAGGGTTCTCAATAATAGCGATCCCTACTCTGTTCTCTTCAACAGACATCCGAACTATCGTAAGCTTCGTGTGTTCGGTTGCCTGTGCTATCCATGGCTTCGTCCTTATACCTCCCATAAACTTGAACCTCGGTCCAAACCGTGTGTCTTTGTCGGCTACTCCACTGACCACAGTGCATACTTGTGTCTAGATTGTCAAACTCATAGAGTATATGTGTCTCGTCATGTTGTGTTTGTTGAATCTATGTTCCCATTCTCTGACCGTCCAGGTGCCATGCCTCAGTCTTGTCCGGAACAGGTAAATCATTGGCTTCACAATCTCTCCTCCGACCCGAGCCAATACCCCGACACTGAGCATCACGAGTTTCTTCCCGATCAACCCACTCATCTCCCAGAAATTTTGCACCTCTCACAGCCCACTACTGCTGACCCTGTGTCTATCTCGTCCAGCTCACATGATCATCTTCCTGTCACTGTTTCGCAAATCCCACCAGTCCCGCCAACCTAGCCACATTCAATCGGTCAAAATCCTATCACCCAGCCCGTCCAACCTGACCTGCCCACTGTCACACAGCCCGCTAAGGTCATCCAAACCAGGTCAAAGAGCAATATCTTCAAACCCAAGTCGATACTAGACCTCCATGCATTAGCTCACACCCCACCTCAAACCGAGCCCACAACTGTCAACCAAGCTCAGAAAATATTAGAGTGGCGTCAGGCTATGAGTGATGAGTATAATGCCTTAGTTCGAAACTCAAATTGGGCATTGGTTCCAGCTAGTCCCTCACATAATGTGGTGGGATGCAAATGGATTTTTCGCATCAAGCGACACCCTGATGGTTCGATTGCTCGGTATAAAGCCCGTCTTGTGGCAAAGGGATTTCACCAACGGCCAGGCATAGACTTCACTGACACATTTAGCCCTGTAGTCAAACCGGTCACTGTCCGAATAATTCTAACACTTGCAGTTACTAACGGTTGGCCGCTCCGCCAACTAGATGTTAATAATGCATTTTTGCAGGGTTCTCTCACTGATGATGTGTACATGGAGCAACCACCTGGCTTCGCTCACCCTGCTCAGCCGACCCATGTCTGCAAGCTCCGGAAGGCAATCTATGGACTCCGTCAAGCACCTAGGGCCTGGTACACTGAACTGAGCGCATTCCTCCTGGCAGCTGGCTTCACAAATTCTAAGAGTGATGCCTCCCTATTTATTCTTCACAAAGCCAACAACACCTTGTACCTACTTGTGTATGTCGACGACATCATCGTTACTGGCTCCTCTGATTCTCAAGTCGGTCAGTTCATTGCCACACTTGCTCAGCGGTTCTCCCTGAAGGATCTAGGTACATTGTCATTCTTTCTTGGCGTTGAGGCCACTCACACCACACGTGGCCTATTCCTCTCACAGCAAAAATATATCCGTGATCTCTTAGCTAAGGTACACATGCTGGACTCCAACTCTGTCACTACTCCACTTTCAATCACGGAGTCACTCAAGCTTGTGGATGGTAACGCCCCTACGGACGTGACTCAATACCATCAAGTCGTGGGCTCTCTCCAGTACTTGTCTCTCACTAGGCCGGACGTCTCGTTTGCGGTGAACAAGCTTTCCCAATTTATGCACCGTCCAACTGCAAACCATTGGACTGCGGTGAAACGCGTCCTTCATTACCTCAAAGGTTCGATCAGCCATGGACTGCTCATCCATCGTAGTTCCCCCTCACATCTTCATGCTTTTGCTGACTCCGACTGGGCTGGTGATCCCGATGACCGGCGCTCAACCGCTGCTTACATCGTCTTTCTCGGTTCTACACCCATCAGTTGGAACTCCAAAAAGCAACACACTGTTGCTCGCTCTTCCACCGAAGCTGAATACCGTGCCATCGCATCTGCTGCAGCCGAGCTGAATTGGATAGGTAACCTTCTGTCAGAGCTTCGGTTACAAGTCGCAGCCGCCCCTGTTATCTACTGCGACAATGTTGGCGCTACTTATGTCTGTGCCAATCCCATATTCCACAGTCGCATGAAACATGTCGCTATTGATTTCTTCTTCGTTCGGGACCAGGTTGCTCAGAAACAATTGAGGGTAGCACACGTGCACACCAACGATCAACTTGCTGACTCTCTGACAAAACCACTACCTCGCAAGCATTTCTCTGACCATCGAATCAAGATAGGCATCCTTGACGGAAGCTCTATCTTGAGGGGGCGTAATAGCAGTACAGTGTCCTCCACGTAACACACACCTTGTTTACATGTAATTCCTATTCTACTAGGTTACAATATGTAATTACGTATTTAGTCTACCTATTGTAATATGTATAAATACATCATGAGATCAATGAATAACAAAAGTAATTATTCTCTCAATTACTAAACCTAATATATATTAATTATATTATCATTTAATATTTTTCTGCAATAGCTTATAAAATTTACCATACCAGTAAATAACAGTAATGAAGATAAATTAACAAGAAACAATGAAACATAACCAGAAAACTTTAAAATTACAAAAAGAGATTTTTGAAAAGCCAATCGACTTTTCACCTTAATTTTCTTGTTCATTTCTTGATGCATTGCTTTTATGCTCTTACCAGAATCTTAGAACTTGTTGCCTTGATCTGTATTGTCGTCCCTGAGATCATAATACAACCGCAAAATAATGATAGTAAAAGTAATTACTTGGCAACAATTTTTGAACCAAACAAGGTAAAAACAATACAACAAATGATGCGTCCAATTCAAACTAATTAATAATTTATTAATTTATTAATTGAATAAAATGTATGAAATTAATAATAATAATTTATACATTTAATATCTCCTTAAATTAATAAAATATTAATTTATCGATAAATTAATATCTCAATTAATTAATAGATTTTATGTGGTCCCAACATTATTAATTTGTAGAGGTTTAACTCTATAACTAATAACGGTTTTTCTAATAATATATCGGCTTTTGAAAACAATATATAAAGAAACGGTTTTTCAAATAATATAAAACAAATAACGAATTTTTTAATTAAATACAATACCAAACATGACCTCTCTTAAAATAAAATTATAACTGTTTCGCCAACCGATCTAACATCTACAAATCAAACCCAAAACAAAAAATCAAGATTAGAGGTGTCATGAACTAAACAAAGAAGGAAAAAAAATAAAAATCAAATGCTTAATTTAAAGATTACTTTCTATGTCATAGGTATATGTACATACCCAATGATAACTTCCGCAAGAGGTAAATCTTTTCTCTGCTAACCAGCTACTAATAAGCCAACCAGAACCGAGAGAGTCATTGTCGAAGTAAATCAGGGTGATATTATCATAACTCCTTCTTCGTTTTGCCCTACGTTGTGATTCATGCAAAGTTGACAACGTTTCAGTTGACAATCGCCTCTAAATCATACTTAGGACTAGCGCCATTATCAGTCATCAATAGTTGGAAATAAGTGTGCTTGCACATGGTTTAGAGAAAACTATGGTTTAAACCGCTGTGCTTGCACATGGCTAGGGACAGCATTAGACATAGCGCAACTCTTCAGTCTTCATTTCTTCAGTTCTTCAGTTCTTCTTGGTCTTCAAGCCTCCCTCAAACACCAACACCAACTCCAACTTCCAACCATTCCTCACGTCTATAGGAAGTTTCACATCAATTGAGTCTCGTTTGGTTCATATTGGGTTCACTTGAGAATACGAGTCAAAACCTAACGGTACTGAACTGGATTAAGAATTAAATCAGGCTTTTGTGATTCATTTTCCAATTAAGAGGTTGTTGTACAACAATCTTCTTGAGATTGAGAGGCTACACTAAGATCAAATGTTTCCTTTTTATCCCCAAAGTTGGATGGGTAACCAAAATGTATTCATTATTCAGTTTCCCCCTGGTATGTTTTCTTTTCTAAAAAAAAAAATTATAAAAAAAAATTTATTCTAAGGGCCAGTTTGATATTGCTGTAACTTTTATAATAATCACTACTAGCTGTACTGAAGGTATAATCAGCTGTGAAGTTAATCAGCAGATGATTGGTTAATTGTATTTTTAAAACTACTGTATAACTCAAAAGCAGTATACATATGTTTGGTAATTTTATTGCAAAAGTGCTGAGATTAGTTATAATGACTAAAATATACATGATTTTATGACTCTATTTCATTTTTTTTTTTAATTAATTATATATATTAAATCAATCTTTAGGTAGAATATTTAAATTAGGAAAAAAAATCATAAGAACAATAAAATATTTTAAAAAGATTTTATAAATCAAATCAATATTTAAATAGAATATTTTTGAGATGAAATAAAATCAGTGAGTCTCTCATGAGGGATCCCTTATTATAATTTCGGTAAGGACTATGATGAAAACATATCGACTTTAATGAATTTTAATCTGATTTTTTTTTTTTTTGTGGATGATGATTTCAATGAAATCTACATACGAAATTTTTTTGATAATTTTTCGAGTACTAGAACTATTTTTCTTGAATTTTCCTATATTTCGCATATTTTCCGATGCCTTCATATTTAACAAAATTTGGATAAATAGTTCTAGTACTCGAAAAATTCTCAAATTTTTTCATATGTAGATTTCATTGAAATCATCATTCACAAAAAAATTCAGATTAAAATTCATTAAAGTCGATGTGTTTTCATCATGGTCCTTACTGAAATTAAAATAAGGGATCCCTCATGAGAGACTCACTGGAAATAAGATATATAAATAATTTTAACTTTATTTCATAAGGATGATAATGATTTTTTTAAAAATTCATTAAATGCTTAAATAGATTATTCTATAATCACTCTCAAAAAGTAACCCCCCACTTATTTCTCAAAATCATTGTCAAAACTTGCTAGATTATCAATTAATCATTTTTGGAAGTTTTTCCAAATATCATTTTATGTCAAATTATAAAATAATATGATTTTAACTTTTCAATAGCAATACCAAACTGACCCTAAGTATTTCAACTATTACAATTGTACTGTCAAGGCCTGTTAAGATCATACAATAAATATACGGTCCAGATATTTACTCTCGACAAATTGAGAGAAAATTTCTCACACATAATTGTAACTTGTAAAATATATATAATGGGACTTGAACCCTTCACCACCAATGTGAAAGGGATGTGCACTACCACCCGTACTAAGAAGTGATACAGGTATGTTAGTTTTGGCTTCATTCACCATTTTAATGAAAAGAGTGACCACATGAATTAGAATCATATATTGCAATTTATTAAAACAGTAATCAGTAATCACAGTGAGTTTTGATACAATTAAATTAAAGTTTTGAGTTTTAGCAGATTAATTTTAATTAAAAACTTACGAGATCCAAATGGTAATACATATACAAAACATAATCAATTCTGTAATTCCATAATTAAAATAAAAAATGTAAGAAGTTTTGAACAGAAAAAAGAAAAAGGTGATGGTCCAGTTAGAGCCCGACCCACAGAACCATTTTGGACCCAGATGGCACCGGCCTGTGATCCTTTCACTGCCAAGAGAGGGAGGTAGTCGCTGCTCTGTGAAGCCAGCCTCACGCTGTGCCCTCATCTCTAGGATCCATGTGGCTCCAGCCTTCGCAGGAGTCACATGAACCAGCTCTTAGCTTGAAATGGGCAAGCCAGTCATGAGCCAACCATGGACCCAGCTCGATGGATCGAACCAATGTCCCACCACCTCATTGCCCCCTCTTGGGTCATAAGCTCGCGTAACCAAGCTCGGCGATTGAACCAGTGCTTGCTTCTGGTTATATGGTTTTCAAAATGCTTCTTCTTTGGCGATGTGGGACTTCTGTTAATACTTTTATGGTATCAGTTTGGCTCAATTAAAGTTTTATATTTTGATTCTATATAAACCATTTAATCCTTTAAATCTTGGTGTGTAAACTCTTTTGTTAGATGCTTTTTGGATATCTCGATGACAATAAAATATCACAAACCATTTTTATCTTTTAATTTTAAATTTAGTAAAACTAACCTATTAAAAAAAATGGTCAAACTAACTGTTGACCTAACAAAAATGCATTTGATAATGGATTACAAGACCTTGTTTTGCATCACAACTTAACAATTAAAATCATTAAAGGTAAAGTTTGGTGCATGATGGGTAAATGAATTGATTAGAAGAACTAAGCAGGGTTTGACTCAATAATTGTGGGTCAGTTTAATTAGTACTTTTGAAACTTTACGATAGTTAGAGTTATGGCAGAAGTTATGGTGAAGAATATATTGCTAGTTGAAATTGTTTGTTTATGAAATTTGTTTAATTTGAGTTTTAATTAGGGTTTGGAGTGGAGTCAATGGATGTGAAGAGTAATTTTTTTTTTTTTTTTTTTTTTTTTTTTTTGGTAATAATTCAGATTTTCTCTAATTAAATAACTATATCCTTTTAAGCAATTCAATTTGTGGATATTTTAGTAATAATATTTTTTACTAAAAAAAAAATGGGTGCGTGAGAACTTTTTTTGGGTGGCAACATTATAACCACTCATACTTTATTGGTTAGTTTTGAAAACTTTAAGGACTAAAATGACACAACTTAAAAAGTTAGGGATCAATTTTGTCACTTTTACAAAAGTCACAAACTGTTTAGAAATATTTAGAAATAATTGGTCCCTAGAATCAACACATCTCTCGCCCTCATCACAAACTCACATCACTCAATTTGTTATTCCTTACCATTTCTCTCAGACTGTCACAATCAAACTCTTGCTCTCACAGTCTCGTTGAACACATCTTCTCGTTAAACATACTTATTATTATGAACTATATTTTGAATTATGATGTAATACATTATGTGTTGTTTGGACTTCCGTTTATAAGATTAAGTTAAATCATTAAAAAAAAAAATACTTGAAGTTGTTGAATTATAGATAATAGGCTATTAAATGTGAATACGGATGTCAAATTATGGTTCAAAAGGCCCATAGAGTTAACAAAAAGTAAGTAAAATTTTCATCAGGCACATCAGACCTATCAAGCTCCAAAACTGTATTAAATTGAACCAACTCGAATTGGAAAAAACAGGTTCGAGTCAATGTGAGTCACCTTGTTGAGATAAATCAATCAGATTAAAAAAGTGAAAAACTGAGAATAACCAAAATCAAATACACATGTGCGACTCAGATATCTACTACCACAAACAAGAGATTACTTCCTCATACGTGTTTGTAAAATACGTATGATAGGACTCGAACCCCTTACCACCAAGACACCAATATGGAAAGGAGGTACAATACCACATGTGATAAGAGGTGATATGCTTTTCACATTGTATATTAGTTGTAGCTTCATTCACCATTTTAATAAAAAGAGCGACCACATGACAATAAGAAAGAACATTTGTTCTTTTAAGCACACACCCACAAGGCCACAAGTGAGTTTTGTTAATTTTATTTATTTATTTATTTATTTATTTTGAATAAAAAAATCAATTTTATATGTATTATCATTTGGATCCAGTGAGTTTTGTTAATTTTATTGATTAAAACTCACTGGATCCAAATGATAATACATATACAAAACATAATCAATTCTGCAATTTGACACCGATAATTATTGAATTAATGATTAAAAAATATGTAATTAAATACTGCAATTTGACACTGATAATTATCGGATTAAAGATTAAAAAAATCTGTAATTAAATATATAAAATGAAAGAAGTTTCGGAGAGAAAAAAACAAAAAAGATGTGGTGGTAACCAATTAGAGCTCAACCCATGGAGACATGCTGGCTACCAGATGGCACCGGCCTTTAAGCCGAATTCCCAACGCGGACACAATGGACCAACCATGGTTCAGACTCCCTTGATCGAACCCAGTAGGGGTGGTATTAGCTTGTATTAGGCAATGCTTGATGCTTCACTTGATTTTGGATCCCAACTTTTACGATATATATATATATATATATATTCTATTATCAGTTCGCCCTGACAATAAATATATCAGGATAAAGAATGTAGACCACTAGATTTACATATTTTGACTTAAAGTGTATGCATTTGTCAAAACTTCTCCATAATCTGTGGTCCACATTTTTCGTCCTGATATATTTATTTTCAGGATGAACTGACAATAGAAAGACTGATATATATATATATATATATATATATATATTGAAATGTTCCCACTTTTACTTATTGCTGTAATTTTCTTATAGTAAAATAAAATAAAATAATAAATAGATAAGTAGATAATTTATTTCCTTAATAATTTAAAAAAAATTTATTATTAATAAAAATAATAATCATATTGTACTCATGTGCAAATATTTAATATTTATATATGATATTTTTCATGAATTAACAAAAATATAGTCAAATACAATCATTATTAATTTTAATTTTAATAATATAATTTTCAATTTTTAAAAATTTAAATTTATTAATATATAATCATTATTATTTATTATATACAATACAGTACAATAAAATATCAAACATTTGTATTATTTAATACAGTTTAATACAATCTATTTCCAAACGCATGATTGTACTACCAATAATACAAATATACAATCCAGTTCAATCTAATACAATACAATACATTGTGCCAAACAAGCCCTTAAAGTTTATATTTTGATTCTATTCAAACCATTTTAAATCTTGATTTTTCTATCTTCTTTAACCCGTTGACTGAAAATCTTCTTTCTACATAATTGAATGCAATTTTTGTTTAACTTCGACACGAGTATTGATCTCCTAAATTATGAGTATTTGAGTGAATCTCTTAGCTTGATATTTCAATGACAATAAAATATCACAAACCACATACTGTTTTATTCCTAGCTACTATTTTCTTATTATTTTTTTATTCAATGACAATCCCCCAATCAGGTATGTATATGCATCCTATAGATTAGATTAGATTAGCATTCATGAAATTGAGGGAGTACTGGGCATGCTCTGTGCTGCTACTTGTGACTCATGGTTACTCATAATAACTTGCTAAAACTTTCTAGCATCTCAAATTAACCCAATAATTAAGAGGGGATCAGAGAAGCAAAAAGCTAATTAGTTTTGACACAAACACAGACACATATAATAACATGAATTCGAGAATAAAATGGGCAAAAAAAAAAAAAAAAAAATTCATAAATTGCATTGCAAACATTCCTTTTATTAATAGAAGAATATTCGTAAATTTTAAGAAAATCTGGTGAGTCAATTTGCTTCAACCAAACTCTCCTCCTCTTTCTTTATCTCCCTGATTTCGATCTCCGACGGCGATACAATGCTTTTTCTTATTAACAAGTTCATCCAATGCTTTTTCTTTGAGTATACAACTCACTTCCTTCTTTTCTGCGTATGGCTGCAACATGAAGAATGCTTCTGTCTCTATTACAAAGAAATTCAGTTGCATCAGGCCACATTTTTAGCAACTTGTTCATTGTTTTGACTTTGCCATTTGCACATGCCAGATGCAGAGGATATAAACCCTTGTTGCTCCTCTCAAAAACATTTTTATTCAAAAGTTTTATGTAAAATAACATCTACATAAAACATCACGGCACGGCACAACACGACACATGGACTATTGAATTTTAACTTAAATTAAGTCCTAAAATGATCCCAAACATAAAAACAAACATCAACTTAAGGCATTATAATGCTATTGAAGGTAATATAAAAAAGTAAGAAACCAAAAGAATACAATAGCATAATATAGTAAATCGTCCACATTTTGAGGTACGATTGTGTAGGAGAGGAAAATGAATCATTCTCTGCAATCTGTGTAGTTGAAGATAAATACTCAAGAAAAGGGAGTGTGTGTGTTGAGTTAAAACTTCCGCTCCGAAAGATAAAATTATCAATGGAATACCGACTAGTAGCCAATGATAATATTGAAGAACATGTTCCATGAGGTAAACTTTGATGGAAGATACTTCATAAGTCACTATTCTCAATCTAATAGCACTCGAGAATGCTCCAGCCATAAAGAAAATGTACAACACTAGAAATGAGAATGAAATCCTAATCAATATAGGGGCGAACGAGGCATCAAGTAATAGTGCAGTACATAGTATGAATACTGATGGACATAATCATTGTTCCAACGTTGCCAAACATGAATTGGGCTAACAACAACTTCTCTAAACCATATTTCGTTAACTCGTCTTCATCTACAAAGTCGGTGCTATTATGACTTGGGCCAAAAGCATCCAACATGCTTTTACCATCTCAAAGCATTTGGAGACTACTGGCATAAACTGAACAAACAATAAGCGTCGCTACCACAAAAAGAATGTTAATTCTATTATTAACATCTTCTTTTGAGAGTCTCTCCTTACTTTTCATTTCTGTAAGTTTGCTGATTGCAGGGGAAAAGCGTTTCTTGATCTTATAAAATAGCACTGAGGTCATTTTCTGTACAATAAAATCTTATTATTTCAATGAGAAAATAAAATAAAATCAATAGCATTGGATTTTATGCATATAAAAGGAGCTAATAATTGTAAGAAAAACCAAACTTGAACAAATTTGAGGGGTCTAGCGTTGCATACCTTCTTAAATTGATTTGGTTATTTAGATCTCTTAAAATTCATCTCTGAAGAATCATTCTGAGCATTCACATCAATTCCCTGGATCTCATGTACTAGAGAAAAACTCAAGAAAGATAAATTTAACCAAATATTCTTGTTGTTTAATGTTGGGTTGAATAATGAATGAATTATACCTTTTGAGATTATTTTAATATGTAAATGTCATATGCTGTCATGCCTTGATTGTTTACTATGTCAAGCTTTGATTGTTTATGGTACAACAGAGTAGCCACTACCACATGATTGCAACTCAATGCTACCAAATGCAAAGGTGTATTCCCATCATTATCCATCTTATTAACAAGTTCATCCAATGCTTTTTCTTTGAGTATACAACCCACTGTTTCTTCTTTTCTGCGCATGGCTGCAACATGAAGAATGCTTCTGCCTCCATTACAAAGAAATTCAGTTGCATCAGTCCACATTTCTAGCAACTTCTTCATTGTTTTGGCTTTGCCATTTTCACATGCCAGATGTAAAGGATATACTCTTGTTGTTCCTCTCAAAAGCATTTTTATTTAAACTTATTATTCAAAGGTTTTATGTAAAATAACATCTACATAAAACATCACGGCACGGCAAATTCATTGTCACTGAATTTGTCATGCTTGTTTTCAATTTTGGAAGCTCAAAGAATCTCTAGGAATATCTGATGATAGAAATATGTCATGTGATCAACTGATATCAATATATATATATATATATATATATATATATAGAGTAATGCTAGACGTCCCAATTTTTTTTCCAAATTATGTCCCAAATGATGTGGCACGTGAAGTGTTAACATCATATTAGTTGCCATATAATCTCATAATTTATAAGATGCTAACACCTCACGTGCCACATCATTTGGGACAGAATTTGGGAAAAAAAATTGGGACGTTTAGCATTACTCATATATATAATATTAGATTTTCTATTATCAATTCGTCATGACAATAAATATATCAGGACGAAGAATGTGGACCACTAGATTTACATACTTTGACTCAAAGTGTATGTATTTGTCAAAACTTCTCCATAATATGTGGTTCACATTCTTCGTCATGATATATTTATTGTCAGAACGAACTGACAATAAAAAGACCGTATATAATATATACCCATGACAATAGAAAGACTATTTATAATATATACCCACAATATATACCCACGCAATCGCAAATCACAGTGTTAGGTTTTTATTTCCTAATTCGTTTTCCTTATTAAACTTTAACTTATGCTTTGCTTACAAGTAAATTTGCTTTGCCTCCAAGGGCATATATGACTTTGCCTCTAACAATATTGTTTTGTCTCCAAGTAATTGCAATCTATAAATTATGAATTATGAATATCCGGTAATATCATAAATTATGAATTCTTTCCTGTAATTCGGTAATTCCTTTATAAATCCTGTACAAAACAATAAAATTTCTTGTATTTATTTCATTTTGTAACTACCAGATAAATCCTCAACTATTTTCTAAATTCCAAATAGTTTACGACTTTAACCAAAGTTATCAAATCGGTCTCTACCTTTTCAAAATTGTACCATTTTCATGATCCAACCAAATTTTAATTAGTCAACCCTAGAAGTTAAAGAGTAATTTCGTCTTTAACCTTTTAAAATCAAATAAATATTAAAATTTTTAAAAAACAAATGTTTATATAACAAAATAATTTAAAAACATAATCAATGATGGCTACATGTGAATTTTGACACGATTAAGTTAAAGTTTCACGTTTTAACCAATTTAATTTTAATTAAAACTCATGGGATCCAAATGATATTACATATATAAAACATAATCAATTCTGCAATCTGACACCGATAATTATCGAATTAATTATTAGAAAATATGTAATTAAATATATAAAATGTTAGAAGTTTTGGAGGAAAAAAAAAATAAGGTGGAGGTACAAATTAGAGCACAACCCACGGAGCCAGCCATGTTGACTCTGGACCTTAATCGGTTAATTCCAAATCCGAACGCGGACACAATGGACCAGTTATACGCAATCCATGGTCCAGATTCTCAATGGATCGAACCCAGTCCCACCCACCTCATAGCCCCCACTTGGGTTACAAACTTGCGTGACCAAGCTTGGAGAGACACGTTGTGCTTGGCGCTACTTATAAGGGTTTAAAATTGCTTCTTCTTTGGCGATGTGGGACTTTGTTTGGTATCTTTACGGTTCAATTAGAGTTTATATTTTGATTCTATTCAAGCCATTTAATCATTTAAATCTTGATTTTTGATCTTCTTTAACCTATTGACTGAAAAACTTCTTTCTAAATAATTGAATGCAATTTTTGTTTAACTTCGACATGAGTATTGATCTCTTAAATTAACAGTGTTCAATTGAAACTCTTGGCTTGATGAAACATAAAAATGAATTGTGCCTTGTAAATCTAAATAATTTTTTTTTTTAAATGGATTAAGAAGGTATTATTATGTTATATAGTCGTTGGATGAATATATCACCTTCCTTTTTTTTTTTTTTTTTTTTTTTTTAAGTATTCATGAATACATCGCTTAATTGATCAAAATATAATTGTTTATTGATGGTTGTGTTTTTTGATTTATGGGTGTGTAAACTCTTTTGTTAGATGCTTTTTGGATATTTCAATGACGAACTCACAACCTCGTGATGTAGGTGTGACTGTGTGAAAGGTTTACCACCGAACCAACCTCATTTTGTCTGTTTTATTCCTAATTAATTTATATCTAAACTTATTTCAAACATGTACCAATCATACCATTAACGTAATTAAGAAAATAAGATGTGATTAGCTCAACGGTGAATCTTTCACACCTACTTCCAAGATGTTGTGAGTTCAAGTCCTATACCTCCCCCAATTCTAGAATATTGTAATAGTTTAAAAATGAAAAAAAAAAAAAATTAAGAAGAAAAAACAACATTTATTCCTTTCTCATTATTACCTCAAACACCAACTCTAACTTCCAAACATTCCTCACGTCTCCAGGAAGTTTCACATCAATTGAGTCTCGTTTGGTTCGCATTGGGTTCATTTGAGAATATGAGCCAAAACCTAACAGTACTAAACTGGATTAAGAATTAAATCAGGCTTTTGTGTATTCATTTGCCAATTAAGAGGTGGTTGTACAACAATCTTCTTGAGATTGAGAGGCTACACGAAGATCAAATGTTTCCTTTTTGTCCCCAAAGTTGGATGGGCTTTATCCCACATACCTTGAAGGCAACCAATATGTATTCACTATTCAGTTTCCCCCGGTATGTTTTCTTTTCTAAATTTTTTTTTTTTATTCTAAGTATTTCAACTATTACAATTGTACAACCTAGATATTTACTCTCGATAAATCGGGAGAAAACTTCTCGCGCATGCTTGTAAAATACGTATAGTAGGGCTTGAACTCCTCACCACCAATGTGGAAAGGATGTGCACTACCACCAGTGGCGGACCCATAAATTTTAACGAAATGGGGCACTTGAACTTGAACAAAATAACAATTATATAAAAAATACTGAAAATTTAAGATCATAATTAAATGAGTTTTTTTTTAATATAAAAAATTGACGGTATAATGAAGTTTAGATAAAAATAAAACAAATAGAACACTTTTATTCAAGATGAACTAAATAATCTAACATTCAAAAAGAAATAAAAACAAGAAATACAATATTAAAAAAATAAACAATAATAAGAGAAACAACATAAACAATGGAAAATTATAATATTAATTCTTAAAAACATAAATTACAATCTAATTTTATATAAGAAATTTTGTTTTGTATTTATAATGAATTCACTTTAAATTTATATAAAAATAATTTATTAATAAATATTACTAGACATGTTTTTGAATTTTTATTCTCATTATTGGTAAACTATTAATTTATTGATTCTAAATAAATTAAAATTATAAAATAAAGAAAAATATTAAGGATAAAATAAAATGAATCACAATAATAGATTGACTAGCTATTTTAATACAATATATTAAAATTTGAGATTTTAGGGTTTGTTGATTGGATGTGTTAGGTATATCAAACTAAAACTATTAGAAATAAGAATAATTCAAAAAAAATATACATATATATAGATAATTTACTATAAAATAAAATTGAATAAAGTAACCACAAATTATGGGTAGTTAAGAAGTTTGATAATGACATGAAAAAAGAAAATGAATTGTTTTGTTAAAGAATAAATTTTTAGAAAGGAATTGTTAATTGTAAAAGAGTGTAAAATTTAAGGAAAAAAAAAGACATTAAAAAAAAATTGTTTTGCTTGAAAAATGCTAGTACTAGGAATCGAACCAAAAACAATCAATGTGGAATGGTAGTGTAATACTTGAGTGATTTGGGTTGTACTAATTGTTAATTCAAATGTATATATTTATAAAACATCATAAAATCAATTAAAAAAAAAAAAAAAAACATTTGAGGTGGGGCACGGGCCCCACCTGTTCCAAAGGTGAGTCCACCCCTAACTACCACCCGTGTTAAGAAGTGATGTGTTTCCCCAAGTATGATAGCTTCGTTCACCATTTGAATGAAAAGAGTGACCACATGAATTAGAATCATATATTGCAAATTAATATTAAAAGTTTAAAACAGTAATCACAGTGAGTTTTGACACAATTAAATTAAAGTTCCGAGTTTCAGCAGATTAATTTTAGTTAAAAACTCACGAGATCCAAATAATAATACATATACAAAACATAATCAATTCTGTAATTAAAATAAAAAATGTAAGGAGTTTTGGAGAGAAAAAAGAAAAAGGTGATTGTCCAATTAGAGCCCAACCCACAGAGCCATGTTGGACCCAGATGGCACCGGCCTGTGATCCTTTCACTGCCAAGAGAGGGAGGTAGTCGCTGCTCTGTGAAGCCAGCCTCACGCTGTGCCCTCCTCTCTAGGATCCATGTGGCCCCCAGCCTTCGCAGGAGTCACATGAACCAACTCTTAGCTTGAAACGGTCAAGCCAGTCATGAGCCAACCATGGACCCGGCTCGATGGATCGAACCAATTTCCCACCACCTCATTGCCCCCAATTGGGTCACAAGCTCGCGTGACCAAGCTCGGCGATTGAAGTAGTGCCTAATGCTGGTTATATGGTTTTCAAAATGCTTCTTCTTTGGCGATGTGGGACTTTTGTTAAAAACTGTTATGGTATCAATTTGGTTCAATTAAAGTTTTATATTTTGATTCGATATAAACCATTTAATCCTTTAAATCTTGGTGTGTAAACTCTTTTGTTAGATGCTTTTTGATATCTCGATGACAATAAAATATCACAAACCATATTATGTCTAAAAATATTTCAAACACTAAATTCATATCATTAATATAATTAAGAAGATAAGATGAGGGTGGCTAAATGGTAAGCCCCTAACATATACATCCAAAATACGTACATAATTAAGGAAAAAAAAACAATATTTATTCCTTTCTCTCGTCAATATATATATATATATATATATATAGTCTTTCTATTATTAGTTCGAACTGACAATAAATATATTAGGACGAAGAATGTGGACCACAGATTATGGAGAAGTTTTGACAAGTGCATACACTTTGAGTCAAAATATATAAATCTAGTGGTTCACATTCTTCGCCCTGATATATTTATTGTCAGTTTGAACTGATAATAGAAAATCCGTATATATATATATTATCATTACAAAATGGTAAGGGATTTTTTTTTTGATATACCACTTATAATGACGGCAACTCGATCCTAAGACATTGTCAGGCTGAATGAATGCTCTTACCAATAAACCATATTGGGTGGTGGTAATTTTTTTTATTTTATCATTGAATACGTGTAATTTTGTTATTTTAAATAGAGATTATATACCACCACGGCACCGTCTAATGCTACTTAATGTTAAATTAAAAGCAATTATAATTCATTGAATTTAAGGACATCAAACCATTATTTAATAGAAGCTATATATTAATTATATTATAACCTTTTACATTAATTTACTTGTTCATTTCTTGTTACGTGGCTGTTTTGCTCTTGCTAAAATCTTAGAACTTGTCGCTTTGAATTGTATCCCATTGGATCATAATACAACTGCAAAATAATTATATTAATTACCTCGCAACCAATTTTTGAAGCAGAGAAGGTAAAAAACACAACAAATGATGCGTCCAATTCAAACTAATTAATATTTTTTTTTAATACGAATTTTGCATAAAAACACCTAAATATAGTTAATATTTAATGATTGATATTTAAGCTCTCTTATGTCATTAATATACTAGGTTAATGATTAATAGACAATGATTGATATTAATTTGACCGGTTAGAGCATCTCCAATGGTATCCTCTAAAGTATGAGAGTAATCAAAATTTGATTATTTATCTAAAAAACACCGTTCAATGGAATCACTAAAATTTAGCAATAACAGTTATCAATAATCAAATTGTCTCTTCAATAATCAAGTTTGAAGATTGACTTTCAATCATCAAATACAAACTTAACCCAAATTAACTGTTGTAATTAATTTTGTTCTTTCTCTCTCTTCTGTGGCTTTTTTTTTTTTCCTCTTTTTTCTCTGATCATCTATGTATTTCATCATTGTTTTAACCCAAAAAATTTCAATATCAATATCAAAACATTATTTAAAAGTACATTTTTCTTTATTTGAATTGAAAATAAAATAATTATTGTTTATATTTTTTTTAATCTTCTTTTTCTCAAAAGAAACAAAGTTTTTGAACTTTTTTCAAATTTACATTAATTCCTTTTTCAAGAGAAAAACTATGTCTTTTATATATATATATATATATATATATATATATATTATCAAAATGCTTATATATATATATATTTAAAAATTGGTAAAACAGAAGCTTCAAAAAAAATTGGTAAAACATAAAAATGTTCTCAAAAAATATAAACAGAAAATGGCTTTTAAAAACAATATATAACTAATTAATAACGGTTTTCAAATTGTATAACGGCTTTTGAAAAAAAAAATATATATAACGAATAACGATTTAAAAAAAATAATACCAAACTTGACCTCCCTTAAAATAAAATTATAATTATTTCCCAACATATCTGACATCTACAAATGTCATAAACTAAAAAAAGAAGAAAAAAAAAAATCAAATGGTTAATTTCAAGCATTACAAGATTATTTTCTACGTCACACGCATATGTACATACCCAATGATAACTTTCTCCGGAGGTAATTCTTTTCTCTGCTAACCAACCACTAATAAGCCAATCAAAGCCAATAGAGTCTTTGTCAACGTAAATCGAGGTGATATCATTTGAATTCTAGGTTATTTTTGCCTTACGTTGTGATTCATGTAAAGTTGATAGCGTTTCAGGTAACAAGCGCTTCACATGATACTCAAGTTTTGCACCATTATCGGTCGTCGATAGTTGGACGTACATAGGTGTTTTCTACCAGCTGTAGTATATGAACCCTAGCGATTGCCACCAGAGTTGCATCAAAAGGGGTGTGGGTGGTGGCAGTTGTGGTGGCAGAGGGGATGGAAGGGCTTGGAGGTCTCTTCTATTGTAGTTTGGACGAATTGGGGCATTGGATGCTCGGATTTGGTTAGCTTGGTAGGACATTTTTGGGTACAATATAAGAGACTTTTGAGATTGAAACTGAGATGGTTTTTTGGTATGTGCTTTGATGGTTTAGGGAAAACTATGGATATATGTACTTGTGGTCACTAGGAGTATATATATAGATGGAGATTAGGGTTTTGCAATTATAGTACCGATCGAATTTCATCCAACTAGATGTCTAATTATTCAAACTTTCAAAATAACATATAATTTTTAAATAAAAAATAATTTATAAAAAGGGTGATCAAATTAATGTAACTATACTGTTCTTAAATAATAGCATAATTTATGAAGTATGTAAGTTGAGTTGTATTTACTCCTCTCTAGCTGGCTTTGAAAGTGTCTTCCCTTTATAAATATAGATCAACTGAGTTTTAATGGAGTGATTGGTTAAATAAAGTGTCTTTCAGAGGTTTCTTCAAAAACAAAAAAAAAGTGTCTTTCAAAGGAGTGATTGGTTAAATAAGTTATAAGGAAATTGTATGTAAAATATTAATTATTTAGAGTGGAATTCATTCTATATTTAGGTGTTTGTCATCAAGGTTTTTTTATCTGTATTTGGGAATCAAAATGCAGTCATTAATTAAAATTTTATTTTACTAAAACATGATACTAGTAATAAATGTGGAAATAAAAAAGAAGAAATATATAAAGGGAAATTATCAAATCACTCCTAGACTCTTTTTGAAATTTCGATTAGTTTGTGACTTTTATACAAGTGACAAAATCAGTCTTTAACTTTTTTTGTTGTGTCAATTTCGTCCCTCACCTAAATTTCTGCTAGTCAACTTAACAGTCAAAGAGCATTTTAATCTTTTTAACCTTTGTAAATAAAATTAAAACTAAGAAGTAGAATAAAAAATTAAAATCATTTTATATTTAAAAAATATATATATATATATATAAACATATTTGCTTGATTTGTGTTTATATCCGGTAAATGAGAACCTTGTCGAATCTTTTTATTGTATTTATTTGTTTAATTTTCTATTTCGTTGAATGCGCACCAAGTTTATCTCATCAACATCGCATTCTTTATCAACAATTTGATCCATGACGACTTTCTATGTCCAGATTTAGAAACACAAATTTCTTAGGCCGCTTATACATCGAAATAAGTGACGGTTTAGAAGTAACAACATTGATCTCACAAATGCAGGTACGAGTCTCATTTAAATCAATAGCCAACAACTTTTTCATTTTCTTCTTTGCTAGTTCATATAGGTTTATCACCCGTAATAACTTCATAGCTACAAAAACTAGGATATGGTAATAATCCGTCAATTAAAATAATATATATTTATATTTCCAAAAAATAAAAATATAAGAAAACATATGGTCTAATGACAAGTAGTGTTCGACTATTTCCCTTAGAAAACGTTTGTTTGACTAGGAGATTGACTAATGAAAGAGCTTACTTACCTTCCTTGACTATGTGGACTGTGTGGTGTTGAGAAGAAATATCGCGGACACTATGGTTTGGTCTCTCGATTCAAAGGGTGTCTTCTCAACTGGTTATTTTCGCAGGTATCTTGAGAGGGCTATTGTTGAAAGAGAGAAGGTGCATAACTACATTTGGCAAGGAATACGCCCAAAAACTCAAATGGAGAAGAAGTCTGATCCAAAAACTCCTGCCCAAAATGCTTGGCAGCACAAGCATCCTTGTCCAACACATCAAGATCAATGCCTTCGTCTTTGTACAAGTCTTTAACTAGCCTCCAACCCATTTCGGTAGTATCCCGGTCGCTGACTAATGTATAACACTGTTCTTTTGGTGGCATATACCAAAATTCATGATGAGCATCATCTAGCTCACGTATGCATTGTTAAACTGAATAACCCTTGCTTTCCAGAGGGTCAAAGCCAGAGCTAGGGGCATCATCCACGCCTTGGGCATGATGTCCTATTACAAATCCTATTGCTTTGGTCTCCTTAGTAAGACTCCTTAGACTATTGTAAATGTGACGACTTTCTATGTCTAGATCTAGAAACACAAATTCCTTAGGCCGCTTCTACATTGGAATAAGTGACAGTTTGGAAGTAACATTGATCTCACAAACGCAGGTACAAGCCTCATTTAAATCAATAGCCAACAACTTCTTCCTTTTCTTCTTTGCTAGTTTATATAAGTTTATCACCTGTAACCACTTCATAGCTACAAAACTAAAATTTGGGTATCAAAATGCTGTTATTAATTAAAATTTTATTGTACTAAAACAGGATACTAGTAATAAATGTGGAAATAAAAGAGAAGAAATATATAAAGGGAAATTATCAAATCAGTCCTGGACTCTTTTTGAAATTTCGATTAGTTTGTGACTTTTATACAAGTGACAAAATCAATCTCTAACTTTTTTTGTTGTGTCAATTTCGTCCATCACCTAAATTTCTGTTAGTCAACTTAACAGTCAAAGAGCATTTTAATCTTTTAACCTTTGTAAATAAAATTAAAACTAAGAAGTAGAATAAAAAATTAAAATCATTATATATATAAACATATTTGCTTGATTTGTGTTTATATCCGGGTAAATGAGCACCTTGTCGAATCTTTTTATTGTATTTATTTGTTTAATTTTCTATTTCGTTGAATGCGCACCAAGTTTATCTCATCAACATCGCATTCTTTATAAACAATTTGACCTATGGCATTACTCATTCATCGAAGTAGTGAAAATGTGCAATCACTTAGATTTGATTCTTCAAGAGCCTATCATATCAGTCAATTTTCCCCAAAATCAAACAAATAAGATCCCGCAACCCCTTGTCTCACTTCAATGATTGCGCTTAATGAAGTAGATTGAAAAGTCTTTAAAACAACTCTAAACTGATTTTCCAATCATGACCAAATCAAAGCAAAATGTTCAAAAAAAAAAAAAAAAAAAAAACTATACATTTTTTTTTCATCATTGGTCTCCTCCTTGGTGGAGGAGATCACTAGGGACACCTCCACCAGCTATGGACGTAACTGGTGGCCCCTTCTTCCTTTTTTTTTTTTTTTTTTTCTACCTAATAATTTTTTATTTATTTAAATGATATTTAATTTTAAGGGTATTTTGATCTTTTAATTTTAAATTTGGTCAAACTAACCTATTAAATTTTTTTGGTCAAACTTACTGTTGACCTAACAAAAATGCATTTGATAATGGATTACAAGACCTTGTTTTGTATCACAACTTAACAATTAAAATCATTAAAGGTAAAGTTTGGTGCATGATGGGTAGATGAATTGATTCGATGAACTAAGCAGGGTTTGACTCAATAACCGTGGGTCTGTTTAATTCGTACTTATGAAACTTGACGATGGTTAGAGTTATGGCAAAAATTATGGTGAAGAATATATTGCTAGTTGGAATTGTTTGTTTATGAAATTTGTTTCATTCAAGTTTTAATTAGGGTTTGGAGTGCAGTCAATGGATGTGAAGTGTAATTTTTTTTTTTTTTTTTTTTTTATCTTTCTTTAAATTTTTTTAAAATTCAGATTTTCTCTAATTAAATAACTATATCCTATTAAGCAATTCCGTTTGTGGATATTTTAGTAATAATATTTTTTATTCCCTTAAAAAAAGTAATAATAATTTTTATTTAAAAAAAAGGGGGAATTGCACAAACACCCTCAAGGTTTGATAAAATTATACATATATGACATTTTTGGCCATATACACACAAACTTTCCTCAACATTTTAAAATTGTTGCATAAACATCCCTACCGTTAAATGGATCTATTAGTCAATGGTCAAATGTGTAAGAAGTCTAAAATACTCTATATTTTTGTTTTAAATAAACTAAAAAAAATTTAAAAATAAGATAAAAAATATTTAAATTTTTTTTTAGAAAACATGAATGATCTTAAATCTCTAGAAATAAAAATTCATCTTCAAAAATAAAAATAAAAAAATAGTTTGTGCAATTCCCCCTTGATTTTAAATAAATTTAAAATTTAAAATTTATTTATTATTAAATTGTTTAAAAAATGTTTTTTTAATTGTAAAGATGCATTTTTTTCCAGGTTTCAAATTTAAAATACATTCATGTTTTCTAAAATATTATATATATATATATATATATATATATATATATATATATATCCTTTTTTTTTTTAATTTTTTAGTTTATTTAAAATAAAATAAAGGGTGATGCAGTGGCAACAAGGGCTAAAGATTACTTGGAAAGCAAGGATCGATGCAAGGCGGATTAGTCAGCTGAAAGGAAGAGGCGTGAGCTAGACAAAACAAGATGATGTGGCAGACAGGTCGGGCTGGCAGCTGGCGCTCGTTGTGGCAGTCCTTATTAGCTGGCGAATGGTTTCGTTGTTGGTTCAGGAAAGAGTGTCCAGAATTATTCAGCTTAGTTACAGCATAATTCTTTTTAGTTTAGGATTATTAGTCGTTTCAGAATTTGATTAGGATTTAGAGTTGGAGTTTTCTTTTGTTAAGGTTTTTTAGTGCCTATTTATATTCTTGTTTTTGCATGAAAAACGTGGTTGATTATTAATGAAAATCTGAGAATGTTTCTCTAAAATCCAGTTATCATATCTTTGCGAAGGTAGAAGTAATTGAAGCCTGTTAACGATTCCTTCGTGCGCGAGGTCAAATGTTTTCGGTAGGTTGTTTTCTAATTGTTTTGTTACAGGTTTTTCTCGTTACAGCTTCCGCTACACCAAAGGGTATTTTAGACTTTTTACATTTTTAACCATTGACAAACGGATCCATCTATCGGTAGGGGGGATGTTTGTGCAACAATTTTCAAATGTTAATGGAAGTTTATGTGTATATGGCCAAAACTGCCATATCTGTGTAATTTTATCAAACCTTGAGGGATGTTTGTGCAATTCCCTAAAAAAAAATTGGGTGTGTGAGAACTTTTTTTTGGGTGGCAATAGAACCACTCATACTTTATTGGTTAGTTTTGAAAACTTTAGGGACTAAAATGACACAACTTAAAAAGTTAGGGACCAATTTTGTCACTTTTACAAAAGTCACAAACTATTTGAAAATAATTGGTGCTATTAGTACCCCTCTATTGAGCTAGCAATACCCTGCATTTTAAATTTTCTTAATATTCTATTTATATCTTTATCAAAGTTACTAAAATAGACATACAATTCAATAAAACTCTTATACAGATTGAATTCTAATAAAACCCCATATCCACATAATGGGTTTACTTGAAAAACGTTTTTTTTGTTAACACTTTAAACCCTAATTTTATTTGTTTAATTTCTTACATGCAAATTATATTATTGAAGAAACACGATAACATCATCATCAATCTCAAAGCAATAAATTTGAAGTTACTTGTATTTTGTTTTTCTTTTCATTGTCACTAAGTTTATTTTTAGCCTCTTTAATGCACACAATATGATCAAAGAATTTTTATTTTTTTATTAGAGCATCTTCAAAAGATTCTTCTATTTTCACTCTTCAAATACCTATTTGCTTACCTATGTGGCAATTTGAAGAGTGAAAAAAGAGAAGCCCCTCCAAAAGACTTTTCAATTAGAAATGTGTTTATATTATTTTAATGAAAGCACTCAAATTCCTCCCCCAACAAATCTAATTACTCTCCATTTTTTCCAAGTTAGAAATAATAATATATTATTATTAAATATTCAATATTAGTCTTATTTAAAGATCTAGATGAGACATTTCTAACGGTATAATATATATGATGATAAAATTTATAAATTAAAACTTATTATATATTAATTGAATTTAATAAAAATATAAAATAATATAGATGTCAAATATTAATGATGATGTGATATAAAAATAATATAATAATAATTGAAGAGGGAGAAGTTGCTCTTCAATATTGAAGAGAGAGAAACAAAATCTTATTTGAAGAGCCTGTTGGAGCCAAATATACTTATGTGCATGGCTCATTTGACTTTAACAAACATCTCATTTGAAGAGCTTTTTGGAGATGCTCTTATTATTTTATCTTCCCTAATATGGTAAACGAAATGAAGGGGAAAAAATGCAATGAAGGAGTGCTGGATTTGAGTAAAAGACATGTAACAAAGGTAAGAAACTTATATATATATATATATATATATATATATATATACCAGTTAAAGGGCTGAGGGTCGAGTTTAAACAAATTGATTTTAAATTTTTAATTAAAACCCAGTAGATCCAAATGATAATAGTTCATTCAAATTTCTTATTTGATTCTATTCAAGCCATTTAATCCTTTAAATCTTGGTTTATATATATATATCACTTGCGGTGTGGCTAGTCAAGCCTGGAAAACATTACCGGATTGAATGAGCGTCATTTACCACTAAACCATATTAGACCGTGGTAATCTTGGTTTTTGATTATTTCTAAACCTATTGACCGAAAAACTTCATTATGAGTAATCAAATGCAATTTTTGTTTAAATATAACATGAATATTTATCTCATAAATTAACAGTTTGAGTTGAATCTTTTAGCTTGATGAAACTAACAAATTAAATATTTCTTGTTGTTGACGACAAATATTCCGTCAACCAGAATTGTGAGGTGACCTTGGGTGAGGCTGACTCGGGAGTATGATTAGATAGGTCGAGATTGAACACGGCTTGAGCGAGAGAGGTCCCCTAGGCCCTAGGTGAGGTGCAAGGTCTCCCAGGTGGAATGGAAAGCCTTGAATAGATGTGTGAGGTCTCCTTGGGTTTTGATTTTGGTTAATAGAAAAATAATAATTCAAAACTGACTTTGATTTTTTCTAATTCAGGAAAAGTTTTTATTCTACTGGGTTTTTGATTATGGTTGGTTTTTTATTATTTTGTAAATATATTTGAAAATTAACCTCATGAATCCAAGGGCATTGTAGTCTTTTAACCTCTGAAAGAGTGTGACATTTTAACGGAAACAGTCACGGGAGGAGGAGAATGGTGAAAAAATCAATTTAAAGGTTGGATTTCAGCTAATTTTTAGAGGGGGTGGGGGTCCCTTAATTAATATATTTTGTCTTGGTTAGACAAATTTTTTTTGATTCTTTTTGACTCATCACCACAATCCAAATCCAACAAAAGGACACAAATTAGCAACCGTGATTACACAGTAAAACCACATTTTTTTTAAATCCAATACTTCAATTACAATACCACACACGAACTAAAATAAAACTTAAAATCACAGTCTCTCGTTCACGTACAGTTGCACCTCAACTTTACAAGAAGTGGGCGCTGTACATCTAGGGTGCGTTTGGTACGCGGGACAGGACAGGACTATTTTCTCTTGTCCCGCGTTTGGCGCCCCAATAGCTTGGGACGGGACAGGACAAGGTGGGACAAAATTCACCAAAAATTGTCCCACCTCAGACCCTAGGCTAGACTTGTCCCATGCATGGGACAAGTCTAGAAAAGACAATTTTGCTCTCACCATTTCAAAATATTACAAAAATATCACCTATATAATAATTACATATATAATAGTATATATATTATATAATAATATATAATATATAAAAACATATTATTATATATTAATAATATATTATATATTATTAAATATAATAATACAATATATGTATATTTATTATTATTATTATTATTATTATTATTATTATAATATATATATATATATATTAACACATAATATATATGATATATATATATATATATATATTATTAAATATAATAATATATAATATATAATATATATATATATATGATATATTAAACATTATTATTATTATTATTATTATTATTATTATTATTATATATTATAATATATATATATATATTAACATATAATATATATGATATATATGATATGTATTATTAATATATATATTATAATAATATGTATATATTATACTATCTATATATATATATATATATTATAATAATGAGTATATATTATAATATATATATTATATAAAATAAATATGTAATATAAATATAAAATATATATATATTATATTTTATTATTATATATAATAATATATAATATATTAAATATTATTACCCATACAATATTATATACATTATATAATATATATTATTATATATATTATATTATTGTATATAATAATATAATATATTATATTACTATATATATAATACATGTAATATTCTATATTAATATATAATAATATCAAATAATAATATATATAATAATATGTTATATATTATTATATTTAATATTATATATATATATATTATTATTTGATATTATTATATATTAAATTGTAATATTATAATATATGTTGTTTTATATATAAGAGGGGTACTCTGGTCATTTGAACCTCTTGTCCTGTCCTGTCCTGTCCCAGCCAAACCAAACGCATAATAGTACAGTCCACAGTTCTGTCCCAGGCCTTCCAAACACAATATAGAACAACATGTCTTGTCCTGTCCTATCCTGTCCCGTCCCACCTTGTCTTGTCCCATGTCCGTGCCAAACGCACCCCTAGGGCTCTTTTTCTGGTCTATTTTTATCTTCCTTAACGTTAATTAGGACCATCATGACTAGAGAATAATTATATCTTAATTAAGGTCCTTACTATAATCTGACGTTTGTTAGCTCACATACACGCCAGGTTCACGCATCACTACAAGTTTATATATAGCTCAAATTCTCAGATCTTTGAAAACACATCACACAGAATCAGAGTCAAGCTTAAACAAAAAAAAAAAAATGGTGTTTTCAATCAAGCACATTTTTTCACTAGTTTCAGTCCTTTTTTTATCAGCTTCATTGACAACTTCTGTTTCAGTTCAAGAAAATTTCGCAAAATGTCTCTCTGTTAATTCCAAGCTTTCCAATCCTATATCTACCATTTACACCAACAATTCTTCTTCATTTACTTCAATCCTGCAATCTTCTGCTCAAAACCTGAGGTACTTGTTGCCTTCAGTTCCAAAACCTGAGATTATTGTCACACCTTTGACAGAATTCCATGTCCAGGCAGCTGTTATCTGTGCCAGGAAGCTTGGAATTCACGTCAGACTTCGAAGCGGAGGCCATGACTATGAGGGTGTTTCTTATGTTTCAGAAATCGAATCACCTTTTATTGTCCTAGACCTTGCCAGGCTTCGATCCATTGGTGTTGATATTAGAAGTAGCAGTGCTTGGGTTCAGGCTGGTGCTACGATTGGAAAAGTCTATTACAGGATCGCGGAGAAAAGCAAGGTACATGGTTTTCCTGCAGGTCTTTGCACGACTCTAGGAATCGGTGGGCACATCACAGGTGGTGCTTATGGTTCCATGATGAGAAAATTTGGACTGGGGGTTGATAATGTTATTGATGCCAGGATTGTGGATGCTAACGGCAGAATTCTTGATCGAAAAGCCATGGGAGAAGATCTGTTTTGGGCGATAAGAGGAGGCGGGGGAGGAAGCTTTGGAATTATTCTTTCCTGGAAGATTAAATTGGTTTGTGTTCCGGCAACTGTGACAGTTTTTACGGTTACCAGGACCCTGGAACAAGGTGCTACAAAGCTCTTGTATAGATGGCAACAAGTAGCGGACAAGCTTGATGAGAATCTGTTCATCAGAGTTATGATACAACCCGTAAATGGAAGCCGAATAGGCAAGAGAACCATAGCAACTTCATACAATGCTTTGTTTCTTGGCAGTGCTAATAGACTTCTTCAGGTAACCAAAAAGAGCTTCCCTGAATTGAATTTGACCAGGAAAGATTGTATCGAAACGAGCTGGATCAAATCCGTGCTTTATATTGCCGGATTCCCAAGTAATACTACTCCAGAAGTTCTTCTTGAAGCGAAATCTTTAAACAAGGCATATTTCAAAGCCAAATCAGATTTCGTTCAAAAACCTATACCCGAAACTGTGCTAGAAGGGCTCTGTAAAAAATTCTTGCAAGAAGATAACCCTATAATGATATGGAACCCTTACGGTGGAATGATGAGCAAGATTTCAGAATCCGCGACTCCTTTCCCTCATCGGAAGGGGACATTATTCAAAATCCAGTACGTGACTGTCTGGTTTGATGGAGATAAGAACCAACAAAAGCATATTAACTGGATCAGTAAAATGTATAAGTACATGGGTCCATATGTTTCAAGCTCCCCAAGAGCTGCATATGTCAACTACAGAGATCTTGATTTGGGTATGAACAAGAAAAATCACACAAGCATCAATAAGGCTAAGATTTGGGGTGCTAAGTATTACAAAGATAATTTCAACAGATTGGTAAATGTGAAGACCAAAGTTGATCCAAGTAATTTCTTCAGGCATGAACAGAGCATTCCACCACTTTCAGTGAAAAGCTAGTGTGTTGATTGGAGTAGTTGTTATAATTACATACGTACTTTTTTTTTTTTTTTTTTTTGAAGAAATTTTACATACGTACTTGTTTTGTAGTTAATATAGAATAAAAATATTATCGGCGTATTATAACTTAGCTTATTAAATGATGAAGTGATGCTTTCTGTGAAATTTGCACTTTCTATATTTTTACATTCATGATTAAAATAAGAAAAATAAACGATAGAATAAATATGATATTATGTTTTTCAATTTTATTATGGTTTTCAATTTTTCCTACATGAGTTTAGAACAGCATAACAGATGGGAGGGACAGGGACACCCAAAAGCAGCTTTTGACTAAGATCTTGTTGTAAGAAAAAAAATCGCACACACAAATCTAAACACACAGATAATATGAAAGCAATAAGAAGAAAAAGACGACACCAAAGATTTTACGTGGTTCAGCAAAATTTGCCTACGTCCACGGAGCGCACCGCACTCAATCCACTACTTTCAGAGTTGATTACAATCTCTCAGTCTCTCTCTCAATCTCTCAATAATTTGCTCTCTATCTCTCTAGCAATATTTTCTCACACACGGTGATTTTAACACACACATCAGAGTACACATAATGGTGGTATTTATATGGGAGCACTAGGGTTGGCCAAATCCTAATTGGGATCTATTTCCTTTTCTTCTATCTTTACTATGTGAAATCTTTATTGCACGCGGATTTATGTCGAACCGCTGCCATAGCCACAGCGTTCTCGCAGCGCTCTTCGCAGCGTGACCTACTGTGACAACACCGCTATCAAACCGCTGCCAATAATTAGCAACGCAAAACACTGGTGAAACCGCTGCCTTGCCGCTGCCACAACTCACAGCGCTATGCGCAACGCTATCAACGAATATGCAGCCCGTTGCCTGTCACGCTGCCACACCGCTGTGCAATACACAGCGTGATTCAATTTGCAACCAATTTGCTTTCTCTTCTTTGTTGACTTTGCACAGCACCAAACCTTCAAATAAAACAAAAGTTTCCTTTATCAATTTATTACACAAACAAACAAAGGCCACCTAACTTTTATATTTGTTTATTTCATTTAACTTGAAGGCTTCACACAATAATTTCCAACAATCTCCCACTTGAAGACTGAAACTCAATAGACGTTCTCCATCCTTCCTCGATGACTTAGTGGATAAATAACAGTGTGCTCATCCCCCACGTCTTCACTCTTGAAGACCCACTGAAGCTGCGCATAGCTCCAGTTTCTCAGTAGTGACTGGCTTGGTTAACATATCAGTTGGATTCTTGCTACGTGCAATCTTCACTAACTTCAACATACCTTCTTCGATTAACAATCGAATGAAATGGTAGCGCAGGTATATATGCTTGGTCCTAGAATGGAACGCTGAATTCTTGGCCAAGTGTATTGCACTCTGACTGTCACTGTGCAACACATTCATCACTTGATCGAATCTCAACTCAGTTAACAAACCTTGTAACCATATCAGCTCCTTGCTTGATTCTGTCACAGCCACATACTTTGCTTCAGTTGTAGAAATTGTCACTATCTTCTGCAACTGGGACATCCAACTAATCGCGGTACTAACCATTGTGAACACATATCTAGTGGTACTTCTCCTATGATCCACCACCCCAGTAAAATCTGAATCCACATAACCTTCCAGCTTGAGTTCGTCTCTTCTGAAGGTTAGACATCTCTCTGTCGTACCTCGCAGGTATCTTAGGATCCACTTCACAGCCTCCCAGTGAGGCTTACCTGGATTGGACATGTAACAGCTCACAACTCCCACTGCATGGGAAATATCTGGTCTTGTGCAAGTCATGGCATACATTAGGCTTCCAATGGCTGAAGCATAAGGAACTTTAGCCATGAAGTCCTTCTCCTCTTCTGTCTTCGGACTCTATTCCTTGGACAACCTGAAATGACTAGCCAAAGGTGTTTTTACCGATTTTGCATCACCCATGCTGAATCTCTGCAACACCTTCCGAAACGTACTCTGCTTGTGAAAGCTTCAATGTACCTTCTTGTTCGTTTATGCTAATTCTCATTCCAAGAATCTGCTTTTCTGCACCTAAATCCTTCATCTCAAACTCACTCGAGAGTTGCTTCTTCAAATTGTTAATCTCTTCTAAATCTGCACCAGCTACTAACATGTCATCAACATAAAGTAGCAGAATAATAAAACTTGACTTAACCTTTTTGAAGTAGCAGCAGTGGTCAGCATTGCATATGAAATATCCATTGCCTTGCATAAACCCATCAAACTTCTTATACCACTGTCGGGGAGCTTGTTTTAAACCATACAAGCTCTTTGTCAACCTACACACCAACTCTTCCTTACCATCTTCTGTAAACCCCTCTGGTTGCTGCATGTATATCTCTTCCTCCAAATCTCCATGAAGAAAGGCAGTCTTCACATCTAACTGCTCAAGATATATTCCCTTTGCTGCGACAATACTCAACACTAACCGGATCGTAGTTAGTTTAACAACAGGAGAAAATATTTCAGAGTAGTCAATACCTTTTATTTGTTAGAAGCCTTTGACCACTAGTCGTGCCTTGTATCTCTTGGAACCATCATGTTCCTCTTTGATCCGAAACACCCACTTATTCTGTAGGGCTTTCTTTCCTTCAGGCAACTTGGCTAACTCCCAAGTTTGATTAGAAATCAACGACTTCATCTCATCCTTCATTGCAAGCTCCCACTTGCTCGCATCTTCTCCTTGATATGCTTCATCATAGCACTCAGGTTCCCCTGCATCTGTCAACAGCATGTATTACAAGTACTTCCTATTTGGTATAGGAGTTCGAGTTGATCTTCTCACTGCACTCTGAGCCTGTGTCACTGGAACATCTCTATGTGGGATAAGATCTATAACCTGGAGCGGCACACCTTGTTCTTCATCATTCTGATTAACTGGTTCTATGACCTTGTTCTCTAACACATCAATCGGCCCAAAATACTCTAGCTCTTCTGGCTCAGACACCTGTGTGTTTCTGTCTTTGTACATAACCCTTTCATTGAAGACAACATCTCTACTTCTGATCATCTTGCGGTTTTGGTCATCCTATAGCTTGTAACCAACTTAATCTTCTCCATAGCCCACCAAAGTACACTTCACTGACTTGGCGTCTAGCTTATTCCTCGCATGATCACCTATATGTACATAAGAAACACACCCAAACACTTTAAGATGAGAAAGTTTTACCTCTTTCCCAGTCCAGATCTCTTATGGTATAGCAAGGTCCAAAGGCTTTGATGGTCCTCTGTTGATCAAATATGCTGCGGTATTGACTGCTTCCGCCCAGAATTGTTTTGGCGACCCAGATTGTAACCTCATGCTTCTGGCTCTCTTAGTCAATGTCCTGTTCATACGTTCTGCTATCCCATTCTGCTGTGGGGTTCCAGGAACCGTTCTACTGAGCTTTATCCCGCTCAAATAGCAAAACCTCTTGAACTCACTATCTTCATATTCTTCACCATTGTCTGAATGCAGCTTTTTGATCTTTAACCCTGTCTCATTCTCAACCCTAGCTTTCCATCTCTTGAAAGCATCAAACACCTCAGACTTGTGTTTCAGAAAATAAACCCATACCTTTCTGGAGTGGTCGTCAATGAATGTGACAAAATACTGTTTACCTCCGGTTGACGAGACTGAAGCTGGACCCCAAATATCGGTGTGCACTAGTTCCAGCTTCTCCTTTACCAGTACCCTTTCGGTCTTCTTAAAGCTCACTCGCTTCTGTTTTCCCAACACGCAGCTCTCACAGAAATCAACCTCAACACTCTTCAAATCTGGCAACTTACCTTTCGAATGTAGACACTTCAGCCCCTGACTACTCATGTGCCCAAACCTCTGGTGCCACAAGTTCGAATCATTTTTACCTTCCACCATAGTGATTGAACCACAACCATCTGTAGTTGTGTAAAGCGACCCATTCTTATTTCCTCGGGCGATTGTCATAATACCCTTCGAAATCTTCCACTTATCATCTGTGAAAGTCGTCACATAACCCTCTGACGCTAGTTGCCCAATGGAGATCAAATTCTTCCTTAAATCCGGTATATGCCTCACATTGTTGAGCTTCCAAACTGACCCTTTCAGTTGAATCTTCACATCTCCCTTCCCGGTAATGTTGCATGCTTGATCGTCACCAAGATACACCTTACCTAAATTTCCTGAGACGTAGTTCTCGAACAACTCCCTGTGAGGTGTGGCATGGAAAGATGCTCATGAATCCAGAACCCAAGACTTCGTCTTACTTTCCAACGAGCAGATGAGGCAGTCGTCTGACTCCTCTGACACACAGTTCGCACTGCCCTTGCCCTTATCTTTCTTCTCAGATCTACACTCAAACGAGAAGTGGCCTTTCTTACCACATTTCCAGCACTCTACATCTTTCTTGTTTCGTTGCTGATTTCCCGAATAGTTGACCTGATACCTGGATTTAGACTTACCTCTTGACTTTGATCTTCCCCGTTGATTTGTGTTCCGATTTCTGTTTCTGCTTTCTCTACCTTCCATATTCAGTGCTGAAGATGTAGACGTTCCAAATCCCTCTTCATGCATCCTGATTTCTGCAGTCATGATCATGTTCATAACCTGTGAGAAATCCAATTTTTCTTTCCCGAACGAGTTGGTAATTGACTGATATGTCATCTTCCAACTTTCTGGCAATTGGGTGAGCATAATCACCGCCAAGAATTCTTCATCGAAACCCATAGACACAGAAGTTAACCCATCCTTCACTTCGTTGAATTGGTTTAGATACTCTCTAAAACCCTGACCTTCCGTCATCTTTAGATTTGATAACTTTTTGACAAGATGGACCTTCCTTACCGTAGAAGGCTGTTCATATAGGTTTGATAAAGTCTTCATCAGATCTCTGGCAGTCTGCTGATCCTTTACGTTAAAAGCGACCTGCTTCGTCAAACTGAGACGAATTGCTCCCAATGCTTTCCTGTCTAGGAGTTCGAGATCCTCTTCATCCATGTTCTTCGGCTTCCGCTTCTTTAACCATTCTTCATCGGTCATAGTTGCCGGCTTCTCTTTTATCGGCCAATGCAAGTCCTTCTGGTATAGATAATCCTCCATCTGCATCTTCCAGAAACTAAAATTCGTCCCATCGAATTTCTCAATCTTGTGAGAATCCTTCTCCGATCCCATATCTACGACAAAATCGTTGACCTCGAGAAAAACCTAGATTTGTGTGAAAAATAACCTGCCCCAACCTAGGGCTCTGATACCAATTGTTGTAAGAAAAAAAATCGTACACACAAATCTAAACACACAGATAATATGAAAGCAATAAGAAGAAAAAGACGACACCAAAGATTTTACGTGGTTCAGCAAAATTTGCCTATGTCCACGGAGCGCACCGCACTCAATCCACTACTTTCAGAGTTGATTACAATCTCTCAGTCTCTCTCTCAGTCTCTCAATAATTTGCTCTCTATCTCTCTAGCAATATTTTCTCACACACGGTGATTTTAACACACATATCAGAGTACACATAATGGTGGTATTATATGGGAGCACTAGGGTTGGCCAAATCCTAATTAGGATCTATTTCTTTTTCTTCTATCTTTACTGTGTGAAATCTTTATTGCACACGGATTTATGTCGAACCGTTGCCATAGCCACAGCGCTCTTCGCAGCGTGACCTACTGTGACAACACCGCTGTCAAATTGCTGCCGATAATTAGCAGCGCAATGCGCAGCGCAAAACACTGGTGAAACCGCTGCCTTGCCGCTGCCACAACTCACAGCGCTATGCGCAACGCTATCAACGAATATGCAGCCCGCTGCCTGTCACGCTGCCACACCGCTGTGCAATACACAGCGTGATTCAATTTGCAACCAATTTGCTTTCTCTTCTTTGTTGACTTTGCACAGCACCAAACCTTCAAATAAAACAAAGGACACCTAACTTTTATATTTGTTTATTTCATTTAACTTGAAGGCTTCACACAATAATTCCCAACAGATCTCACCAAAAATATCAATTATTACAGGTAAAAGATGCAATCTGTTTTCAAGTTAACAAAGAAAATTAACCCAATAATTAAGAGGGGATTAGAGAAGCAAAAAGTTAATTAGTTTTGACACAAACATAATAACATGTATTCTATATAGACAGTGAGAATAAAATGGGCAAAAAATCATTCATAAATTGCATTGCAAACATTCTTTTATTAATAGAAGAATATTCGTAAATTTTAAGAAAATCTAGTCAGTCAATTTGCTTCAACCAAACTCTCCTCCTCCTCCTTGGCTCCGAGCTCCTCCTCCTCTTTCTTTATCTCTCCGATCTCGATCTCCGGCGGCGATACATCAATCTCGGCCGTCTTGGCTCTGGCTCTAGCTCTGGCAATGGCTCTGGCTCTAAAAGACATGATTACGTCTCTTTTCTCCACCACATCTTTCCTTGGCTCTGTCTATCAAATTCACTCCTAGGTTTTCTCTGCCACTGCCACTGCCACTGCCACAGTGTCTCTTTCTCTTTTCTCCACCACTTATCTCTGCTCTCTCATTGGCTCTGCCTCTCAAATTCATTATCGCTGAATTTGTCATGCTTGTTTTTAATATTGGACGCTCAAAGAATCTCTGAATCTGTGATGATAGAAACATGTGATGTGATCAACTGATAGATATATATATACCAACGCAATGTTAGGTTTTTGTTTCCTAATTCGTCTTCCTTTCCCTATTAAACTTTAACTTATGCTTTGCCTCTAAGTAAATTTGCTTTGCCTCCAAGGGCACATATGACTTTGCCTCTAACAATCTTGTTTTGTGAATTGTTTCCAAGCTAGGGCGCAATGTTGTTTTGTCTCCAAGTAATTGCAATCTATAAAATTATGAATTATGAATTCTTTCTAGTAATTCCCTTTACAAATCCTATACAAAACAATAAAATTTCTTTTATTTATTTCGTTTCGTAATTACCAGATAAATCATTAACTATTTTCTAAATTCCAAATAGTTTACGACTTTAAAATTTACGTTAAAATTTTGATCACATGTGAGTTTTGATATGATTAAGTTAAGATTTTACGTTTTAACGAATTGATTTTAATTATAACTCAAAGGATCCAATTGATAATCCATATATAAAACATAATCAATTCTGCAATTTGAGACCGATAATTATTGAATTAATGATTGAAAAAAATCTATAATACATATATAAAATGTTAGAAGTTTTGGAAAATAAATAAATAAATAAGGTGGAGGTACCAATTAGAGCACAACCCACGGAGCCATCTCTATATATATTGATTATTCATATCATCTAACAATGATGCGAGCATAGGCTAAGGGTGTCGCTAAGTGTAAATTGAGCTGATATTCCAAATCCAAACCAACTTTCTGGGTAGATGGGTGATACGCCAAGTGGAATATTAGTCCAATCTGTACACTATAGAAGTGTGAATCAGTCCAATTTGGTTGGGTGCAACAACTCAACATTTGCTATTCTTCCCATTTTATATATAACATGATAAATATTAATTAAAATTAAATGGCAGCATGAAACATATTTTATTTATTTATTTATTTATTATTATTTTTTTTAATAACAACACAATTATGTGTCTCAGTATAGCTAACGATAAATCAAGCAAGAAAAATATTTATTGAATTTTCTTTTCTTTTTTGTTTTTTTTTTAATAACAACACATTTATGTGTCTCAGTCTAACGATAAATCAAACAAGAAAAATGAGTCTCTTTCACACCTACTTCCAAGATGTTGTGAATTCAAGTCATATACCCTCCCCCAATTCTAAAATATTGTAATAGTTATAAAAAATAATAATAATAATAATAATAAGAAAAAATACAACATGTATTCCTTTCTCGATATTACCTCAATTTGGAAATTATGGAATTAATATACCATTTTGTATATTATGTGTTTATGAGAATGAGAGTATATATTGGTAGATAGCCTTATATCTTAAAACACTAGTCTAATCGGTTGTGACATCCACTAGCATATATACTCTTATCTTATTATACGTGTTTTCAATTATCTTTTTAACTTTCTCTCTAACTCATAATTTTCTCTCTTTCAATTCTCAGTTCTAACCATAACTTTATCAAACCACGTAACATATTCAACCACATAACATTAAAAGCAATTATAATTCATTGAATTTAAGGACATTAAACCATTATTTAATAGCAGAAATAGATTACATAAAAAAAAAAAAAAAATTGAAGCTATATATTAATTATATTATCATTTAATATTTTTCTGCAATAGCTTATAAAATTTACCATACCAGTAATGAAGATAAATTAACAAGAAACAATGAAACATAACCAGAAAACTTTAAAATTACAAAAAGAGATTTTTGAAAAGCCAATCGACTTTTCACCTTAATTTTCTTGTTCATTTCTTGATGCATTGCTTTTTTGCTCTTGCCAAGATCTTAGAACTGTATTGTCGTCCCTGAGATCATAATACAACTGCAAAATAATGATAGTAAAAGTAATTACTTGGCAACAATTTTTTAACCAAACAAGGTAAAAACAATACAACAAATGATGCGTCCAATTCAAATTAATTAATAATCGATTAATTGAATAAAATGTATGAAATTAATAATAATAATTTATACAGTTAATATCTCCTTAAATTAATAAAATATTAATTTATCGATAAATTAATATCTCGATTAATTAATAGATTTTATGTGGTCCCAACATTATTAATTTGTAGAGGTTTAACTCTATAACTAATAACGGTTTTTCTAATAATATATCGGCTTTTGAAACAATATATAAAGAACAACGATTTTTCAAATAATATAAAACAAATAACGATTTTTTAATTAAATACAATACCAAACATGACCTCTCTTAAAATAAAATTATAACTGTTTCGCCAACCGATCTAACATCTAAAAATCAAACCCAAAACAAAAAATCAAGATTAGAGGTGTCATGAACTAAACAAAGAAGAAAAAAAAAATCAAATGCTTAATTTAATGATTACTTTCTATGTCACAGCTATATGTACATACCCAATGATAACTTCCGCAAGAGGTAAATCTTTTCTTTGCTAACCAGCTACTAATAAGCCAACCAAAGCCGAGAGAGTCATTGTCGAAGTAAATCAAGGTGATATTATCATAACCCTTCCTCGTTTTTCCCTACATTGTGATTCATGCAAAGTTGACAGCGTTTCAAGTGACAATCACCTCCAATCATACTTAGGATTGGTGCCATTATTGGTCATCAATAGTTGGAAATAAGTGTTCTCATCCACACCGCAGTATATGTACTCCAGCGGTTGTCATGGGTAGAACAGCTCAACCAGAGGTGGTGGGGTGTTGGCATTTGTGGTGGCAGAGGAGGAAAAAGGGCTCAAACATTTCTTCTATTGTAGCTTAGAGGATTTAGGGCATTGGATGCTCGGATTCGGTTGGCTCAGTAGGACATTTTTGGGTGAGATACGAGATACTTTTGAGAGTAAAAATGAGATGGTTTTTAATATGTGCTTGGATGGTTTAGAGAAAACTATGGTTTAGACCGTTGTGCTTGGACATCGCTAGGGACAGTGCTAGACGTAGCGCAACTCTTCAGTCTTCGTTTCTCCAGTTCTTCTTGGTCTTCAAACCTCCCTCAAACACCAACACCAACTCCAACTTCCAAACGTTCCTCACGTCTATAGGAAGTTTCATATCAGTTGAGTCTCGTTTGGTTCACATTGGGTTCACTTGAGAATACGAGTCAAAACCTAACGGTATTGAACTTGATTAAGAATTAAATCAGGCTTTTGTGATTCATTTTCCAATTAAAAGGTTGTTGTACAACAATCTTCTTGAGATTGAGAGGCTACACTAATATCAAATGTTTCCTTTTTGTCCCCAAAGTTGGATGGGCAACCAAAATGTATTCACTATTCAGTTTCCCCCTGGTATGTTTTCTTTTCTAAATTTTTTTTTTAAAAAAATAATTATTCTAAGGGCCAGTTTGGTATTGCTGTAACTTTTATAATAATCACTATTAGTTGTACTGAAAGTATAATCAGCTATGAAGTTAATCAGCAGATGTTTGGTTAATTGTATTTTTAAAACTACTGTATAACTCAAAAGCAGTATACATATGTTTGGTAATTTTATAGCAAAAGTGCTGAGATTAGTTACAATGACTAAAATATACATGATTTTAGGACTTTATTTCATTTTTTTTCATTAATTATATATATTAAATCAATATTTGGGTAGAATATTTAAATTAGGTTTTAATCTGATTAGTAAATCAATCCAAGTGCTCATATTAGTGATATGCTCAATACTATTCTCATGTTCTTTAAGTCTTTCACTAAGATGCTTCCAATTATTAAATCCTTCATGTGCTAAAAGACTGTTCGAATTCATTGACTTAAATAACTTACAACATAAACAATATACTTTGTCTACGTGCTTTGAGTACACTAACCATTTCCTATCTTGAGTCTCTCTATTTGGTAATTTTCGAGTATAATATGAATATGAAAAATGTCTAGATCTACCATCCAAAGGAAAGCTGAGATTCGGTTCTCTTATTGGACCTTTTTCCACTAATAAATCAATTGTTTTATTATCAAGGTTTGTCCAAATTCTAGGATCATAAATATCCAAATGAAGAGTCGGTTGTTCTATATCATTGCCCAAATTCTCATTATCATTCATGTCAATCACATCATGATCATTCAGTTGATTTTCATCATTTTCATTTTCATTGCTCAAATTCTCATCATTATCATTCATGTCAATCACATTATTATCATTCAGTTGATTTTCATCATTGCCCAAATTTTCATTATCATTAATATCATTCACATCACGATCATTAGCTAAACCTTCAACTGAATTTTCAAGTGAACAACCGGACTCTACTTTCTTAGTAAAGAATTTTTCTAAAGCACCCTTTTGAGACTGAGTCAATTGTTCTAATCTTTGTCTTTTTTTTCTTTTTTCAGATCCAAATGGTTGTTTTTTAGGAAGCATTTTACTAATAACTAAAATAACAAACAAATGACAATAAAACAATAAGAACTATAATAATAAATAAAATAACAATCAATGTGAAACACTGAAACAGAACAATAAAACCTGTCAAACATTCAAGCAACTGGATTCATGTTCATTCAACAAGTCGCACCAGTCCCGCAATGCCGCAAGATTGATTTTTTTGCTGAAAAATACAATCAAATTATATACTAATTAATAATTATATACATGAGATTTACACTGAACAAAAATTATATAAAATGACAATAATTATATATGAGATTGACACTACTATTGTCTGCTTTTGATCTCAAATTCTCAATTAGAAACAACTTAATAGGAGAAGACAAATCACTAAATGTCTAAATAAGAGAAAAAAAATCAGAGAACAAAGAAGATTAAATAGAAATATTTAATCTCGTCTAAATTCTAATGGAAGATATATTCAACTAGAAGATCAATTCAAATGACCAATAACAGGAAAAATTCCTAAGTATTATTTTCATATTTCACTATCATGAGTCTTCTTGACTATATCAAAGTCAGTTCTACAATTGTTTGGTGAGAGGTGGGATCAACAATGTGCCTTGTTGTAGTCTTTTTGGAAATAATAAAAAAAAATCAGGAATTAAATTAATATACTTATATTTGAGAAAATTTGGTTTTGAAAATCGTTAAAAATAATTTCAAATGGTTAAAATTAATGTTTTTCAAATTATACATTGGAATACAAGAGATTTGTATTGATAGACTTGTTTAATAATTTCTTGGTGGACAATTGTTTGATCTCAAGTCTCATCATCGCAATTGATTAAAAAAGACTACAATTTATAAAAATTACAAAAATCAAAAGCAAATAAGAGAAAGGATTCAAGGAATTACCTGAATAAACTGAGAGTTTGATACTTGAGAGGTGAGAGAGAAAGCCAGAAAGAATCAAAGAGATATCTGTCGTTTTTCTTGTCTTTGGTATTTGGTGGGTAGAGAAAAATCAAAAATACGTGGGTAACAAGTGATAGACAAATCACTAAATGTCTAAATAAGAGAAAAAAAATCAGAGAACAAAGAAGATTAAATAGAAATATTTAATCTCGTCTAAATTCTAATGGAAGATATATTCAACTAGAAGATCAATTCAAATGACCAATAACAGGAAAAATTCCTAAGTATTATTTTCATATTTCACTATCATGAGTCTTCTTGACTATATCAAAGTCAGTTCTACAATTGTTTGGTGAGAGGTGGGATCAACAGTGTGCCTTGTGGTAGTCTTTTTGGAAATAATAAAAAAAAAATCGGGAATTAAATTAATATACTTATATTTGAGAAAATTTTGTTTTGAAAATCGTTAAAAATAATTTCAAATGGTTAAAATTAATGTTTTTCAAATTATACATTGGAATACAAGAGATTTGTATTGATAGACTTGTTTAATAATTTCTTGGTGGACAATTGTTTGATCTCAAGTCTCATCATCGCAATTGATTAAAAAAGACTACAATTTATAAAAATTACAAAAATCAAAAGCAAATAAGAGAAAGGATTCAAGGAATTACCTGAATAAACTGAGAGTTTGATACTTGAGAGGTGAGAGAGAAAGCCAGAAAGAATCAAAGAGATAGCTGTCGTTTTTCTTGTCTTTGGTAGTTTGGTGGGTAGAGAAAAATCAAAAATACGTGGGTAACAAGTGATAGACTGATAGGAAAGTATGAAACCCTAACAAATTAGGTTTTGTATGAGAAAAAAACGAATTGGGCTTTTCTAATTTAAAACAAATAATATGGCATTTTCTATTTGGGTAATGTTGAGCTTTTCTATTTAAAACAAATAATATGGCCTTTTTTGGGCTTTTTTTTTTTTTTTTTTTTTTTTTTTTTTTTTTTTTTACAACTTAACCCATAACAAAAATGAAAAACCCATAACAAAAACTCAGATCATGTATTCGAGGGCCCTAGACATGATGGGCCCAGGGCGGGTGCCCCCCCCTGCCCCACCCCAGGGCCGGCCCTGGCTCCTAACACTTACATCTAAAAGATTGTGGGTTTAAATCATACACTCTTCCCCAATCTTGAAATACGTAATTAAAAAAAAAAAAAATTATTCCTTTCTCTCATCACTGCATGTATATTTATATATATATACAGTCTTTCTATTATCAGTTTGAACTGACAAAAGTTATATCAGTTCCTTATATGTGAGCCACTGGATTTAAATACTTTGACTGACAAATGCATACAGCCAAGTCAAAATATTTAAATCCAGTGACTTACATGCAAGGAACTGTTATAACTTTTGTCAGTTCGAACTGATGGTAAAACATAAAAATGTTCTCAAAAAATATAAACAGAAAATGGCTTTTAAAAACAATATATAACTAATAACGGTTTTCAAATTGTATAACGGCTTTTCAAAAAAATATATATAACGAATAACGGTTTTCAAATTGTATAACGGCTTTTCAAAAAAATATATAACGAATAACGGTTTTTCAAATAATATATAACGAATAACGATTTTAAAAAAATAATACCAAACTTGACCTCCCTTAAAATAAAATTATAACTATTTCCCAACATATCTAACATCTACAAAGGTCATAAACTAAACAAAGAAGAAAAAAATAAAATCAAATGGTTAATTTCAAGCATTACAAGATTATTTTCTATGTCACACACATATGTACATACCCAATGATAACTTTCTCCGGAGGTAATTCTTTTCTCTGCTAGCCAGCCACTACTAAGCCAATCAAAGCCGATAGAGTCTTTGTCAACGTAAATCGAGGTGATATCATTTGAATTCTTGGTTATTTTTGCCTTACGTTGTGATTCACGTAAAGTTGACAGCGTTTCAGGTGACAATCGCCTCACATGATACTCAAGTTTTGCACCATTATCGGTTGTCGATAGTTGGACATACGTGTTTTCTACCAGCCGTAGTATATGAACCCTGGCGATTGCCGCCAGAGTTGCACCGAAAGAGGTGTGGGTGGTAGCAGTTGTGGTGGCAGAGGGGATGGAAGGGCTCGGACGGGGAGGTCTGTTAAACAAACCTCTATGAAGAAGATGAAATAATAATAAAAAAATAAAAAAAATAAAAACTTCAAAGTAAGAGAATGTGTGTAAAGTAAGGGCATTTTTGTTCGTTCACCATAATAAGTGCCTTTTAAACTTAAGTTATTAAAGTGGTGACTTTCTTACAAAACCATTTTAAAAATGTGGCATTTTCCATCATTTTCACGTTTCGATTTTTTATTCGGAACCAACGGTTTTGGTCTCGACAGTTCGGTTCCGGTTCCGGTTCTAACGGTTCAGTTCCTTTTTAAAAAAATAATAGAAAATCTTTTAAGACTAATAGTTATTGATCCTTATGAAGAACTTATTAGGAAAAAACAAAATTCATCTCGATAGAGAACCACTTTGGACGAACAAAATGATCCATATTGCATCATTTTCTAATTTATATGGTAATTTAATTATTAATCTATCTTTAAGGAAAAAACTTCAAAAAAAATAAATCAAGAATTTTCAACAAAATTAATTAATTATTATAATTTTAAATAAAAAGAAAACCTTTTGGGACGAAATAAATTTCGTCCCAATAGGCAGTCTATTGTGACGAATTATGTATTTCATCCCAATAAATATCCTATTGGGACGAAAGAAATTCGTCCCTAAAGGTCAACAAAATTTATTAACCATTATAATTTTAAATAAAAAGAAAACTTATTGGGACGAAATAGGCAGTCTATTGGGACGAATTATGTATTTCGTCCCAATAGATATCCTATTGGGACGAAAATAATTCGTCCCTAAAAGTCTTACCACATTAGACAAAAATTGTCCCAACAGACATTCTATTGGGACGAAATAAATATTCGTCCCAATAGAATGTCTATTGGGATGAATTATGTCCAGGATGGTAAGACCTTTAGGGACGAACTTTGTTTCGTCCCAATAGGATGTCTATTGGGACAAAATATAGAATTCGTCCCAATAGACTACCTATTGGGACGAAAAAAAAACGTCCCAATAGATTTTCGTCCCAATAGGCCTTTTTTCTTGTAGTGATATAAGAGACTTTTGAGAGTGAAACTGAGATGGTTTTTTGGTATGTGCTTTGATGGTTTAGAGAAAACTATGGATATATGTACTTGTGGTCACTAGGAGTGTATATATATAGATGGAGATTAGGGTTTTGCAATTATACCGATCGAATTTCATCGAGCTAGATGTCTAATTATTCAACTTTTAAAATAACATATAATTTTTTTTTTTTAAATAATTTATAAAAAGGGTGATCAAATTAATGTAACTATACTGTTCTTAAATAATAGCATACTTTATGAAGTATATAGTTGAGTTGTATTTACTCCTCTCTAGCTGGCTTTGAAAGTGTCTTCCCTTTATAAATATAGATCAATTGAGTTTTAATGGAGTGATTGGTTAAATAAAGTGTCTTTCAAAGGAGTGATTGGTTAAATAAAGTTATAAGGAAATTGTATGTAAAATAATAATTATCTAGAGTGGAATTCTTTCTATATTTAGGTGTTTGTCATCAAGGTTTTTTTTATCTGTATTTGCTTATTTGGGAATCAAAATGCACAGTCATTAATTATAATTTTATTTTACTAAAACAGGATACTAGTAATAAATGTGGAAATAAAAGAGAAGAAATATATAAAGGGAAATTATCAAATAAGTCTTGGACTCTTTTTAAAATTTCGATTAGTTTGTGACTTTTATACAAGTGACAAAATCAGTCTTTAACTTTTTTTGTTGTGTCAATTTCACCCCTCACCTAAATTTCTGTTAGTTAACTTAACAGTCAAAGAGCATTTTAATCTTTTTAACCTTTGTAAATAAAATTAAAACTAAGAAGTAGAATAAAAAATTAAAATCATTTTATATTTTTTTAAATAAATAAATATATATATATATATATATATATATACATATTTGCTTGATTTGTGTTTATATCCGATAAATGAGCACCTTGTTGAATCTTTTTATTGTATTTATTTGTTTAATTTTCTATTTCGTTGAATGCACACCAAGTTTATCTCATCAACATCGCATTCTTTATCAACAATTTGACCTCATGACGACTTTCTATGTCCAGATCTAAAAACACAAATTTCTTATGCCGTTTATACATCGGAATAAGTGACAGTTTGGAAATAACAACATTAATCTCACAAATGCAGGTACGAGCCTCATTTAAATCAATAGCCAACAACTTCTTCATTTTCTTCTTTGATAGTTCATATAGGTTTATCACCCGTAACCACTTCATAGCTACAAAAACTAGGATATGGTAAGAATCTGTCAATTAAAATAATATATATTTATATTTCCAAAAAATAAAAAAATATAAGAAAACATATGGTATAATGATACGTGGTGTTCGGCTATTCCACTTAGAAAACATTTGTTTGACTAGGAGATTGACTAATGAAGGAGCTTACTTACCTTCCTTGACTGTGTGGTGTTGAGAAGAAATATCGCGGACACTATGGTTTGGTCTCTCGATTCAAAGGGTGTCTTCTCAATTGGTTATTTTCGTAGGTATCTTAAGAGGGCTATTGTTGAAAAAGAGAAGGTGCATAGCTACATTTGGCAAGGAATACGCCCAAAAACTTAAATGGAGAATAAGCCTAATCCAAAAACTTCTACCCAAAATGCATGGCAGCACAAGCATCATTGTCCAACGCATCAAGATCAATGCCTTCCTCTTTGTGCAAGTCTTTAACAAGCCTCCAACCCATTTTGGTAGCATCCCGATCGCTGACTAATGTAAAGCACTGTTCTTTTGGTGGCATATACCCAAATTCATGATGAGTATTATCTAGCTCACGTATGCATTGTCGAATTGAATAACCCTTGCTTTCCAGAGGGTCAAAGCTAGAGCTAGGGGCATCATCCACGCTAGGGACATGATGCCCTATTACAAATGCTATTGCTTTGGTCTCCTTAGTAATACTCCTTAGACTATTGTAAATGTGACGACTTTCTATGTCCAGATCTAGAAACACAAATTCCTTAGGCCGCTTATACATTGGAATGAGTGACAGTTTGGAAGTAACATTGATCTCACAAATGCATGTACGAGCCTCATTTAAATCAATAGCCAACAACTTTTTCCTTTTCTTCTTTGCTAGTGCATATAGGTTTATCAACCGTAACCACTTCATAGCTACAAAAACTAAGATATTGTAAGAATCCGTTAATTAAAATAATATATATTTATATTTCCAAAAAATAAAAAATATAAGAAAACATATGGTATAATGATAAGTGGTGTTCGACTATTCCCCTTAGAAAACGTTTGTTTGACTAAGAGATTGACTAATGAAGGAGATTACTTACCTTCCTTGACTGTGTGGTGTTGAGAAGAAATATCGCGGACACTATGGTTTGGTCTCTCGATTCAAAGGGTGTCTTCTCAACTGGTTATTTTTGTAGGTATCTTAAAAGGGCTATTGTTGAAAGAGAGGATGTGAAAAACTACATTTGGCAAGGAATACGCCTAAAAACTCAAATGGAGAAGAAGCCTGATCCAAAAACTCCTGCCCAAAATGTATGGCATCACAAGCATCCTTGTCCAACGCATCAAGATTAATGTCTTCGTATTTGTACAAGTCTGTAACTAGCCTTCAGCCCTTTTCGGTAGTATCCCGATCGCTGACTAATGTAAAACACTGTTCTTTTAGTGGCATATACCTAAATTCATGACGAGTATTATCTAGCTCACGTATGCATTGTCGAACTGAATAACCCTTGCTTTCCAGAGGGTCAAAGCCAGAGCTAGGGGCATCATCCACGCTAGGGACATGATGCCCAGGGCCGGCCCTGGGGTGGGGCAGGGGGGGCACCTGCCCTGGGCCCATCATGTCTAGGGCCCTCGAATACATGATCTGAGTTTTTGTTATGGGTTTTTCATTTTTGTTATGGGTTAAGTTGTAAAAAATAAAATAAAAAAAATAAAATAAAATAAAATATAAAAAAAAGGCCCAAAAAAGGCCATATTATTTGTTTTAAATAGAAAAGCTCAACATTACCCAAATAGAAAAGGCCATATTATTTGTTTTAAATTAGAAAAGCCTAATTCGTTTTTTTCTCATACAAAACCTAATTTGTTAGGGTTTCATACTTTCCTATCAGTCTATCACTTGTTACCCACGTATTTTTGATTTTTCTCTACCCACCAAACTACCAAAGACAAGAAAAACGACAGCTATCTCTTTGATTCTTTCTGGCTTTCTCTCTCACCTCTCAAGTATCAAACTCTCAGTTTATTTAGGTAATTCCTTGAATCCTTTCTCTTATTATTTGCTTTTGATTTTTGTAATTTTTATAAATTGTAGTCTTTTTTAATCAATTGCGATGATGAGACTTGAGATCAAACAATTGTCCACCAAGAAATTATTAAACAAGTCTATCAATACAAATCTCTTGTATTCCAATGTATAATTTGAAAAACATTAATTTTAACCATTTGAAATTATTTTTAACGATTTTCAAAACCAAATTTTCTCAAATATAAGTATATTAATTTAATTCCCGATTTTTTTTTATTATTTCCAAAAAGACTACCACAAGGCACACTGTTGATCCCACCTCTCACCAAACAATTGTAGAACTGACTTTGATATAGTCAAGAAGACTCATGATAGTGAAATATGAAAATAATACTTTGGAATTTTTCCTGTTATTGGTCATTTGAATTGATCTTCTAGTTGAATATATCTTCCATTAGAATTTAGACGAGATTAAATATTTCTATTTAATCTTCTTTGTTCTCTGATTTTTTTTCTCTTATTTAGACATTTAGTGATTTGTCTTCTCCTATTAAGTTGTTTCTAATTGAGAATTTGAGATCAAAAGCAGACAATAGTAGTGTCAATCTCATATATAATTATTGTCATTTTATATAATTTTTGTTCAGTGTCAATCTCATGTATATAATTATTAATTAGTATATAATTTGATTGTATTTTTCAGCAAAAAAATCAATCTTGCGGCATTGCGGGACTGGTGCGACTTGTTGAATGAACAAGAATCCAGTTGCTGCTTGAATGTTTGACAGGTTTTATTGTTTTGTTTCAGTGTTTCACATTGATTGTTATTTTATTCATTATTATAGTTATTATTGTTTTATTGTCATTTGTTTGTTATTTTAGTTATTAGTAAAATGCTTCCTAAAAAACAACCATCTGGATCTGAAAAAAGAAAAAAAAGACAAAGATTAGAACAATTGACTCAGTCTCAAAAGGGTGCTTTAGAAAAATTCTTTACTTAGAAAGTAGAGTCCGGTTGTTCACTTGAAAATTCAGTTGAAGGTTTAGCTAATGATCGTGATGTGAATGATATTAATGATAATGAAAATTTGGGCAATGAAATTGGAAATGATGAAAATCAACTGAATGATAATAATGTGATTGACATGAATGATAATGATGAGAATTTGAGCAATGAAATGAAAATGATGAAAATCAACTGAATGATCATGATGTGATTGACATGAATGATAATGAGAATTTGGGCAATGATATAGAACAACCGACTCCTCATTTGGATATTTATGATCCTAGAATTTGGGCAAACCTTGATAATAAAACAATTGATTTATTAGTGGAAAAAGGTCCAATAAGAGAACCGAATCTCAACTTTCCTTTGGATGGTAGATCTAGACATTTTTCATATTCATATTATACTCGAAAATTACCAAATAGAGAGACTCAAGATAGGAAATGGTTAGTGTACTCAAAACATGTAGACAAAGTATATTGTTTCTGTTGTAAGTTATTTAAGTCAATGAATTCGAACAGTCTTTTAGCACATGAAGGATTTAATAATTGGAAGCATCTTAGTGAAAGACTTAAAGAACATGAGAATAGTATTTAGCATATCACTAATATGAGCACTTGGATTGATTTACTAATCAGATTAAAAAAGAATGAAACAATTGATAAAAATATACAAGAACAAATTACAAAAGAGAAAAATCGTTGGAAAGAAGTTCTTGTGAGAATTATTGCTGTTGTGAAATATCTTGCTAAGCATAATTTGGCTTTTCGTGGAACCAATGAGAGAATTCATGCAAATAATAATGGTAACTTTTTGGGTTTAATTGAAATGATAGCAGAGTTTGATCTAGTAATACAAGAGCATATTCGACGCATTGATGATAGTGAGATTCATTATCACTATCTTGGTCATAAAATTCAAAATGAATTGATTTCTAGATTAGCCTCTAATATCAAAAGTGCAATCATAAAAAAAATCAAAGAGGCAAAATATTTTTCAGTGATTCTTGATTGTACTCCTGATATAAGTCACCAAGAACAAATGACTGTGATAATAAGATGTGTAGACATGTCCACTAGTACCATAAAAGTAGAAGAGTACTTTCTAGGGTTATTAAAAGTGGATGATACATCTAGGATAGGGCTTTTTAATGAATTGCAAGCTGTACTAAAATCTTTTGGTCTTGATATTAATGATGTGAGGGGACAAGGTTATGATAATGGATCTAACATGAAAGGGAAACACCAAGGTGTGCAAAAAAGGTTACTTGAAATAAATCCTAGAGCGTTGTATATGCCATGTGCTTCTCATAGTCTTAATTTAATTGTGTGTGATATGGCTAACTCTTGTGTTAAAGCTGTTTCTTTTTTTGGAGTTGTTCAACGAATATATTCATTGTTTTCTAGTTTTACTAAGAGATGGAAAATTTTTCAAGATCATGTCAATGGCTTAACTCTCAAAACATTGTCCACAAAACGTTAGGAAAGTCGAATTAATAGTGTTAAAGCTATAAAATGTCAAGCTCCCCAAATAAAAGAAGCTTTATTAGTATTACTTGAAAGTAGTGATGATGCCAAAACAAAGAGTGAAGTTGAAAGTTTAGCAAATGAACTTGAAAATTTTGAGTTTTTATTAGGCATGACTATTTGGCATGATATTTTGTTTTCTATTAACATGGTTAGCAAAATTTTGCAATCTAAGGATATGTGTATTGATATTGCTATAGAACATTTGAAGGGAGTCATTTCTTTTTTTGAAAATTATAGAGAAAATGGATTTATATCTGCCATGATTGATGCCAAAAGTATTGCATATAATTTGGAAATTGAACCAATTTTTGTTAAAAAAACGTCAAATTTGTAGAAAGAAACAGTTTGATGAAAATGCACATGAGGATGTAACGCAATCGGCTGAAGAATCTTTTAGAGTGAATTATTTTATTGTTGTAGTTGATGTTGCTATTGCTTCCTTGAAGAATAGATTTGAATAGTTGCAAATATTTGAAGGTATTTTTGGGTTCTTATATTGTTGACGGTGAAATTTGGATTGCCACGCACTCAACAATTATATCAATTTAATATAAAACAAGAAAATTAAGAACACATGCAAAAGACAAGTTTTACGTGGAAAACCCTTGAATGGGAAAAAACCACGGCGCTCCTGAGGGCAGAAGAATAATACTAGGTTTTCGTTGCTTTGTTACACACTCAGATCTCTCACAATTGCTCTCTTTTCTCTCTCTCTAGATTTCTGAACCCCTTCCTCATGGGATAGGTGATTCTATTTATACATGTTTACTTAGGGTTTCTCCTTGTTTTCAGCTGTGTGGGTGAACGGTTTCCCTCTTTGATTCGTACTAGGATCCTTTCTTGTCACGGATCAGGTCTACTTTCCTCTTTATGATTCCTTGTTGTTCTGGGTCTTCCAAAAGTCTAGGGTTTATTACTGTGTTTCTGCCGAGTTGGCTTAGGCCCAGTGTGCTGGTCCAGCGAGTACCCTTATTTTCTGGATATTGCATGGTTGGCGAGCGCACTTCTGCATTCGGCGAGTAGATATATAGCTTCGGCAACCATATCTTTGACTTCCTTTTGGTTTAAGCTATTCTGTCATTCTGACTCGTCAAACTTCCTCCTTTAACCCGGTCGATGAGTGACGTGACAGTCTCTTGTTTAGCTCTTTTGATGACGTGTCAGGTCAACGAATTTATACATACAACAATACCCCCATAAATACTTCGATTTGGGCGAATGACTTGTTCTTCCTACTTCGTTTGCCTCTGCGAGTAGTATTTATATTTATGTTTATAAGATTTCCACACACTTTGCAATAACTTCTTCTTTTCTTTTTAACCACGCGCTGTATTTATTTAATTGACTCTTTTGGTGCAAGCTTTCAATTTGAGCCGCATGATTTCTAGCGCTTCCATTCGTTTTGACAGATGAAGGGACATTCTGACTGCTTGGTTGTCCCCGAGATGCCACGTGCCCCTTACTTGGTGGTGGTTGTTTGTGGCTGGTCACTGTAGCCGTCATTTACATTAATTGCATATCATTTACTTGATTTCTCCCCCTTTTTTTATTTTTGAATTTCGAAGTTCCCCTTTTGACGCCTAAACATTTCTTCTTCTTCTCTATCCTCTCATATCTCTATTAATTTCTTTTCTCAGAAAAAACAGAGCTCCTTCATCGTCTCTCATTTCTTCTCCCTCAGAAGTTTCTGCCAATTTTTTTTTTTATTTATCTTCTTGTCAGACAGCTTGTTTTGAAATCGATCGTGGTGATTTCTCAGCGTTCCCCAAACCTTCTGCTCATCCTCCGATCTTAGGGTTTCCTGGTGAGTTCTTATGGATCCCTCCTTACGCTCTTTTCTTTTTAATCGGATGATGCAAGCTATGGAGCTTGGTGATAAGTGTACTACGGACAAAATTGAGTCTCTGATTCGTAATTTTCGTCCTGATTCTTCGGTCCCGATTTCCGTTTATATTCCATCTTTTGAGGATACTTTTAATCCTGACATCTCTCCTCTGTCTTTTGACAGTGATTCTCCAGAAATGCCGAGATCTCCTAAAACCACAAGCAGTAAACGACGCGCCTCTAGGGCTCCTCGTGAATCTCTGCTGGATGTGCAGACGATTGTTGACTCTGATGTTGAAGACCATCAGAGGGATAGGCTGCTTTTCTCGCCAACTCGCCCGTGTTCTTTTGACACGGAAGTAAATGTAGTCGGCGAGGGCGAGCTTTGTAAATACAAGAGTCGCTTCGACATTCCAGACTCGGTGACTCTTATGTTACCCGGTGATCGGGCTGTGTGGAATCCTCCTAAAAACGCAGTCGCCATTTACGGAGCCATGCTCAGCTGTGGGGTTACCCTCCCTCTTCAGCCTTTTATCGCGAGGTTTCTCACCGAGGCTCAGATCGCACCAGCACAACTTGCTCCAAACAGCTACAGGATATTGATGTGCCTGTGCCTTATGTGGAAGCTGAAGGGTTATGGGCCTCCTACACCCCGCGAGATCCGCCATTTCTATACTCTAAGACAGGCGGGCAATGGTGGCATATACTTTCTTCTCTCCTCGCCGGTGGAGAACTGGATTCCTGAGGGTGTGGCGAACCCTGGTCAAGTTGAGGTCTCCAGTGATGAGAAGAAGAAGGGTTTCATCTGGGGCTTCCCTACTTCAAACAAAAGGTGGAAAAACAGTTGGTTTTTCACCGGCGGCGAGTGGGGTCGAGATGTACCCGCTCTCAGTCGCCGCAATCTTTTGGCGAGGAAGGTTCCCAGGCATTTCACATCTCCTGAAGCCTGGTCGAAAGTGGCCCCTGCTTTGATGGATAGGGAGGTTTCTCACCTGGCCGCGACAGCTGTCCTTCCTTTGGATTCGAGGGGTAGATCCTTCCTCTTGGATGAGGAGAAAATGATTTCTTTGGAAATTTTCACACGGCTACATGCAAGGCTTCCTCGCTGTAAGTCTTGATCTGTTCCTTCTTTGTTTTATTGCTTCGTTTTATTCTTTTAGTTGACACTTGGTTTTATTTTCCTTGCAGTGTGTGATTTTGACACCGTTTGTGACTTGCAAGCCCGGGCGGTGAAGAATTCCGAGGCTGCCAGCAAAAGGCATGCTGCTGGTTTGGCTAAGGATGGAATTGCTGGTCCTGATGGTGATGATCACTCAGACGGCGAGGAGGCTGGTGATATTTCTAGGGGAGGTGCTGAGTCTGGGCGACCCCCTATGCATGCAGAGAGTGCTGTGAATACTCCTGCTGCACCTGCTGCTGCTACCCCCAGCCGTAAAGGCAAGGAGAAAGTAGGTGCCTCAAGGGGGGTTGGTAATGTTGAAGGGAGGCGTGTCGAGTCAGGGCCATCCCCTGTTCGCCCGAAGGTTGTCGCGAGTACTCCTGCTGCTACTTCTACTCCTGCTGCGAGTACTGCCGCGACTTTTCCTGCTGCCACAGCCCCCAATCGTAAAGGAAAAGAGAAGGTGGGGGTTTCAGGGGTGGCTAGCGACATCCCCATTTTCGACGTAAATGTTCCTGAAATCCCTCCAGACCCTTCAAGCGACCTGATCCCCAAAGCTGGTAGAGGAAAACGTCCGGCAGAGGGTACGCCTGACCACACTGCTCGACCTCTAAAATGGGCGTCAAGGGTCGTGCAGTACGTTGTTTCTTCAGATGAGGAGGTCGCTGAAGAGCCTGTGCTCGCCGAGGCTCCTTCTGCTAAGACGACTGTTCCTAGGGCTTCTGTTGAAAAACCAGATCCGGTGGAGTCTCCCCTTCCGGAGGGGGCAAATAATTTTGATGCTTCCACCATTCCCCAAGCTGGTGCGACTCCTCCTCCGGCAACCGCGGATGGGCCGGGTGCCTCTTTTATTGGTCAGCCTGGACCACCTGGTCGAAGGGAGCCCACTGAGAAACCGGGGTCGTCGAGACAGGATGAGGCTACTACGTCTGGTTCAGGCGTTGCTCATGAAGCTCCTCCCGTTGATCCAACTGAGGCTGGTGAGGGAGTCGAGATTGTCTCCCTTTCGGATTTTACAGCTGCTGAGATTTGTACATATATAATGAACAATAATGTTTATGTTGGTGAGGATTGGGAGGAGCTGAAGAAAAGATCCTGCAACAGAAAAATGGAATTTTTCTTCAACTGCCATTCGCTGGTGAGTCTCTCACTGTGCTTTAAAAAAATTTTTGTTCTTGCATTTCCTGACTTCTGCTTTTTTCTTTTCAGTTGCTGTCCGAGTTGGCTGATAATTACAGGCGGGGAAATTTTTTGTCAAAGGACGTGAGGCGCCTGCAGGAACAAACCTCTACTTTAGCAGCTGAAAAGCTTTCCATAGAGGAAAACCATACTCAGCAGCTTGCTCAGCTGAGAGAGTCCGCGGATGGTTATCTTTCAGCTTAGTTGGCCGCTGAAGAGAAATTAGGTGCTGCTGAGGAAGAAGTTCATTTGCTGCGAGAGCAACTCTCTGCTAGTCAAGAATCACTCGCAGCACGTTTTGAGACTGAGCGACTGGCTGAGGAGGCGAAAGAGAAAGCTGAACGCGAGGTGTCGGACTTGCGCAACCAGTTAACCTCGCAAGAAGTTATTTTGAACGATCTAAAGGCTTTGTTGGAGGTTGAAGCGGTTGATCGCTTCAAGAGGTCCCCTGCCTATGACGCCCTGTTGTTGCGCGAGTTTAAGAAGGGCATGAGGCAAGCGAAAAAGTTCTTCGCTATGAAGGATCACTCAAACGATAAAGCTCTGAGGCGTTTCGACAGGTCTCTTCAACAACACATGGCCGATGGGGTGGGCTCGATTAAAGAGCAGACAAAACGATGGAGAGCCCACTGCCGTTATAATAGGACTGAACCTCATCCTATGCATATGGAGATCCCCAGCAAGCGTGCTTTTAACACTTACTATTCGGGTCAGAAAGGAGTTTCTCTGGTTCTGGTGCTGAGCCTGACTTAGGCCCTGTTGCTGGAAGGGATTATGAGCCTTTCATGCCAGAAGAGGATGAGGAGGTCATCTGGCCTTCAGAAGAGGAGATTGAGGATGAAGAGGACAGCGAGGGCCCTCCTGCAGCCGGTTGAGTATTTTTGTCTAGGACTGTATACTTTCTTTTTGTACCTTTATTTGTAATTCTTTGATTTGTAAATAACTTTTTATTCAAGTTATAAACTTTTATTCAAGTTCTTTTTAGCATATTTTATAGTTTTGTTCAGCTGCCTTTGCTGTATTTTCGGCATACTCAGTGTTTGTCAGGACGTATCCGACCATGCACCAAGTTTTTTAGCATGTCTTATATCTTTTATTCAGCTGCCGTTGCTGTATTTTGGCGTACTCAGTGTTTTGTCAGGATTTATCCGACCATGCACCGAGTTTTTTAGCATGTCTTATATTTTTTATTCAGCTGCCGTTGCTGTATTTTGGCGTACTCAGTGTTTTGTCAGGATTTATCCGACCATGCACCGAGTTTTTTAGCATGTCTTATATCTTTTATTCAGCTGCTGTTGCTGTATTTTGGCTACTCAGTGTTTTGTCAGGATTTATCCGACCATGCACCGAGTTTTTAACATGCTTTTTGTTTGTTCAGCTGCCATTGCTGAGTTTCGGCTTTTTATTTCTCGCCAGTTATCGCTGCAGCGAGCATAAAACTCGTTTTTATGTGATGATAGCAATGTGTGATGGCGAATGCCTTTTGCGTTTGACGAGTGGAATCGAGAATCTCTTAGTAATAAATTACTCTTTATTGAATACTTCCTACAACTTTGTTAACACAGTCATAAAGAAAAATGCTAAAACGAACAACTGCTCTAAGAAAAAATAAAAGGCTCACAAAAATTTTAAATTTGATCCCCGGGTTAAGGATAATATATCTTCAAGTACTGGGCATTACATGGACGGGGTAGTTCGCCAAATCCTTCTCGAGTGATGCGATATGCCCCGTGGCCAGCTATGCCTGTAATCTGATAAGGCCCTTCCCATTTATCTGCGAGTGACCCTGCAGTTTTGTCTTTTGTTCCTAGGTTCACCCTTTTCAGTACTAAGTCACCCAACAAGAACCTTCTTTCCCGCACATGTGAGTTGTAATATCTGGCTACCCTTTGTTGGTACGCAGCATTCCTTATTTGCGCGCGCTCTCTTTTTTCTTCTAACTCATCTAAGCCGCACTTTAGCATATCAATGTTGATTTCTGGCTGAAAGAGTTGTACCCTTGGTGAAGAGAAAGATGTTTCCACGGGGATGACGGCTTCAGCTCCATATGCCATGGAATATGGAGTCTCGCTTATTGAACTCCTTTCTGTGGTTCGGTATGCCCAAAGCACCTGTGGTAATTCATCCGCCCAGCTACCCTTTTTTGCTGCCAATTTAGCCTTTAAGTTATGCTTTATGATTTTGTTCATTGCTTCAGTCTGGCCATTTGTCTATGGATGTGCTGGAGAGGCGTAGTAGTTGTTGATGCCATATTTATCACATAGCTCCCTGAATTTCCTGCCATCGAAGTGGGTCCCATTGTCTGTGATGATGGTATTTGGTATCCCGAATCTGTACAGGATGTTTTTCTTCACAAAGCTTATGGTGTTTGCTTCTGTTATGTGTACCAGCGGCTCGGCTTCTACCCATTTTGTAAAATAATCCACTGCTACTATGGCGTGCTTCGCTCCTCCAGTTGCTGTTGGCATTGGGCCGATCAAATCAATTCCCCACATGGCGAATGGCCAAGGCGAGGTAATACTTTGCAAGAGTTTGGGTGGCTGTCGGATGTTGTTGGCGATTTTCTGACACGCCTCGCATCTCGTTGCCACCCTTTTGGAGTCGGGGAACAGTGTTGGCCAGTAAAAACCCTGCCTTAATGTTTTGTGGGCTAGGCTGGCACCCCCTGCGTGGTTCCCGCAATTTCCACTGTGTATGCTTCTCAGGATACCTTCTGTTTCTTCAGGTCCGACACATCTCTGTAGCGCCCTCGAGTATCCCCTTTTGTACAGTTCTCCATTGAGTACTGAGTATCTTGTAGCTTTGTACTTCAGCCGCTTTGCTTCTAATGGGTCACTTGGGAGTATATCATTAACGAGATATTCTTTGATTGGTGTGATCCAGCTGTTCCTTTCGCCAAAGACTGCCCCAACTTCCTTTGTTTTAACTATACTCGGCTGCGATAGGCGAATCATAGAGATATTTTTGGGCCAGATGTTGACTGTGGCAGATGCCAACTTGGCTAAGGCATCAGCTTTTTCATTTTCTCCTCGGGGGATGTGAACAATCTTGTATTCTTTAAATCTTTCTAAAAGCTCTTTTGCTAATTCTAGGTAGGTGATCATGCTTTCATCTCTCGCCTGGTATTCATCTAACACCTGGTTAACCACGACTTGAGAGTCGCTGAATATTTCTACCTCATCTGCTCCTAGGATTGTGCAAACTTTTAAACCTGCTATGAGTGCCTCGTATTCGGCTTGATTGTTAGTGGCTTTGAAGTCAAAACGCAAGGCACATTCGATTGAATCTCCTTCCGGGGTTGACACCACCACCCCTGCCCCGCTGCCGTGCGTGTTTAATGAGCCATCAACACGAAGTTGCCATTTGAATATTTTCTTATTTTGCTCTACCATCATTCTCGCCACCTCTATACTTGGCTCGGTGAACTCTGCTACAAAGTCTGCCACTGCCTGGGCTTTAATTGCCGTCCTTGGAAGATATTCTACATCGAATTACTTAATTCGATCGCCCACTTCGTTAATCGCCCAGATACTTCTGGTTTCTGCAGGATTAATTTTAGTGGGCAGTTGGTGTATACCCCGATTTTATGAGCCTGGAAATATGGTCTTAGTTTCCTTGCTGCTGTTATTAGGGCGAGTGCCATTTTTTCAACCGGCGAGTACCTTGTTTCGGCTGGTAACAGTGCTTTGCTGGTGTAGTATATTGGCTTTTGGATCCCATCTTCCTGTCGCACTAGCACGGAACTTGTGGCTGCTTCAGAGACGGACAAGTACATGTACAATGTTTCTCATGTTTCTGGTTTTGATAGCAGTGGTGCCTGTCCAAGGTAATCTTTCAAGGCCTGGAAGGCCTTTTCGCAATCCTCATTCCACTCGATTCCCTTTCCCTTTTTTAGAGCTTTGAAAAATGGTAGGCATCGGTCTGTTGACTTGACTATGAATCTGCTCAGCGGATGCTAGGCACCCTGTGAGTTTTTGGACGTCCTTCAGAGTCTTTGGCAAGACCATTCTCGCTAGTGCTTGGATTTTTTCAGGGTTCACCTCTATTTCTCTTTGGTGTACTTGATATCCGAGAAACCTCCCAGATGGTACGCCGAATACACATTTTGCTGGATTCAACTTCATTCCATACTTGACCAGCACATCGAACGTTTCCCTCAGGTCATCTGCATGTCTATCTGCGGTGACGCTTTTTGTCAGCATATCGTTAACGTAGACCTCCATATTTCTCCCTATTTGCTTGGCGAACATTTTGTTGACCAAGCGCTGGTAAGTTGCCCCAGCATTCTTCAGGCCGAATGGCATGACTTTGTAACAATACAACCCCTGATCTGTGGTGAACGCTGTCTTCTCTTCGTCTGGCTTGTGCATCTTTATCTGGTTGTATCCTGAATATGCATCCATGAAGCTCAACGTCTCATGCCCGGCTGTTGCATCGACTAACTGGTCAATCCTTGGTAGCGGGAAGCTGTCCTTGGGGCAGGCTTTGTTTAGATCGGTGAAGTCGACGCACATCCTCCATTGATTGTTTTTCTTTTTTACTAAAACCACATTCGCCACCCATTCTGGGTACTTAACTTCTCTAATTGATCCTGCGGCGAGCAACTTTGATACTTCCTCTTTTATCGGGGCACTTCTTTCTGGGTTGAAGCTTCTCCTTTTCTGCACCACCGGTTTGCATTTCTCATTCACAGCCAGATTGTGCGAAATTACGCTTCTATCAATCCCTGGCATGTCTTCGTGGCACCAAGCGAAAATCCCCCTATATTCTTTCAACAAGTTCATCACATCTTTCTTAACTTGTTTAGTCAGCCTTGCTCCGATCTTTACTGTTCTATCTGGTTCCGTTTCATCTAGAATAATCGACTCAGTCAGTTCTTCCTTCTCTCTGCTCATTTTGTCTCTTGGGTCCAGTTTGAAGTTTTCCGGATTATCTTCCTGCACTTCCCTGTCTACTTCGAATATGTTCAAGGTTTCCATCCCTGCTTTATCTTTGAAAATTGATAGGTTGGCGCGGCGGGCCATCTCCTGTGACCCTCTCAATTCTCTGACACCGAATTCTGTAGGGAACTTTATTTTCAACGCATGGGTTGAAGTAACAGCTCGAGCTTTGTTAAGAAACGGTCGGCCAAGTAAAGCATTATACGGCCAATTATGGATGTCAACCACAACAAAGTCCAACAGGATTGTTCGTCGGCATGGTGCTGTACCAAATCTTACCGGCAGCTTCACAGTTCCTAACGACCTAACTTCTGCGCCACTGAATCCCTTTAATGGCACATGGAATGGTTCAAGATCCTTTCTGTCCAGCCGCAACTCATCATATACCCTGGCACTTAGGATATCGGCTGAACTTCCATTGTCAATCATCACCCGAAGGACATCCCTATGGGCTATTCGAATCCCCACAACGATTGCATCGTTGGGTTTTGCATCAATTCCGTCTGAGTCTTCTGCTGTAAATGTTATGGGATCATGTCCTTCTCTTCCCTTCTTGGGGTTTCTCTGCACAGAATTGATCTCCATGCTTCTGCTTTCATACATTACTTCTCGAACTTCTGACATCCTTTCTCGATTGCTCCTCCCAGTATGAGGTCCGCCAAAAATGGTGTTTATAGCTGCATTAGGGCTGTTCCTCCTTGAACTCTTCCTTTCCTGCCCGTTTCCTTGGCGGCCATCCCGGCGACCATCGTGCTTGTCACCTTTCAAAGCAAAATCTTTCAGGTGCCCATCTCTGATTAAGCTCTCAATGTGGTCGCGCAACTGAAAACACTTTGAAGTTTCATGTCCATGATCTTTGTGGAATCGACAGTACTTAGTTGTATCTCTCCTGGCATTTGCTGATTGCTGTCGAGGGTATTTGGCGAGTCCTTTGTCTTCTACCATAGACAATATCTCCTCCTGGTCGCCAGTTAAAGGGGTGTAATGGTTGTACCTTCCTCGAAACTTATTGGCTCGAGTGTTTCCTCTGTTTTCTCTTGAATACCCCTTTTGGCCCTTCTCATCTTTCTGGCGATCACGTGATTGCATCTTTTTATCGTCCTTATGGTCTGATTTTGAGTCAGGCTTGTGCCCATGCACGTAGCTACCCCCTTGCGCTACTTCTTCTTCCTCTGCCAGTGCATAGTCGCCAGCTATTTCCATCATCTCTTCGTAAGTTTTCGGTCTATCTCTTCGCAGGTCAAAGGATAATCGTCCACTTTGTAGCCTATTGGTGAAAGCGGCGATTACAGCTACATCACTGGCATCCTCAATTTGAGCTACTTCCTTCCCGAACCTGGCTAGATACTTCTTGATTGACTCATTACGCTCCTGCTTCAAGTTTGACAGATGAGCGAGTGACTTTCTTCTTTGGACACTCCCCATGAATTGCCTTATGAATGCCTTACTGAGGTTTGAGAAACTGCTTATGGTTCCGGGCGGGAGTCTTCCAAACCATCTGGAGGCGAGGTCACCGAATGTTTGTGGGAAGGTGAGGCACAACAACCCATCATTGGATGAATACTGGGCCATAATATTGCGAAATCGGCGAACATGTTCCTTTGGATCCCTGTTCTCCTTATATTGTTCAATGGTGGGCATCCTAAATCTGTCTAGAAATTGGGTGCGAGTGATAGTTTCGATGAATGGGCTGTCTGACTCATCATCCGAAGATACATTTCGACCGTACCTTCGTGCCATTGCTGAAACCTTTCTTGATAGCTCTTCTAGGATTACATCTCGATGACCAGTTGGCTCCCCTGCTGGATCGAGTCTACTCTTGATTGTCATCCTACCATGATTACCTCTCTCATCCGGGCTTCTTCGATCTTCTGTGCTCTCGGATCTTCTTCGCTTCGCTCTTTTGGACTGCAGTTCCCTTCGTGGACGAGGACTCTTATCTTCAGATGAGATGGAACGGTGTCTCCGCCGGTTCCGCTGATGCGTGTCACTGGAATTGACCCCATGTGTCCGCGCCTGGTCTCGCTCCTCCCTGGATTCTTCATTCATCACACATTTTCCCTTCCTTTGTTTTCTCCCCTCGAAATCCTCAGTATGGTCCTGGGGAGTCTCCTCAGTGGATTGTCGTGCTTGAGCATCGGGGATTGCAATGTGAACTTTTGATCGTAACCTTCCGAACGGATGGATTCCAGGAGTGGTTAACTCGTAAGGAGATGAAACTCCCAACCCTATGGGAAGCGAAAGCCCTATTTTGCTGGCTTCACTAACCAAGTTTATCAGTGCAGCTTGGAAGTGCTACAGAATCCCAGGGTCAGCTGCCCTAGTTCCTGGCGTTGCCGCTGATTGTTCCCCGATCGCCACCGCCCTATCTCCTGTCGGCGCGGCCGGTTCAACAACTATATCTCCGCTGGAGTTACCATCTCTGTCGCTGTCGTTGTTCATGTTGTTTGATTCGCAAGGGTCCCTCGAAGTTTCTGTTCAAAGATTACCCCCTCCTTCTAGCGCCAATTGTTGACGGTGAAATTTGGATTGCCACGCACTCAACAATTATATCAATTTAATATAAAACAAGAAAATTAAGAACACATGCAAAAGACAAGTTTTACATGGAAAACCCTTGAATGGGAAAAAACCATGGCGCCCCTGAGGGCAAAAGAATAATACTAGGTTTTCGTTGCTTTGTTACACACTCAGATCTCTCACAATTGCTCTCTTTTCTCTCTCTCTAGATTTCTGAACCCCTTCCTCATGGGATAGGTGGTTCTATTTATACAGTTTACTTAGGGTTTCTCCTTGTTTTCAGCTGTGTGGGTGAACGATTTCCCTCTTTGATTCGTACTAGGATCCTTTCTTGTCACGAATCAAGACTACTTTCCTCTTTATGATTCCTTGTTGTTCTGGGTCTTCCAAAAGTCTAGGGTTTATTTCTGTGTTTCTGTTGAGTTGGCTTAGGCCCAGTGTGCTGGTCCAGCGAGTACCCTTATTTTCTGGATATTGCATGGTTGGCAAGCGCACTTCTGCATTCGGCGAGTAGATATATAGCTTCGGCGACCATATCTTTGACTTCCTTTTGGTTTAAGCTATTCTGTCATTCTGACTCGTCAAACTTCCTCCTTTAACCCGGTCGATGAGTGACGTGGCAGTCTCTTGTTTAGCTCTTTTGATGACGTGTCAGGTCAACGAATTTATACATACAACATATATGATTCAAAGAAATTAGTTTCATTAGATGATAATAAATTGAAAGAATGTTGTGTAAATCTTGAACGTGCTCTAAAACATGATACATTTGTAGATGTTGATTCAAATGATTTATTTTCTGAATTGAAAGTGTTACAAGTTGTTTTGCCAAAAGAAAAAAAGACTGCCATTGAAATACTTGAGTTTGTAAAAGCTTCGGATTGTTATCCGAATGTATCAATTGCATATAGAATATTGTTCACTATACCTGTAACTGTGGCATCCGCAGAAAGAAGCTTTTCTAAATTAAAATTGTTGAAATCTTATTTGCGGTCAACTATGTCACAAGAAAGGTTAAATGGGTTGGCAATCTTGTGTATTGAAAATGAAATGTTGGAAAAGATTGAATTTGAAAGTATCATTAATGAATTTGCTTCTCAAAATGCTAGAAGAAGACATTTCAAATGATGTTTTGATACACTTTATTGTGTTGTGATTTTGTTTTGTAGGATAACGTGATAGCTTGAATCTTATTGAAGAATTGCTGAAATATTTTGGAACTTTGCAAATGCTAAGGAGCGGTCGATCTTTTGGATCTTTGCAAATGTTTATGAATTGTATATCTTTTGCAATTTTATATGCTATTAGCAACTATATTGATGTATGACATTGATAGTACTTATAATGAATTTATCATTTTATGATATTATTTATCTTTAATGAAATTATCATTTTCGGACTATATATATGAAAACAGGTTATATATTTGTATATATATTGAAAAAACTAAGAATATACACAAAGGGCCCATTTTTATGATTTCGCCCAGGGGCCTCAAAATAGTCAGGATCAGCACTGATGATGCCCTATTACAAATCCTATTGCATTGGTCTCCTTAGTAAGACTCCTTAGACTATCTTAAATGTGACGACTTTCTATATCCAGATCTAGAAACACAAATTCCTTAGGCCGCTTATACATTTGAATGAGTGACAGTTTGGAAGTAACATTGATCTCACAAACGCAGGTACAAGCCTCATTTAAATCAATAACCAACAACTTCTTCTTTTTTTTCTTTGCTAGTTCATAAAGGTTTATCACCCTTAACCACTCCATAGCTACAAAACTAAAATTTGGGTATCGAGGTGATATTATCATAACCCCTTCTTCGTTTTGCCCTACGTTGTGATTCATGCAAAGTTGACAGCGTTTCAGGTGACAATTGCCTCCAATCATACTTAGGACTAGTGCCATTATCGGTCATCAATAGTTGGAAATAAGTGTTCTAATCCACACCGCAGTATATGTACTCCAGCGGTTGTCATGGGTAGAACAGCTCAACCGGAGGCGATGAGGGTAGTGGCATTTGTGGTGGCAAAGGAGGAAACGTTTCTTCTATTGTAGCTTGGAGGATTTGGGGCATTGGATGCTCGAATTCGGTTGGCTGGGTAGGACATTTTTGGTTGAGATATGAGAGACTTTTGAGAGTAAAAATGAGATGGTTTTTAATATGTGCTTGGATGGTTTAGAGAAAACTATGGTTTAGACCGTTGTGCTTGCACATCGTTAGGGACAGCGCTAGACATAGCGCAACTCTTTAGTCTTCGTTTCTTCAGTTCTTCTTAGAGCCCAACCCACAGAACCATGTTGGATCCAAATGGCACCGGCCTGTGATCCTTTCACTGCCAAGAGAGGGAGGTAGTCGCTGCTCTGTGAAGCCAGCCTCACGCTGTGCCCTCCTCTCTAGGATCCATGTGGCTCCAGCCTTCGCAGGAGACACAGGAACCAACTCTTGGCTTGAAACGGGCAAGCCAGTCATGAGCCAACCATGGACCCGGCTCGATGGATCGAACCAATGTCCCACCGTCTCATTGCCCCCACTTGGGTCACAAGCTCGCGTGACCAAGCTCCGCGATTGAAGTAGTGCTTGCTGCTGGTTATATGATTTTCAAAATGCTTCTTCTTTGGCGATGTGGGACTTCTATTAAAACTTTTATGGTATCAATTTGGTTCACCATTTAATCCTTTAAATCTTGGTGTGAAAACTCTTTTGTTAGATGCTTTTTGGATATCTCGATGACAATAAAATTTCTTTTTTGAAATTGGAATTCATTAATCAAGAAACCAAAGGAATACAATCACCTCTGAGAACAGAGCTAAGGCAAGGAGGGAAGGAATCCTGCCATAAATAATCATCAACAGAAATCACAACTATCTTAGTCAAGGAGTGAGCAACCTTAGCTTACATCAATTTCATATCATTAATGTAATTAAGAAGACAAGATGAGGGTGACCAAGTGGAAAGCTCCTAACACTTACATCTAAAAGATTATGGGTTTAAATCATACTCTCTTCTTCAATCCTGAAATACGTAATTAAAAAAAAAAACATTTATTCCTTTCTCTCAACACTGCATATATATATTATCATTACGGAATTTTAAGGGAATTTTTTTTTGGATATACCACTTGCAATGACGGTAACTCGATCCTATTGTGAGACTGAATGAATGCTCTTACAACTAAGCCATATTGGGCGGTGGTAATTTTTTTTCTTTTATTATTGAATGCATATAATTTTGTTAATTTAAATAGAGATGATATACCACTGCAGCACCGCCTAATGTTACTTAATGTTAAACGGTATTCATTTAGCTTGATAATAAGCCAGGCTCAAGTCACGATAGAGTCGGAGAGAAATTTATGACTTATGGGAGACTCATTTAACCATATAACATTAAAAGCAATTATAATTCACTGAATTTAAGGACGTCAAACCATTATTTAATAGAAGTTATATATTAATTATATTATCATTTAATACTTTTCTACAAATCTAAATAGCTTTTAAAATTTAGTAATGAAGATAAATTAACGAGAAACATAACCAGAAAACTTTAAAATTACAAAGAAATATCTCATCAACATCGCATTCTTTATCAACAATTTGACCTATATCATTACTCATTCGTCGAAGTAGTGAAAATGTGCAATCACTTACTTAGATTTGATTCTTCAAGAGCCTATCATATCAGTCCATTTTCCCCAAAATCAAACAAATAAGATCCCGCAACCCCTTGTCTCACTTCAATGATTGCACTTAATGAAGTAGATTGAATAGTCTTTAAAACAACTCTAAACCAAGTTTCCAATCATGACCAAATCAAAGCAAAATGTTCAACAACAAAAAAAAAAAGACTATACATTTTTTTTTTTCATCACCAGTCTCCTCCCTGGTGGAGGAGATCACCAGGGACACCTCCACCAGCTATGGGCGTGACTGGTGGCCCCTTCTTCCTCTTTTTTTTTTTTTTTTTTTTGTCTACCTAATAATTTTTTTATTTTTTATTTAAATGATATTTAATTTTAAGGGTATTTTTATCTTTTAATTTTAAATTTGGTCAAATTAACCTATTAAAATTTTTTGGTCAAACTAACTGTTGACCTAACAAAAATGCATTTGATAATGGATTACAAGACCTTGTTTTGCATCACAACTTAACAATTAAAATCATTAAAGGTAAAGTTTGGTGCATGATGGGTAGATGAATTGATTAGATGAACTAAGCAGGGTTTGACTCAATAACCGTGGGTTAGTTTAATTAGTACTTATGAAACTTGACGATAGCTAGAGTTATGGCAAAAGTTGTGGTGAAGAATATATTGCTAGTTGGAATTGTTTGTTTATGAAATTTGTTTAATTCGAGATTTATAGGGTTTGGAGTGCAGTCAATGGATGTGAAGAGTAAATTTATTTATTTATTTATTTTTATTTTTTATCTTTCTTTAAATTTTTTAAAAATAATTCAAATTTTCTCTAATTAAATAACTATATCCTATTAAGTAATTCAGTTTGTGGATATTTTAGTAATAATAATTTTTATTCCCTTAAAAAAAAGTAATAATAATTTTTATTTTAAAAAAAGGGGGGAATTGCACAAACACCCTCGAGGTTTGATAAAATTGTACGGATATGACAGTTTTGGCCATATACACACAAACTTCCCTCAACATTTTAAAATTGTTGCACAAACATCCCCTACTGTTAAATGGATCCATTAGTAAATGGTCAAATGTGTAAGAAGTCTAAAATACCCTATATTTTTATTTTAAATAAACTAAAAATATTTAAAAATAAGATAAAAAAATATTTAAAAAATCTTTTAGAAAACATGAATGATCTTAAATCTCTAGAAATAAAAATTCATCTTCAAAAAAATAAAGTAGTTTGTGCAATTCCCCCTTGATTTTAAATAAATTTAAAATTTAAAATTTATTTATTATTAAATTGTTTAAAAAATGTTTTTTTAATTGTAAAGATGCATTTTTTTTCCAGGTTTCAAATTTAAAATACATTCATGTTTTCTAAAATATTATATATATATATATATATATATATATATATATATATATATATCTTCTTATTTTTTTTTAATTTTTTTGTTTATTTAAAATAAAAATAAAGGGTATTTTACACTTTTTACATTTTTAACCATTGACTAACAGATCCATCTAACAGTAGGGGGGATGTTTGTGCAACAATTTTCAAATGTTGAGGGAAGTTTGTGTGTATATGGCCAAAACTACCATATCTATATAATTTTATCAAACTTCGAGGGTATTTGTGCAATTCCCCCCAAAAAAAATTGGGTGTGTGAGAACTTTTTTGGGGGTGGCAATAGAACCACTCATACTTGGTTGGTTTTGAAAACTTTAGGGACTAAAATGACACAACTTAAAAAGTTAGGGACCAATTTTGTCACTTTTACAAAAGTCACAAACTATTTGGAAATAATTGGTGCTATTAGTACCCCTCTATTGAGCTAACAATACCCTGCATTTTAAATTTGTTTAATATTCTATTTATATCTTTATCAAAGTTACTAAAATAGATATACAATTCAATAAAACTCTTATACAAATTGAATTCTAATAAAACCCCATATCCACATAACGGGTTTACTTGAAAAAAGTTTTTTTTGTTAACACTTTAAACCCTAATTTTATTTGTTTAATTTCTTACATGCAAATTATATTATTGAAGAAACACAATAACAACATCATGAATCTCAAAGCAATAAATTTGAAGTTACTTGTATTTTGTTTTTCTTTTCATTGTCACTAAGTTTTTTTTGTAGCCTCTTTAATGCACACAATATGATCAAAGAATTTTATTATTATTATTATTATTTTGTCTTCCCTAATATGGTAAACGAAATGAAGGGGAAAAAAATGCAATGAATGAGTGCTGGATTTGAGTAAAAGATATGTAACAAAGGTAAGAAACTTATATATATACCAGTTAAAGGGCTGAGGGTCGAGTTTTAACAAATTGATTTTAAATTTTTAATTAAAACCCAGTAGATCCAAATGATAATAGTTCATTCAAATTTCTTATTTTGATTCTATTCAAGCCATTTAGTCCTTTAAATCTTGGTTTATATATATATCACTTGCGGTGTGGCTAGTGGAACCTGGAAATATTACCGGATTGAATGAGCGTCATTTACCACTAAACCATATTAGACCGTGGTAATCTTGGTTTTTGATTATCTCTAAACCTATTGACCGAAAAACTTCATTATGAGTAATCAAATGCAATTTATGTTTAAATATGACATGAATATTGATCTCATAAATTAACAGTTTGAGTTGAATCTTTTAGCTTGATGAAACTTAAAAATTAATTATTTCTTATTGTTGAGGACAAATATTCCATCAACCAGAATTGTGAGGTGACCTTGGGTGAGGCTGACTCGGGAGTATGATTAGTTAGGTCGAGATTGAACACGGCTTGCACCTCACATGAGCGAGAGAGGTCCCCTAGGTGAGGTGCAAGGTCTCCCAGGTGGAATGGAAAGCCTTGAATAGATGTGTGAGGTCTCCTTGGGTTTTGATTTTGGTTAATAGAAAAAAAATTATTCAAAACTGACTTTGATTTTTTCTAATTCTGGAAAGTTTTAATTCTACTGGGTTTTTGATTATGGTTGGTTTTTTATTTTTTTGTAAATATATTTGAAAATTAACCTCATGAATCCAAGGGCATTGTAGTCTTTTAACCTCTGAAAGAGTGTGACATCACCATTTTAACGGAAACAGTCACGGGAGGAGGAGAATGGTGAAAAAAATCAATTTAAAGGTTGGATTTCAGTCTTGGGGGTCGCTTAATTAAATATATTTTGCCTGGGTTAGACAAAATTTTTTTTGATACTTTTTTGACTAATCAACACAATCCAAAACCACAAAAGGACACAAATTAACAACCGTCAGGGCCGGCCCATGGGGGCAGCAAACCCAGCATTTTGCTGGGGTCCCCAACTTACTCAATTTACTTCTTCTTCTTTGAGGCCTCAGAACCTAATATATTTATGTTTAAAAATGGCCCAATTCCAAACCTTTTACTACTTTTATTTATATATTTTCTTTTTCGGCACATTAAACTAATTCAATTAAACAAAAAAAAAAAAAAAAAACTTCAGACCCAAAAAACTTGTCATTGTTTTTGTTTAGTCATTAATTTCTACATGTTGATTTTGATTCCTCTTTTAATTATTTATTTTATTTACAATAGTATATTAGTATCCACTAATTTTAGGCTTTAGTGATCTCAGTTCTCAGATCTATATATGTATCAAAAAAATATTTTAGTATATTGTATTTGTGTAGTCAATTTGTTAAGTTTTTCTTGAATCTTTTATGGCCAAAGAAGAATATTTTATAATGGGTTCTTTTATAACATATTATATAATTATAATCATTAATCAAACTGACTACAGTCTACACAAATACATAAATGGATTTAAACGAAAAAAATACAAGTTAAAATAAAATAATTTTGTATTATATAGGGTTCCGATTTTTGTTAATATCATAAAATCGCTCGGGTCCAAGAATGTCTAGAGACGGCCCTGACAACCATGATTACACAGTAAAACCACTTTTTTTTTAATCCAATACTTCAATTACAATACCACACACGAGCTGAAAAAAAAAAACTTAAAATCACAATCTCTCGTTCACGTACACTTGCACCTCAACTTTACAAGAAGTGGGCCGTGGGCTCTTTTTCTGGTCTATTTTTATCTTCCTTGACATTAATTAGTATAATTAAGGTCCATCATGACTAGAGAATAATTATATCTTAATTAAGGTCCTTACTATAATCTGACGTTAGGATTAGCTCACATACACGCCAGGTTCACGCATCACTACAAGTTTATATATAGCTCAAATTCTCAGATCTTTGAAAACACAGCACAGAAGCAGAGTCAAGCTTAAACCAAAAAAAAAAAAAAACCAAAAAAAAAAAAATGGTGTTTTCAATCAAGCACATTTTTTCACTAGTTTCAGTCCTTTTTTTATCAGCTTCGTTGACAACTTCTGTTTCAGTTCAAGAAAATATCGCAAAATGTCTCTCTGTTAATTCCAAGCTTTCCATTCCTATATCTACCATTTACACCAACAATTCTTCTTCATTTACTTCAATCCTGCAATCTTCTGCTCAAAACCTGAGGTACTTGTTGCCTTCAGTTCCAAAACCTGAGATTATTTTCACACCTTTGACAGAATTACATGTCCAGGCAGCTGTTATCTGTGCCAGGAAGCTTGGAATTCACGTCAGACTTCGAAGCGGAGGCCATGACTATGAGGGTGTTTCTTATGTTTCAGAAATCGAATCACCTTTTATCATCCTAGACCTTGCCAGGCTTCGATCCATCGGTGTTGATATTAGAAGTAGCAGTGCTTGGGTTCAGGCTGGTGCTACGATTGGAGAAGTCTACTACAGGATCGCGGAGAAAAGCAAGGTTCATGGTTTTCCTGCAGGTCTTTGCACGACTCTAGGAATCGGTGGGCACATCACTGGTGGTGCTTATGGTTCCATGATGAGAAAATTTGGACTGGGGGTTGATAATGTTATTGATGCCAGGATTGTGGATGCTAACGGCAGAATTCTTGATCGAAAAGCCATGGGAGAAGATCTGTTTTGGGCAATAAGAGGAGGCGGGGGAGGAAGCTTTGGAATTATTCTTTCCTGGAAGATTAAATTGGTTCGTGTTCCGGCAACTGTGACAGTTTTTACAGTTACCAGGACCCTGGAACAAGGTGCTACAAGGCTCTTGTATAGATGGCAACAAGTAGCGGACAAGCTTGATGAGAATCTGTTCATCAGAGTTATGATACAACCCGTAAATGGAAGCCGAATAGGCAAGAGAACCATAGCAACTTCATACAATGCTTTGTTTCTTGGCAGTGCTAATAGACTTCTTCAGGTAACCAAAAAGAGCTTCCCTGAATTGAATTTGACTAGGAAAGATTGTATCAAAACGAGCTGGATCAAATCCGTGCTTTATATTGCCGGATTCCCAAGTAATACTACTCCAGAAGTTCTTCTTGAAGCGAAATCTTTAAACAAGGCATATTTCAAAGCCAAATCAGATTTCGTTCAAAAACCTATACCCGAAACCGTGCTAGAAGGGCTCTGGAAAAAATTCTTGCAAGAAGATAACCCTATAATGATATGGAACCCTTACGGTGGAATGATGAGCAAGATTTCAGAATCCGCGACTCCTTTCCCTCATCGGAAGGGGACATTATTCAAAATCCAGTACGCGACTGTCTGGTTTGATGGAGATAAGAACCAACAAAAGCATATTAACTGGATCAGGAAAATGTATAAGTACATGGGTCCATATGTTTCAAGCTCCCCAAGAGCTGCATATGTCAACTACAGAGATCTTGATTTGGGTATGAACAAGAAAAATCACACAAGCATCAATAAGGCTAAGATTTGGGGTGCTAAGTATTACAAAGATAATTTCAACAGATTGGTAAATGTGAAGACCAAAGTTGATCCAAGTAATTTCTTCAGGCATGAACAGAGCATTCCACCACTTTCAGTGAAAAGCTAGTGTGGTGATTGGAGTAGTTGTTATAATTAATTTGTATTACATACTTGTTTGGTAGTTAATGTAGAATAAAAATATTATCGGCAAATCATAACTTTGCTTTCTTAAATGATGAAGTGATGCTTTCTGTGAAATTTGCACTTTCTATATTTTTCCATTCATGATTAAAATAAGAAAAATGAACAATAGAATAAATATGATATTATGGTTTTCAATTTTTCCTACATGAGTTTAGAACAGCATAACAGATGGGACACCCAAAAGCAGCTTTGACTAAGATCTCACCAAAAATATGAATTATTACAGGTAAAAGATGCAATCTGTTTTCAAGTTAACAAAGAAAATTAACCAATAATTAAGAGGGGATCAGAGAAGTAAAAAGCTAATTATCTTTTCTCCACCACGTGTCTCTGCTCTCTCATTGGCTCAGCCTCTCAAATTCATTATCGCTGAATTTGTCATGCTTGTTTTCAATTTTGGACGCTCAAAGAATCAACTGATAGATAGATATATACCCACGCAATGTTAGGTTTTTGTTTCCTAATTCATTTTCCTTTCCTTATTAAACTTTAACTTATGCTTTGCCTCCAAGTAAATTTGCGTTGCCTCCAAGGGCATATATGACTTTGCCTCTAACAATCTTGTTTTGTCAATTGTCTCCAAGTAATTGCAATCTATAAATTATGATTTATGAATTATGAATATCCGGTCGTATCATAAATTATGAATTCTTTCTAGTAATTCCTTTTACAAATCCTATACAAAACAATAAAATTTATTGTATTTATTTCGTTTCGTAATTACTAGATAAATCATTGACTATTTTCTAAATTCCAAATAGTTTACGACTTTGACAAAAGTTGCCAAATCGGTCTCTACTTTTTCAAAATAGTACCTTTTTCATTATCCAACCAAATTTCAATTAATCAACCCTAGCAGTTAAAGGGTAATTTTGTCTTTAACCTTTTAAAATCAAATAGACATTAAAACTTTTAAAAAACAAATGTTTATATAATAAAATAATTTTAAAACATAATCAATTCTGACAACATGTGAGTTTTGATATGATTAAGTTAAAATTTTACGTTTTAACTGATTGAGTTTAATTATAACTCACAGGATCCAAATGATAATCCATATATAAAACATAATCAATTCTGTAATTTGAGACCGATAATTATCGAATTAATGATTAAAAAAATCTGTAATAAATATATAAAATGTTAGAAGTTTTGGAGAAAGAAAAATAAAATTTAAAAAAAAAAACATAAATAAGGTGGAGGTACCAATTAGAGCACAACCCACGGAGCCATCTCTATATATATTGATTATTCATATCATCTAACAATGATGCGAGCATATACATGAGGCTAAGGGTGTAGCTAAGTGTAAATTGAGCTGATATTCCAAATCCAAACCAACTTTCTGGGTAGATGGGTGATACGCCAAGTGGAATATTAGTCCAAACAAGGTAAAAACAATACAACAAATGATGCGTCCAATTCAAACTAATTAATAATTGATTAATTGAATAAAATATCTCCTTAAATTAATAAAATATTAATTTATCGATAAATTAATATCTGGATTAATTAATAGATTTTATGTGGTCCCAACATTATTAATTTGTAGAGGTTTGACTCTATAACTAATGAAGGGGAACCTCTCTCTAAAAATTTCTCTCTTCTTTTCTCTCAAACTTTAAACCCTAACCGCCTCAGTTTCCGTCGCCGGCTTCTTGCTGTGGCAGCGGGAGCTGGCGGCGATGTCGCCCCTGCGGGCGGTCTTCTTCTTCCCCATGCTAGGCCTTCCCGATCAGAAGGGGGCCTTCGGCGGCTGCTACAACGGCCCTGTCTTTCGCTTGGAAGTCTCTCTCGCGCCACCGGGCGGGCCTTTTTCTCCAGTCGACGACGGCAGCTGTTAGATCGGCCGATCCTCTTGGATCAGGCCAGATTTGGTGTGATTCGGTGTGAGCAGTAGATCGGCGGCCTTGAAGTTCGTCCGGCCCCGTCCTCTCCGCTGGGACACCGCCGGTAGCTAAGGGATTCCTCCTCCATTGATCGGTGTTGGGTTTGCTCGGTTTATGCTTTGCGGCGACGGGCTACGGATCTTGGTGGGGGTTTGCTTGGACAGGTGGCGTGGGGTTTCAATCGAGCATCTCCGACGTCGCTGCTCTGGTCGGCGGCGTCCTGGTGGGTCTTCTTCGGCGGCCTGGGTGTCCCTCCTCCGGATCGATTTTAGTTCGTTTGTTTGTGTTTTCTGTTTGTATAGTTTGGTGTTCATAGTTGTAATCCCACCTTTGTGTGGGGGTTTTTCTCCCTGTTGTGGGACTCTCGCCTGGGTTGTGCTCGTGTGTCTATTGCTGTTGAGTCCCAGTCGTTTGTAAATATGGTTTTCATGTCTCTACCCTGGAACTGGTTTCCAGGTGTTGTAAGGTTTGGCTTCTTTCCATCAAAAAAAAAAAAACAAAAAAAAAAAAAAAAAAAAAAAAACTCTATAACTAATAACGGTTTTTCTAATAATATATCGGCTTTTGAAACAATATATAAAGAACAACGGTTTTTCAAATAATATAAAACAAATAACGATTTTTTAAATACAATACCAAACATGACCTCTCTTAAAATAAAATTATAACTGTTTCCCCAACTGATCTAACATCTACAATTCAAACCCAAAACAAAAAAATCAAGATTAGAGGTGTCATGAACTAAACGAAGAAGGAAAAAAAAATCAAATGTTTAATTTAAAGATTACTTTCTATGTCACACATATATGTGACATACCCAATGATAACTTCCCCAAGAGGTAAATCTTTTCTCTGCTAACCAGCTACTAATAAGCCAACCAAAGCCAAAAGAGTCATTGTTGAAGTAAATCAAGACGATATTATCATAACCCCTTCTTCGTTTTGCCCTTCGTTTTGCCCTACGTTGTGATTCAAGCAAAGTTGACAGCGTTTCAGGTGACAATCGCCTCCAATCATACTTAGGACTAGCGCCATTATCGGTCATCAATAGTTGGAAATAAGTGTTCTAATCCACACTGCAGTATATGTACTCCAGCTGTTGTCATGGGTAGAACAGCTCAACCGGAGGCAGTGAGGGTGGTGGCATTTGTGGTGGCAGAGGAGGAAGAAGGGCTCAAATTAACATTTCTTCTATTGTAGCTTGGAGGATTTGGGGCATTGGATGCTCGGATTCGGTTGGCTCGGTAGGACATTTTTGGGTGAGATATGAGGGACTTTTGAGACTAAAAACGAGATGGTATTTAATACGTGCTTGGATGGTTTAGAGAAAACTATGGTTTAGACCGCTGTGCTTGCACATCGCTAGGGACAGCGCTAGACATAACGCAACTCTTCAGTCTTCGTTTATTCAGTTCTTCTTGGTCTTCAAACCTCCCTCAAACACCAACACCAACTCCAACTTTCAAACGTTCCTCAAGTCTCTGGGAAATTTCACATCAGTTAAGTCTCATTTGGTTCACATTGGGTTCACTTGAGAATACGAGTCAAAACCTAAAGGTACGAACTGGATTAAGAATTAAATTAGGCTTTTGTGATTCATTTTCCAATTAAGAGGTTGTTGTACAACAATCTTGTTGAGATTGAGAGGCTACACTAAGATCAAATGTTTTCTTTTTGTCCCCAAAGTTGGATGGGCTTTATCCCACGTACCTTGAAGGCAACCAATATGTATTCACTATTCAGTTTCCCCGGGTATGTTTTCTTTTCTTAAAAAAAAATAATTTTTAAATAAAAATAAATAAATTATTGTAAGTATTTCAACTATTATAATTGTACTCTCAAGGCATGTCAATATCATACAATAAATATTCAGTCTAGATATTTACTCCCGATAAATCGGGAGAAAACTTTTCACACATGCTTGTAAAATATGTATAGTGGGACTTGAACCCTTCACCACCAATGTGGAAAGGATGTACACTACCACCCGTACTAAGAAATGATATAGGTATGTTAGTTTTGGCTTCATTCACCATTTTAATGAAAAGAGTGACCACATGAATTAGAATCATCAAAACATGATTAAGTTAAAGTTCTGAGTTTTAGCAGATTAATTTTAATATTAAAACAGTAATCAGTAATAACAGTGAGTTTTGACATAATTAAGTTAAAGTTCTGAGTTTTAGCAGATTAATTTTAATTAAAAACTCACGAGATCCAAATGGTAATACATATACAAATCTGTAATTCCGTAATTAAAATAAAAAATGTATGAAGTTTTGAAGAGAATAAAGAAAAAGGTGATGGTCCAGTTAGAGCCCAACCCACAGAACCATGTTGGATCCAAATGGCACCAGCCTGTGATCCTTTCACTACCAAGAGAGGGAGGTAGTCGCTGCTCTGTGAAGCCAGCCTCACGCTGTGCCCTCCTCTCTAGGATCCATGTGGCCCCAACCTTCGCAGGAGTCACATGAACCAACTCTTGGCTTGAAACGGGCAAGCCAGTCATGAGCCAACCATGGACCCGGCTCGATGGATCGAACCAATGTCCCACCACCTCATTGCCCCCACTTGGGTCACAAGCTCGCGTGACCAAGCTCGGCGATTGAGATAGTGCTTGCTGCTGGTTATATGGTTTTCAAAATGCTTCTTCTTTGGCGATGTGGGACTTTTGTTAAAACTTTTTTGGTATCAATTTGGTTCACCATTTAATCCTTTAAATCTTGGTGTGTAAACTCTTTTGTTAGATGCTTTTTGGATATCTCAATGACAATAAAATTTCATAAACCATATTATGTCTAAAAATATTTCAAACACCAATTTCATATCATTAATGTAGTTAAGAAGACAAGATGAGGGTGACTAAGTGGCAAGCTCCTAACACTTACATCTAAAAGATTGTGGGTTTTCCCCAATCCTGAAATACGTAATTAAAAAAAAATTATTCCTTTCTCTCATCATTGCATATATATATATATATATATATATATATATATTATCATTACGGAATTTTAAGGGAATTTTTTTTTGAAAATACCACTTGCAATGACGGTATCTCAATCCTAAGACATTGTGAGGCTGAATAAACGCTCTTACAACTAAGCAATATTGGGCGGTGGTAATTTTTTTTCTTTTATTATAGAATGCATGTAATTTTGTTATTTTAAATAAAGATGATATACCACCGCATCACTGCCTAATGTTACTTAATGTTAAATGGTATTCATTTAGCTTGATAATAAGTTAGATTCAAGTCACAAGAGAGTCGGAGAGAAATTTATGACTTATGAGAGAGTCATTCAACCATATAATATTAAAAACAATTATAATTCACTGAATTTAAGGTCGTCAAACCATTATTTAATAGAAGTTATATATTAATTATATTATCATTTCATATTTTTTCTACAAATCTAAATAGCTTTTAAAATTTAGTAATGAAGATAAATTAACGAGAAATATAACCAGAAAACTTTAAAATTATAAAGAAATTTTTGAAAAGCCAGCCCACTTTTTCACATTAATTTACTTGTTCATTTCTTGTTACATGGCTGTTTTGCTCTTGCCAAAATCTTAGAACTTATCGCTTTGATCTGTATTGTCGTCCCATAGGATCATAATAAAACTGCAAAATAATTATATTAATTACCTCGCAACCAATTTTTGAAGCGAACAAGGTAAAAAAAACACAATAAATGATGCGTCCAATTCAAACTAATTAATAATTCTTTTGTGAAAATTGTCAAAAATGACCACATATATTATGGGAAATTCGTTTTTAACCACAAACGAAATTTTAATTGTTAATAACCACTTTTTTAAGAAATTACTGAAAAACCCTCGTATAAAAACCTCCCCAAAACTCTCTCTCTCCTTTTTTTTCTCTCTTTCTCCTTCTCTCTCCTCTGCTCTCTCTCTCTCTCCCGATCCTCTCTCTCTTTTCTCCTCTCAGTGCCATCACCCATCGCCGGACGTCGTCGTCCACCGCCGGAAGTCATCGCCGAGCTCACACGACTTTCACGAACCAGCGGCTTCACAAACCAGCGACTAGCGACCTTCACTACAGCTTCACGAACCACCGACCCGACCTGCACGAACCAGCGACCGGCGATGGGCGACGTCCAGTCGACGATGTCCGGCGGCTCGGTGCTTGGAGATCCTCGATGGCGATTTGGTCTGCAAAACAAAAAACCTAAACCTAATTTGAATTTGGGGAAGAAGAAGAGGAAGAAGAAAAAGGGAAAAAAAAAAAAAAAAAAAAAAACTTGTCCAGAGAGAAAATCCTAGGAAAAGCCTCTTTCAGGATCGAGCCTTCTATCAACACATCCGACCAGAACTTGGCCCTATTGCCATTTCTCACCGCCACAGACATCCCCCTCTAAAAAATCTGATGCGTAATAGAGTCTGCCAGGAGTAGATTTCCTACAGCTTTAGTAAAGGCCGATCCTTTAGCTCCATAACACCAATTCCATCGAAGGTCCTCTCTCTCAACTCCGTATTTTGCGCTTAATACCCTCTTCCATAAAGACTTGTTTTCCACCCCAAAACGCCAAATCTATTTAGCCATTAAACTCTTATTTAAACTAATAATAGAACCAATCCCCAAAACCCCATTTCCTTTGTTTTTGCACAATAAATCCCTCTTCACACAATGTATTTTCTTTTTCGTGTCACCGTCCCCTCAGAAAAAATTCCTTTGAAGTCTTTCAATTTTTTGAGCTTTGCCCATCGGAATTTTGAAGATGGACATAAAGTACACTGGAATACTCGACATCACTGTCTTCATAAGCACTACGCGACCTCCTTTATTAAGGAAGGATTTCTTCCATAGAGCCAATCGGTTCTCTATTCTACTAACTTTCCGAGACCACTCCAAAACGATTTCGCACCCGGTCTTCCCCCGAGAAGTAAACCCAAATACGTAATAGGTAACGAAACCTTGGCACATCTGAAAATACTTGCCCATTGGGCTACGGCAGCTGTCCTTCTCTTGCCGGCAGTTGACTCTAATAATTAGGTTACTTCCAGGAAGCATCCATTAATATTTTTGTTGATAGTAAACATTGAAGGATTCAATTATCTTTCCTGATTCTCCCACACCTATAGATCCCAAACTAAGCATCCAAAAATAATTAACTATTATAAGTATCTTCCTTTCTTATTATAATTTGTCAATAAAATAATAATCAAAACACATTTTTAGGCATGCGCTCCTGCGTTTATCGGTTTAATTCCCAACACAATTTTAGTATTTATAGCTTCTGAAAACATTAAAATCAATTTCTTGTTTTCAAATTGAATTATATAAAACAGAAAACGAAAAACGAAAACATTATCGAATAGCCACTAAGATTTTGTAAAGATCTTAAACAAATTAAGACATATTAAGATTAAAAACGAAAAAACAAACGCCAACTCCATATTACTGCATATTACTGCATATTATATTAAAATTATGAGAACGTGAATTCGTTCATATAAGTTCAGTTTAACTATAATTGAAAGCTCTTTCTACTAAAATAAGATATCAGTAGACAATATGGTGTTGGTACGATAGTTTACCCCTCAAACCTATACCATGCATGAGATTGTGGATTTGAGTCTGTCTGCTCCCCAAAATCATGAATTATTATAATATTGTTTTTAAAATAGGATATTGGTAAACTTCCCCGAAATTCCTGTGACAACATAATTTTTGTCAATATAATTAATTAACATATATTTTATACATGCAGAACCTCATTCCTCTCCAGCATCTCTTGACTTATGATATTGACAGCTAGACTTTTCTCTTCTAATGCTATTCTAGGACTCATTTGTCAAACCAACGACTTATATATTACAACGAATTGAATTTATTATATACTATGTCGAACCTTGTCCAAATTAATTTATGTTAGTCTAAATTAAACTGGATTGTATATTAAATTATTTTCTTTGTCATTAAGTAAACTGAATTGATAGTTTAATATATCAATCCAATTCACTTAAAATTTATCGAACTGATTTGACGAAATAATAATAATAATAATAATAAGAGTAATTCTACTTTACCCAAATCTGGTGCCCAAATGACGTGGCAACACTCTCGTCCATTCATTTAGATTGTATTAAATTTGTTTGATTTAAATGAATGGATGAAAGTGTTGCCACGTCATTTGGGCAAAGTAGAATTACTCTAATAATAATAATAATGAGATCAGAATGAGTTTCAATGAAACTCACTGATATTGTACTAAGAAATTAACATCTCTAATTGTTCTATTTTACAAGCATTAATCACAGAAAAATACTTCTATATTTATGTTACTTAAACAACAAGTTACTTTGTTTTCTCTTTCACAGTTTCACTAGGCTCTTGTTGCCGGCAGTTGACTCTAATAATTAGGTTACTTCCAGGAAGCATCCATTAATATTTTTGTTGATAGTAAACATTGAAGGATTCAATTATCTTTCCTGATTCTCCCACACCTATAGATCCCAAACTAAGCATCCAAAAATAATTAACTATTATAAGTATCTTCCTTTCTTATTATAATTTGTCAATAAAATAATAATCAAAACACATTTTTAGGCATGCGCTCCTGCGTTTATCGGTTTAATTCCCAACACAATTTTAGTATTTATAGCTTCTGAAAACATTAAAATCAATTTCTTGTTTTCAAATTGAATTATATAAAACAGAAAACGAAAAACGAAAACATTATCGAATAGCCACTAAGATTTTGTAAAGATCTTAAACAAATTAAGACATATTAAGATTAAAAACGAAAAAACAAACGCCAACTGCATATTACTGCATATTACTGCATATTATATTAAAATTATGAGAACGTGAATTCGTTCATATAAGTTCAGTTTAACTATAATTGAAAGCTCTTTCTACAAAAATAAGATATCAGTAGACAATATGGTGTTGGTACGATAGTTTACCCCTCAAACCTATACCATGCATGAGGTTGTGGATTTGAGTTTGTCTGCTCCCCAAAATCATGAATTATTATAATATTGTTTTTAAAATAGGATATTGGTAAACTTCCCCGAAATTCCTGTGACAACATAATTTTTGTCAATATAATTAATTAACATATATTTTATACATGCAGAACCTCATTCCTCTCCAGCATCTCTTGACTTACGATATTGACAGCTAGACTTTTCTCTTCTAATACTATTCTAGGACTCATTTGTCAGGCTAATTAATTGATATGTATCTTTATTTATGTTATTGTGTGGTGTGGGACTGTGGGTAGTTAATATTCTAGGCAGTGTCGTTAATGCACATGTGTTGTCAAGATGTGATAACAAGCATGGTGGTGTGGGTAGTTACTATTCTAGGTGGATGATGTGTGTGCCATGTTTCCATGTTGGTCATACACATTACCGAGGGAAGACACCAAGACCAAGTCGGATTGTTGTTCCTGTTAATTTGAAAAATATGTTAGTGTGTGTGTCAGTTCTTGTTAGTGTGTTAGTGGAGCAAGTTAATACATTGTAAGCACGATTCCAATTGTTGCTATTTTCTAGTTAGTAGTTTAGTATTTGTTATTTTGTTATCTGCTGTGGCCTATTTAAAGGTCTGGATTATTGTAATAGGAATCATGAAATGAAAATATTGAAGACAAATCGTCTCCCCTTGTATCTCTTCTATTTCTTCCTTCCTCTTAATTTCTTATGTATTTCAAGACTGAAATACTAGATCTATCCTAAATTATCTATATGTATTTTCCAGGATCGGAAAATTCATATCATTAATTTTCAGACGTTGATCCGAACCAACGGCTTATATATTACAACGAATTGAATTTATTATATACTATGTCGAACCTTGTCCAAATTAATTTATATTAGTCTAAGTTAAACTGGATTGTATATTAAATTAATTTCTTTGTCATTAAGTAAACTGAATTGATAGTTTAATATATCAATCCAATTCACTTAAAATTTATCGAACTGATTTGACGAAATAATAATAATAATAATAAGAGTAATGCTACTTTGCCCAAATCTGGTGCCCAAATGACGTGGCAACACTCTCGTCCATTCATTTAGATTGTATTAAATTTGTTTGATTTAAATGAATAGATGAGAGTGTTGCCACGTCATTTGGGCACTAAATTTGGGCAAAGTAGCATTACTCTAATAATAATAATAATAATGAGATCAGAATGAGTTTCAATGAAACTCACTGATATTGTACTAAGAAATTAACATCTCTAATTGTCCTATTTTACAAGCATTAATCACAGAAAAATACTTCTATATTTATGTTACTTAAACAACATGTTACTTAGTTTTCTCTTTCACAGTTTCACAGTTACTTAAACAACAAGTTACTTTGTTTTCTCTTTCACAGTTACTTAAACAACAACTGCTCTTGTCGCCAGCAGTTGACTCTAATAATTAGGTTACTTCCAGGAAGCATCCATTAATATTTTAATTAATATTTTTGTTGAATCAATTATCTTTCCTGATTCTCCCACATCTATAAATCACTATAAAATAATAATCAAAACACCTTTATAAGATGTCATCACAGATTAAACCAATATCTCACTTTGTCAACAAGACAACAAGTACAGTGCGTATATATAAATGTTGTTAATTTTCAGGCAGTGATATCATCTTTCAGTATATATATATATATATATATATATATATATAGGGTGAAAATGGAAACTAACCAAAAATTAAGGAGGTTTATTGTTTTTGGCCTGAATTAGTATTTTGATTGTTTTTGTCAAAAAATCCACTTTTCGGACAAAAATACCCTTCATTCAAAAATTTTGCCTGGTGTGTTTAATTCTTTTTTGCCTAGTGTGTTTAGTCGTTTTGGCTTGATGTGTTTAGTCGTTTTGGCCTGATGTGTTTAGTCGTTTTGGCCTAGTGTGTTTAGTCGTTTTTGCCTGGTGTGTTTAATCCTTTTTACCTGGTGTGTTTAATCATTTTTGCCTGGTGTGTTTAGTCGTTTTTGTCTGGTGTGTTTAATTGAATAAAATCTAGAAAAAAAAAATTCAAACATGATTTGAAATTTTCAACTTCAACACGAAAATCTGAAAAAAAAAAAAAAAAAAAAAAAACAACTCCCATCATTCATAAAAACAACCACCACACTTATAAATTTTGAAAAAAAAAAAACGAATTATGGTGTGTTTAGTCGGGCTAGGGTGTTTAATTGGTTTGCACTGATGTGTTTAGTTAGTTCGGTGTGTTTAGTTGATTACAACTGGTGTGTTTAGTTAGTCCAGTGTGTTTAGTTGATTACAACTGGTGTGTTTAGTTAGTCCGGTGTGTTTAGTGGATTACAACTAGTCTGGTGTGTTTAGTCTGGAGAAAAAAAAAAAAAAAAAAAAAAAAAAAAAAAACAAATCTGGAAACCCAAACTCAACCACAACCACAACCCATGCTTTAAATCCGAAAAATATACCACAACCACAACCCAAACTCAAATCAACCACAACCAAAACTCAAAAAAAAAAACTGAAATTAAAAAAAGTATATATGGAAAAAATGAGAAATATCTGAAAATTTTCAACAAAAAAAAACTGATTTTTTTTTTTCAAATATGGGTTTGGGTCGCTCGATCTGGACCAAATCATGGTCAAATCGGAAAACCCATCGCACAAAAAACCCATCGAAAATTTTCTTTGAAAAAAAAACAAGATCTGAAAATTTTTGTTTCTAAAAAATTCTGGTTTTAAAAAAAAAAAAAAACTGGAGAAACAGAAAAAGAAGAAGGAGAGAAGAAGAAGAAGAAGTAGAAGAAGAGAAGAGGAAGACGGAGGAGAAGAAGAAGAAAGGAAGAAGAAGAAGAACTCGTGAGAAATGTGAGAGAGAGAGATAAAAAAAGAGTGTGCTGAAATAATGAGAGAGATAAGGAGAGAGAAGTGGTTTTGAAAAATAATGAGGGGTGTTTTTGTCCAAAAGGTGGATTATATGACAAATACAATCAGTTTACTAATTTGGGCTAAAAACAATCAACACCCTTAATTTTTGGTTAAAAAAGGCTATTTCCTCATATATATATATATATATATATAAGTATATATCTGTACCACCTTAGTACTATTTAGCATTTGACTCATGAGCCACCCAATAATCATGTTCTATCTTACTCTGTTCCTTGTTTCCTTTCATGTCGGAGTCATGTCGGACGACGTAGCAGATCATACACAATCGAAGTCGATAGTCCATATTGGAGCTATCTTTGATGAAAACTCACCTGAGGGCGCCATAGCAGAGACGTGCATGTCTATGGCAATATCAGATTTCTATGCCCTGCACCCTCATCACTGGACCAGGCTTGTTTTACACCCTACAACTGCAAACGATCTTGGTAGCACCGCAGCAGCAGGTAATAATTTTATGTCTTCACCCATTTACTCTTTACACCTATTTATGAAAATTAAGTTTTCTAATTTTATTTGTTACAACTCGTGTATTCCAAAATTAACCTTAATGATCCTTTCTCTCATGATCTCATCCACCGAATTCTTTCTACACCCACCAACATTTTTTTTTTTTTTTTTTTTTCCAGTTTCTCTACTATTTTGTTTAAGGTGGCTCTAATGCCACCCAAATTGTTTCTCCCTGCACCACGACAAACAATTTAAATAAAAGAATGATAATTACTCTTAACACACATGCGTAATATTAACCCTAAATTACCTTTATCAGCGGCCTATCATTTACTAGAATCATGAATTGAAATATTATTAGATATTCATCTTTAGTCTTTGTTCTTCCTACAATAGTTTATCACTTTATCCTTAATTTGTTCATGGTCTGATGCTAGAATCTTTTCCACCCCAAAGAACCTCATATTTTAATTCCAGATAAACAATCAATTACTAACATTTAGTAAGAGAGTTTATTACAGTTTGATGTTCTACTATTAAATCATTAAAAGGAAGTAATAAAAAAAATTCTGTACTTGCCGTCTACTTGATGGTTGGATATATATGCTGTAAGTTGAAAATAAACAGAATTGCAGATAGACTGGGAAAATAATGTTGGTGGGTCTAGAAAGAATTTGGTGGATGAGAGAGAGAAGATCATTAAGGTTAATTTTGGAATACTAAGTGTGTAAAAAAAATAAAATAAAAAACTCGAGAGTTTCTACTTACAATCCAATGTTTTTCTTTTTACACTTCATTTCTAAAGACACTCTATTTTAAAAAATTTAATTAAAAAAAATTCTAAAGACACTTTATTTTTCCAAAATTGTCACTTTTATCTTTTGACACTCCTAATCTAAAGACATTCCATTTAAAAAAATATTAATTTCTAAAGACACTCTATTTTATTTAATATTTCCCATTTTGAACACTTCTCTTTAGAGACGTGAAGTAATAAAATAAAAATAAAACTGAACACAAGTAAGGAGATCAAAACAATAAGAAAATTGTTTTGGAGATCAATCTGTGAAGATAGGAAAACAATAATTGTTTTTCTCTTTTGAATTTTAAATTGAATAAAACAAATTCTATTGTCTAAGAAAATAATTTTAAATATATTTTTATGACAAAAAGAAAAAAAATTAATATATATACAGAAATTCTATTATCAGTTCGAACTGACAAAAGTTATATCAGTTCCTTGCATGTGGGCCACTGGATTTAAATACTTTGACTTGGCTGTATGCACTTGTCAGTCAAAGTATTTAAATCCAGTGGCCCACATACAAGGAATTGATATAACTTTTGTCAGTTCGAACTGATAATAGAAAGACTGTATATATATATATATATATATATATTCTAGTGATGGAGATGATTGAATGGGGATGGTATTTGAGAAAAAAAAAACTAATATCAAATTTGGTTGAACCGGAAAAAAGAAAAAAAAAATTTATATATATATATAACTGGTGATAATAATGATGTAGGGTTTGATGATGTGTAAGAAAAAAATTATTTTGAAAAGATGAAGAAGATATTTTAGGGTTTATAAAACAGGAAGAAAAAAAAAACTAAAGTGGAAAAAAAAAATTGTTTTCTAATAAAATGGTTTGGAGTGTATTTAGAACTTTCTTATCTTGTTTAGTAATTTTAATTTGGGTTAAGATTGTCATTAATAAAAAAAATTAAAATAAAATGTAAATAGATAATTAATATATTGATAATAGCATCTCTCAAAACTTAATTTGCACACATGGGTGCAAAAAGTGAATTGGTATAGGTAGAAATAATTTAGGTGGCAATAGAGCCACCCTTTATCAAATTGCAACGTAATTATCGGAGCTTACTTTTTCGACAGGATATTGAGCTCGAATTGACATGAAATTGTGATGAAGACAATGAAACGTGTCTGAAAGTTACTCATCATTTTTTTATTACTAAAGTTTTTCAACTACATAGTATAGTGATCTCTAATTAACATTTTGGCATGAAAACTGTAGTGAAACGAATATATTTTTTTTTTCATTTTTTTTTTAACTATTACAATATTACGGGATTGAGAGAGGGGGTATGATTCAAACCCATAACTTTTTGGATGTATGTATGAACCCATAACTTTTCAAATGAAACAAATAATAAATAGTTATGTTGCATTGGTTTTTTATTTTATTTTATTTTAAGACTAAATAGAGTTGAATTTGACAAAAGATTTAAATGCTTGAAAACCAAAACTGAATAATATGATTTTTATTAAGTTGACGAGATGAGATTGGTCAGGTAGCAAACCCCTCACACCTGCACCACAAAGTTTCCAAAAAAAAAAAAAACTTACATTTATGTAATAGTGTAATATTTCAATATATATATATATATATATATATATATATATATATTAAGTTGTTTATTTTTTTCAAACAAAAAATCATCTAAAAACAATTACTTTTATATTTGTACTCTTTTAATTATTAATTATTATATATTTAATAAACTCAAAAACAAAATTATTTAGTTTTTAAAATGCATCCAAACACACCACATTAACCTTTATAATGTCTAGCTCATAAATTCAAACAATTGTGATGTAGACAATGAAACGTACTTGCAAAAGATTATAAACACTTCTGCGTCACGAAAGGAGAAGTTTTATTTAGATTTCTTATATCCTATGGAAGGAATTTTTCTTGAGTCGGTTAGACTAATTATGTGACGGGTATTTATTATTTTAGATTTACTAATGCTACACAATTTAAAAATTAATTCAAAAATCAACTCAAATATTTATTCATCGTATCATTACATAATTTATATGATATATACAATTCACTTTCTTTTTTTCTTTTCTTTTTTTTGACAATATCTATTAATTTGAGACCAGATATTTTTTTGAAGGTTTTCATTATTAGTAGGATTCGGGCCACTGACCTAGGAACCGTTTAACCAAGCCCCAAGCTCATCTATTTACCATGTTGAGTTACAACCCTGTTGGCATATATACAATTCACTTGCTACATTATTTATACATCATTTATGTTGCTCTTTTTTTAGTTTTTTTTTTTTTTTTTTCGGATAGCATTACTCCTTTATATATTATATTACAAAACTGATATTTGTATTTAATTACCCAAATGAACATATCCATTTGAAAGTGGGGAGTGGTATCAACAAAAATGTACAAGCACGCCTCCATGTGGAAAAGTAAACGCTAACTTTAACAAGTCTACAAATATTATCTGTTTGACTTTAATTAACTAGAATATTAATAGCTTTCTGATAATTTTTTAATAATAAATTAATCAAGAATTAGCTCATCTTCGTTCTAGTTAATTATCTCAAATTTCTTAAGGAACAAAAAAAAAAAAAAACAATAATTCTTCCTAAAGTCTTGGAATAAGTCTGATTTTTTTTGCCCCAGAGGTGTAGCTCTGTTGGTAGATGGATGAGCTTGGGGCTTGGGCAAATGACTCACAAGTCAGAAGCTCGAATCTTACCAACGGCAAAAACTTTAAAAAATATCCGGTCTAAATAGGTAGATCGATAGGTACTGTCAAAAAAAAAAAAAAAAATCTGATTTCTTTATCATTTCAATTCGCCGGTGCACAGGTCTCGTTTTCACTTAATTATTTATTTTAATTAATCAATATTTTACTCTCTTTTTTTTTTTTTTTTGTTTCTGCAATGGAATGCATGCAGTTGTGGATTTAGTGAAGAATGTTAAAGTACATGCCATTTTAGGACCACAAATACCAGATGCAGCTCCACTTGCAGTAGAGATGGGTGCAAAAGCACATGTGCCTGTTATTTCATTTTTTCCAACAAGCCCTTCTCTCTCTGCTTCCAAAAACCCTTATTTCATCCGAGCAGCTCAAGATGACTCCTTTCAGGTCAAAGCAATCGCTGCCACTTTACAGAGGTTTGGGTGGCATGAAGCTGTATTTGTGTACCAAGACACTGATTTTGGTAATGGGATGATTTCGTCTTTAGTCAATGCATTGCACGAACACGACATACGGGTAGCACACATGAGTGCAATCCCTTCTTCTGCTGGAGATTTCCATATTTCAAGAGAGCTCAACATGTTGATGACAAGAAAGAATAGGGTTTTTATAGTGCACATGACTTCTTCACTCGGGTCTCGATTTTTTGCACTTGCAGACAAAGCAGGAATGATGAGCGAAAGCTACGCCTGGCTCATCACGGCAGCTTTATCAAATTCATTGAAAGCTATGGATTCTGAGATTGTCGATTCAATGGAAGGTGTTTTGGGCATAAGGTCTCATGTGCCGGAGTCTAAACATCTTAAAAGTTTCAACATCAGATGGAAGAGAAATCTCCATTTGATGAATCCAAACAGTTCAGTAACTGAGCACAACATTTTTGGCTTGTGGGCATATGATACTATTTGGGCACTAGCCATGGCAGTAGAGAGGATTGGAGTCACAGATTTTGCAAGCTTAAGTAGTTCAAGAATCGGTCCCAGACTTGTTAAAGAAATCTTAAATGTGAAATTCAAAGGCTTGAGTGGAGAATTCCATTTGGTTAATGGGCAGCTGAAAAGTTCAGCCTTGGAAATATTCAATGTGATTGGAAAAGGAGAGAGAGTGGTTGGATACTGGACTCCTGACAAAAAAATATCCCAAAAATTATATTCAAGTGCTTCCAACAATGATTTGAAGAAAATCATATGGACTGGAGACTCAACAGTAGTACCTGAAGGTTCAGCTATATCGAAATTACGAATAGGGATTCCGGTGAAATTACGAATAGGGATTCCGGTGAAAGTAGGTTTCAAAGAATTTGTTGATATGAAAAAGAATGTTCACACAAATGAGGCTTCCGGATTCGCCATAGATGTTTTTCGCGCTGCATTAAATGAATCGGAGTTCAAGAATATTGTTTATGAATTTATTTCTTTTGAGAATGAGAAGGGAGAGATGAATGGGACTTACGATGATCTTCTCAGCCAAATTGAACAAAAGGTTAGGTCAAACTCCTTTGAATATATCTATTTCTTGATGTTAAAGTAAAATGTACATTTTATCATTTACAAAATTCGTTAAAAAATTCTCTTGATATTAGGAAAAATGTTATGAATTTCCACTAAATACTGTTAAAGAATTCCTTTGAAAATCTCTATAATTGAGCAAATTAAACCGCTTAATTCCCACAACTTCTTGGTAGTCAACTTTCGTTTTTTTTTTCTTCTGATATCGTATAATTCCTTTTGATGTTATTGCGCAAAATTTGCTCTCACACAATATATATGATATGAATTAGTGTTAATTTTTTGTTTTCATTCTGTTTCTGCACCTTGATATAGAAATATGATGTTGTGGTGGGTGATATAACAATAATAGCAAATCGGACATATCATGTTGATTTCACATTGCCATACTCGGAGTCTGGGGTGACCATGCTTGTACCTGTTACACATGGTAAACACATAGACATGTGGATTTTCCTACAACCTTGGAGATGGGATCTTTGGGTAGCAGTCATTGCATCCTTCGTCTTCATGGGGATTGTCATACGAATTATGGAGCACCCAACTGTAAACACAGCATTTGCAGGTTCGCGTAATCGGCAACTTGGCATGACCTTATGGTTTCCTTTCTCAGCTCTGGCCATTCCTCAAAGTAATTCTCTCACCTACTATACTCTTCACATTAAGAATTTCTTTTCATGGTAATATTAATCATGAATGGATTTTTTTGACAGGAGAGCTAGTGGTCAAGGACTGGTCTAGGTTTGTGCTGGTTATATGGATAGGTTTTGCAGTTATCTTAATGCAAATTTACACAGCAAGCTTGTCTGCTGTGTTGACAGTAGAACAATTGCAGCCCACATTTGATAGTGTTAACATGCTCAGAACAAAAGGCTACAAAGTTGGATACCAAAATGGTTCCTTTGTAAAAGGATTTTTGATGGAACATTTGAACTTCAGCGAGTCTCATCTGATACCATATGACACCATTGAAGATTATCACAATGCCTTGACTAAAGGACCTAAAAATGGGGGTGTTGCTGCCATCTTTGATGAAATTCCCTACATCAGAGTCTTCCTTGCTGAGTATGTTTCTCATTATACGATGGCTGGACCTATATACAGAACCGATGGATTTGGCTTTGTATGTTCGTCTCTCTCTCTTTTAAGCATATAATTCAATTCTATTCTGATTTAATATTTTGTCATACTTCATTTCAGTTTTTAGATTCATCTAAAAGTATACGGAAATAATGTACATATAAACAGTCCGCTCTAATATAGTCGTTTTTGCATTCACTCTTCAGGCATTTCCAAAAGGGTCCCCTCTAGTCTCAAATTTTTCGAGAGCAATCTTGAAAGTCAGAGAGCAAGGAGAATTAATGGATAAGTTTGAAAAGCAGTATTTTAGACACACAACTACATCTTTAGGTGTAGCTCCTCAGATCTTCCCAGATGGTCCTCGACAACTTCATTCCTCTAGTCTTGCAGGTCTCTTCGTCATTATGGGGATCACTACACTGTTAGCCCTAGGGATCTCAGAAAGCTATATTTGGAGCAAACCTGTTGCACTGGCAAAACAATTAAGCACAAGGTACTTCTCATCTCATGATCAGCCTACAAATGCTACAGAATTAGTGGCACAGTCAACACTTCAAGTAGACTCTGCTAATGAAAATTCTCATGAAGTAGAAGAAAGGGTTGGGAATTCTGAGAGTACTATTTCCATTTTGATCACCGGTGAAAATATAATTGATCTCCAGAGAGAAGAACATACAACGCAGTGACATCCATGTTAATTGACTCTTCATAACTTGGTCTAATACGTATCAATAAGACGTTGCTGGCAATATATATATTATAATATGTAAGTAGGCGGATCCAATGTATATAGGCATAGTCATACTTGTATATATCTGTATTTATATGTACATATTCATACTCTATGTTATAATGTGTTGTATATATCCAATGTATATGGTATATATCTGTACCATTTTCAGTATTTTGCAAGAAAACTATATGGACTTATTACAACTCTTTCTTTTCGAAAACCAATATTAATAGGGGTGGGCAAAAAAGATCAAAACCGCTGAACCAGACCAAATCAAACCAACCCGCTTAGTTTGGTCCGGTTTTATTATAAAAAAATCGTAGTAATATATATTCGAATTGATGAAGAAAAGTTGCATATGTTTGTATTAGAGAATCACTCATATATATATATATATTGTACTAATACATTTGTGTGTGCTTAAAAAAAAAAAAAAAAAAAAAAAAAATTATACATCTATCTGCTGGGTAGTCGGAGAATGACATGCAAAGGTCCCCAATAGCCCGAGTTGCAAGGTGTAAGGCTATTAGTAATAATCGCAAGGCGGAAACGTTGTCCAATAGCCACAAACAAACAATAAACAATGTCTATGCAGATAAAATAAGATGAAGAAAATCCAATCACACGAACATAAGAATTTAACAAAGAAACCCAAAACAGGGAAAAAACCATGGCCGTCTGGACGACAAGAGAAAATATATCCACTATGTAGCAAATTTTTACAACTACACACTAAAGATTCTCTCTCTAACCCAAGCCCCAATTACAACCGATGCCTACTCTTTACTCCACACATAATAACCTAGGATTACAATGTATTTATGCTATATCTGGACTGATGCTGTGTTTTTTGTCTCTGTTTTTTGGTTTTTCTTTTCGTTTTGGTGCTGTTGTTGCAGCTGTTGTTGTTTTGTGGTCGTTGTTTGTCTTTGCTTTTGAGGTCCATCTCTTTCGTTTTGGCCTCTGTTTCTGGCGCTTTTGTGTTTGTAGGTTTGCGCTTCTGTTCTGTCTTCCCTGCCTATTTTAGGCTTTTAATAAAGTTTGTTGTTAAAAATAAAAATGTATTTATGCTATATCACTATGGAGATTAATTAAAACCCATAAAGAAACCATTTCTCTTCACGCATAAGACTTCATGTTTCACATAAGGAAAAAAATCCTATACTATCATGAGATTATAATCCTATGAGATTATATCTTGCTTTGACTGATTTATTTTATATATATATATATATATATATATATATATAGGGGTTTTACAATTTGGTCCCAATCTAATTGGGAAACATCACTTTTTTATTTGTTAATTGATTTTTCATCAAATTGGTCCTTATATAATTCAAAATAGCTCAAATTGGTCCTAAGGTTAGTCAAAAGTTGTTAAATCTAACGTTTAGAAGGGTAGAAAAGTCATTACATTTGTTTTCAATTAAAAAAATATAAATAAAATTATTAATAATTATTTATAAATTACTTATTAATTAATTAATTAAAATAGTGGATGGACGAGATGATCTGTACCAATGAAAACTTTTTAAAAGAAAAAAAAAAGACAATTTTAAATAAATGGAATCTTGGTTTTTGAATGAAAACTCCGGTAGTGTGGTGTATATATCATGTGAAGAGTATGCTATGTTTCTTGGTTACGTGAAGGATATGCTTGCTAATTGGCTCAAGCTTGTGAGAGATTTCGTGTTTTTGGAGTGTTTCTTGATGTCTTTGTTTCTGCTCGTGTGCCTATGATGTGTTTCTTAGTGCCTCCAATCTCCTTATCTCCTTATCAGTTTTTTCTTTTTCTAATCTCTGCCCAGTGCCCATAAGTTTCAAGTAAAAAAAAAATCAAAAGACAATTTCAAAAAAAAAAAAAAAAAAGGAGAGAGATTGGAAAAATCTAGATCTCTCTTCTCCTTGAAGCTCGAAGAGCATCCATCTCAAATGGAAGCAAAGTTGTTGGAGGACGATGACACAAGCGACTCGGTTACAGGAGGAGCTAGCGGCTGTCACAGATCACTCTAGGCAAATGAGCAATCTGCTCAGACAAGAATCATGTCCTCTGAGCGATCTCATTACAGTTGCTAGATGAGAAGATCTGCTCCTCAGAGCAAACCGATCTGATAACTCCTCCGCGCAAGGAACAACACTCCCACGGCGGCGGATCAGATCCTCCACCGTTGGAGTGAAGTTGTTTGTTGTTGCAATTTTTTTTTTCTTTTTGTGTTGGTAATGGTGTTTGATGTTGATTTGTGATGACACGTCGTTGAGGTGTATCAAAAGATTTGAATTTTACATTCAACCTCACAAGTGCACGAGTCAAAAGACCAGTATAGCTTGCAAGCAAGGGTATCGTTCCGTAGGGAGGTGGAATTCGTCAACTGTCACTAGCTTAACTTATTTGGAAAATACGAATTGTGGTGTGTGTGTGTGTGTGTGTGCATTAAATGTAAATAAAGCAATAAAACATAAATTATATACAATATATGTACATGGATAGAATGGAATGGAGAGATATGGAATGTAAATGGTTACATTAAGTAAATGACTCCACCATAGCAATCACACAGTTTCATACAAACATGCATAGTCAATGTTGAATGTCGTGCTCACTTAATCCTCGCCAATTGTCCTCACTCCAGCAACAACAACTATACTGACATGCACCAACAACCTATCTCTCGATAGTTGCCCGAACTGCACTTGAGTTCCTTAAGAATTATGAGACATGCATAGCAACAATACATGCAAAACCGCGTGTTGCCCTCTACATGTAGTGGCCAATCTACTAGTGCATGTTGAGTGCTTCACCTCTCGGTCCTTCACACAACAACCTAAGTTCATTCAAATGGTGGCTAACCACTAGAAAGCTTTAAGCACTTCAAAGGACCACTTAACCATCAACAAGCATATGCAACAAAAAAGGCAACAATGCTAGGTTTATATTAATTCCCTAATGAATGAAAGTACACATCGAAGAAAAGAAAGAAATACAAAATGGATAGAAAGGAGACCCCTCATCCGTAACCGGAAATCGAACACCGGGTCTTCTCGGGTGTTAATCTGAGATGTCCTCACCACTGGACGACTACGGCGTTCCCCAATCTCATGAATGCACAACCCTCTCAATCAAAGAGAAAGCTCTCTCCTTATCTCTCTAAACTCCCTAGGATGGATGGCTTAAAATGAAAATAAGCTTACTAACAACTATATGCATCAATGTTGATTGTTAAACATAAAGAACATTCAATTGAATTAAGGGTTCATTCTCTTGATTTAGGCGTTCACCAAAATCAATTCATCACCCAAACCAAAGCCATGAGATGAGCAATTGTGCCTTGAACAAGGCCCATTAAGCACAAGAATAAAGAACCAAAGCCTAATCTAGCATGTGAATGCATAATCAACCAAGCTTCACCCATTCTTTGGAACTAAAACTCAAACACTCAAATCACTCTAAACATGGTATCTAGGTTCATTCATCAATCAATCAACAATCATGGGATGTTAAATTGCACTACTCCTAAATTAAATTACTCTACTTCTATTCCCATTCATGGACACATATCGATTTTGACCATCCACACACATGCATATCATAATAAGAGAGAAATTATGCTTAAATCAAATAATAGAACAAAACCCAAAGAATTTAAGAAACATTCATACATATATTGCATAAGTGTAGGTTTGCAAAATTCCCAAATTGGTGATTACATCCAAGAAAACAAGAAATACAAAAAGAAATGAGTTCAAAGGAGACAACCCTTGAAGACAACTCCTCCAAGTTCTCCTTGATTTCCTAGCTCATTTTTGGTCCAAAGACCACTCCATTCTTCTTGTAATCTACTCCTAGATGGGTGGATGTAGTGTAAAAAGGATGGTGGAGATATATTGATGCAGCGGCAACAAGGGCTCTAGATTACTTGGAAAGCAAGGATCGATGCAAGGCGGATGGCCCAGCTGGAAGGAGGCGTGAGCTGGACAAAACGTGGTGATGTGGGAGGCAGGTCGAGCTGACAGCTGGCACATGGCAGACCTCCTTAGCTGGCCGAATGAGTCTTTGTTGGGTTAGGATTAGAGTAGTCCAAGAATTATTTAGTTTTAGTTACAGCAGATTTCCTTTTTTAGTTAGGATTAGTTTTCGTTTCAGAGTTCAATTAGGAGTTAGAATTAGAGTTTTCTTTTGTTTATTTTCAGTCTATTTATATTGGTGTATTTTCATTAAAAACGTTGGTTGAATATTAATAAAAATCAGAGAATGTTTCTCTACAATCCAGTTATCATATCTTTGCGAAGGTAGAAGTAATTGAAGCCTGATAACGAATCCTTCGTGCGCGAAGTCGAACGTTTTCAGTAGGTTGTTTTCTAATTGTTTGTTATAGGTTTTTCTCGTATAAGCTTCCGCTACACCAGTTTGGTATCAGAGCCGTGTTCGTTCGGGACATCAATATGCCGCCGAAGAGACGAGTACCTAACCGGATCCCCGTAGAAGAGGCCAACGAACGTGACCGTGTGGCACAGTTGGAGCAGCAGATGGCGCAAATAACGGAGCAACTCGCGACGTTAATCGCCAACCAAAATCCATTCCACGCCTTGAATCCGAATGCGGGTGACGTTGAGGATGAGAGTAACGAGGAAAGTGAGTCTCAAGTAGAGATTCCACAGCAGCGGCGACAAGCACCAGAACGTGACGACAGCCGGCGTTGGGAGTCAGGTATGAGGACAGAAATTCCAGAATTTCAGGGCAATCTTTCGCCCGAAGAATTTCTTGATTGGCTTGGAGTCGTGGAGGAAATCTTGGAGTTCAAAAACGTGCCGGCGAATGCAAGGGTAGCCTTGGTGGCAACTCGGCTTCGGGGACGTGCCGCCGCTTGGTGGCAACAACTCAAGCTCACACGAACTCGAATGGGAAAAACAAAAATCACAGATTGGGAGAAGGTGGTTCGTAAGTTACGCGCTGAATTTTTACCTCACAATTTTCAGAGGTTAATGTATCAAAAGTTACAAAATTTGCGCCAAGGTTTGAGGACGGTTGATGACTACACAACAGAATTCTATCAATTGATTGTGCGCAACGACATTCAAGAAACTCAAGATCAATTAGTATCCAGGTATTGCGGGGGCTTGCGAGCGCAAATCATGGAAGTTGTGAATCTTTTCGATCCACTCACAGTGTCTGAAGCGCATCAGCGGGCCTTGCAAATAGAGAAGTCAGTCTCACGGAGAGGGGTAGGTGGACTGTTTTCTCATGGCAGTGGTGGTACGACAGGGAGACTTGGGAGCGGTAACAGCAGCTCCTCCAGCCGACCAGCAGCCGTGGGTAGCAGCAGCAGCACATCGAATATTTTCTCTGCTCCAAACCAGCAGCCACGAACAGCAGGGGGTTTCAAGTGTTTTAATTGTGGGGAAGTGGGTCATCGTCAATCGGAATGTAAGAAGCTGGGCAAGCGAGTCTTATTCACTGAAACGGATGAGGGGAACAACGACGACACAGTCATTGGAGGAGAGCCGCAGTTCGATGAGGATGATGAGGTTATTGAAGATTGGGTGGATGGTGATGTCGGTCCTTTGTTAATGGCACGACCAGTTTATGATGTAGTTGCAAAGGCTGTTGACTTGGAAAAAGATGAACTAATGGCGGGTGAGTTGGGAAAAGAAGAACTAATGGCAGGTGGCACTAGGTACAAAGATGTCACAACTAACCATGGAACAACCATGGTGGTGCAGCGCACTTGTTTAGCTCCACGAGCGGACGAGAGCGATTGGCTTCGGAACAATGTCTTCCATTCGACTTGTACCATCTTGGGCAAGGTTTGTCGATTCATTATTGACGGAGGGAGTTGTGAGAACATTGTGTCTGCTGAGGTGGTAAGAAAATTGGAAATCAAAACATGTCAACATCCCAAACCATACAGATTGGCATGGCTTCAAAAGGGTGGAGAGGTAGCAGTTTCGCAACGAGCTCTGATTTCCTTTTCTATTGGCAAGCACTACAAGGACCAGGTATGGTGTGATATTGTGCGCATGGATGCATGTCATTTATTGCTCGGACGACCATGGCAGTATGATCGCAAGGTGAAACATGATGGTTTAAAAAATACTTACACTTTCCTTTATGATAAGATGAGTATTGTGTTGCTACCAAGTAAGCCGCGAGACCAGCCGACAGTGACAGAGGGATCCAATCTACTTTCTTTTTCTGAGCTCGAATTAGAGATGGAGGTTGCCGAGACGGTGTATTTGTTGCTAAACAAGGAAGTGGACGCCAAAAAAGAGATCCCTAAGACAGCAGTTCCGTTACTCGCAGAATTTGCGGATCTATTTCCAGCTGATTTACCTGAAGGTCTACCTCCTTTGAGAGATATTCAGCACCATATTGATCTTGAGCCAGGGGCCATGTTGCCCAACAGACCACACTATCGTATGAGCCCGAGTGAGCATGAGGAGTTGCGACGACAAGTGGAAGAGTTGCTCGCCAAAGGTCATATCCGTGAGAGCCTTAGCCCATGCGCGGTACCAGCACTTTTAATCCCGAAAAAAGACGGTTCATGGAGAATGTGTGTCGACAGTCGTGCAATTAATAAAATTACAGTGAGATACAGATTTCCGATTCCTCGACTGGATGATCTCTTAGACCAACTCAGTGGGGCGACATTATTCACAAAACTTGACTTAAAGAGTGGTTATCATCAAATACGAATTCGCCCGGGGGATGAGTGGAAAACGGCGTTCAAGACGCGAGAGGGGCTCTATGAGTGGATGGTCATGCCATTTGGTTTATCCAACGCACCCAGTACTTTTATGCGTGTGATGAATCAAGCTTTACGACCATTTATTGGGAAATTTGTGGTCGTCTACTTTGATGATATTTTGATCTACAGTGCCGCTCAAGACCTCCATGTGCAGCACCTTTGTGAAGTTTTAACTGTCCTTCGCAACGAAAAATTGGTCGCAGCACTACACAAGTGCGTATTTATGGCTTCAGAGGTGTTATTTTTGGGTTACAAAATTTCAGGACAAGGTCTTCAAGTGGACGATACTAAAATTGAAGCTGTTAGACGATGGCCTCAACCGACAAGCATAACGGAGGTGCGAAGCTTCCATGGCTTGGCAGCATTTTATCGACGATTTATACCTCACTTCAGTAGTATCATGGCTCCGATCACCGATTGCATGAAAGACAAAAAAAAATTTCAATGGCCTCAAGACGCGGAGGATGCGTTTCAACTCATCAAGGTGCGTTTAACTACTGCTCCTATACTGATTTTACCCGATTTTTCCCAACCCTTTGAGCTACACAGTGACGCATCGAAAGTGGGAATAGGGGCTGTGTTGAGCCAAGCATGCAAGCCAGTCGCGTATTTTAGTGAAAAACTCACAGGTGCGAGGGCCCGGTACAGTACATATGACATCGAATTCTACGCGGTAGTTCAGGCCGTGAAGCATTGGAGGCATTATCTTTTTCATCGTGAGTTCGTTCTCTACACCGATCACGAAGCATTGAAACATCTACATAGCCAAGATAAGATCTCAGCCCGTCATGCCTCCTGGTCCGCGTATCTGCAACAATTTACTTTTGTGTTGAAACACAAGGCGGGTACATCAAATAGAGTTGCCGATGCCTTGAGCCGACGGAGCAATTTACTTTCCACAATGACAGTGCACGTGCCAGGCTTTGAGACATTCAAAGATTTGCTACAACTTGATCCTTACTTTGCAGCTATCATGTTGAATTTAAATGCTATTGAAAACCGAGAATTCTTGGTAGTGGATGGGTTTTTATTCCATGGAAATCAGCTATGTGTACCTGACAGTAGCTTGCGTTTCCAAATTATAAAAGAGCTTCATGGAGAGGGTCATGTGGGAAGGGACCGAACATTGCAGCTGGTCAAGACAAATTATTTCTGGCCGACAATTCGGCGTGAAGTGGAGCGTTACGTAGCGCGTTGTCATGTGTGCCAAGTTTCTAAAGGCGTGGCGACGAACGCGGGCCTTTACATGCCGCTACCGATACCAACGCAGCCATGGACGGACCTTAGCATGGACTTCGTATTGGGTTTACCAAGAACTCAACGAGGATTTGATTCAATATTTGTTGTCGTTGACAGATTTTCTAAAATGGTCCATTTTATTCCTTGTAAAAAAACGACGGATGCTGTGAACGTCGCGCAACTTTTTTTTCGTGACATCTATCGTCTTCATGGACTTCCAAATTCAATTGTGTCCGACCGAGACACACGGTTCCTTAGTCACTTTTGGCGAAGCTTGTGGAAGATGGTGAATACTCAACTGAATTTCAGTAGCGCGTATCACCCGCAAACGGATGGTCAGACGGAGGTGGTCAATCGATCTCTCGGGAATTTATTGAGATGTTTAGTTGGTGACAATACTCGTGCCTGGGACCAGAAGATCAGTCAAGCTGAATTCGCTCATAATCATGCAGTAAATCGAAGCACAGGGTTTAGTCCGTTTCAGGTTGTTTACTCGGTTGTGCCGCGTGGACCGTTGGATTTGCTTCCCCTGCCAAACAAGACACGGGTTCATGGTAAGGTTGGGGACTTTGTGCACAGCTTGCAGGACACTCATGCACAGGTATATGAGAATTTGGGGAGGACCGTGGGTAAATACAAACTTGCAGCTGACAAGAAACGTAGACATGTGGAATTTAGTATTGGTGATTTTGTCTGGGCTATACTAACTAAGGATCGATTCCCTGTTGGGGATTACAACAAGCTAGCAGCAAAGAAGATTGGCCCATTGGAGATTTTGGAAAAGATAAATCCGAATGCTTATCGTTTGCGGCTCCCTAGCCACATTCGTACGGCGGACGTGTTTAATGTGAAGCATTTGATACCGTATGTTGATGACTCCTCTGGGGAGGATACGGATTGCACGTCGAGGTCGACGTTTCTTCAACCTGGAGGGGATGATGCAGCGGCAACAAGGGCTCTAGATTACTTGGAAAGCAAGGATCGATGCAAGGCGGATGGCCCAGCTGGAAGGAGGCGTGAGCTGGACAAAACGTGGTGATGTGGGAGGCAGGTCGAGCTGACAGCTGGCACATGGCAGACCTCCTTAGCTGGCCGAATGAGTCTTTGTTGGGTTAGGATTAGAGTAGTCCAAGAATTATTTAGTTTTAGTTACAGCAGATTTCCTTTTTTAGTTAGGATTAGTTTTCGTTTCAGAGTTCAATTAGGAGTTAGAATTAGAGTTTTCTTTTGTTTATTTTCAGTCTATTTATATTGGTGTATTTTCATTAAAAACGTTGGTTGAATATTAATAAAAATCAGAGAATGTTTCTCTACAATCCAGTTATCATATCTTTGCGAAGGTAGAAGTAATTGAAGCCTGATAACGAATCCTTCGTGCGCGAAGTCGAACGTTTTCAGTAGGTTGTTTTCTAATTGTTTGTTATAGGTTTTTCTCGTATAAGCTTCCGCTACACCATATATGGTGAGCTCCCATGGAGGAAAAACCTCCATGGGAGCTTGAAACTCTCTCTTATTTGGTGAAGAAGATGGAATAGGAAGAAGATGAAAGAAGGGGGGTTCTGTGGTGTGTGGGGGCTGTGAGAGTTCTGAAAAATGAGAGAAAATCGGGTATTTAAAGAGTGGAGAGGTTAGGGCACGAATTTGGGGTGAAAGGACAAGATTACCCCTCAATTTCGACCAAAAACACTGCACTGTCAGTTTTCAGCTTCGCGCACCGTTACAAATATTGCCATAACTTCCTCCACAAACATCGGAATTGCAATCCGTAAAAACCGTTGGAAAGTAGACAGCTGGGGCTTTCCGAAAATAGGTAATACGAAACATAGTTCAATTTGAGGTGGGAGATATGGTCCCTGAAATATAGATGTTCTGCACGAGCTATTACAATTTCAGTCCAAATAACTTCAAAAACTCATCAATTAAGCTCAAATACCTTATTTATGGTGAATAACCTACACAAGGCTCACAAAAAAATATATTATATACCAAAATATGCTCGAAAGCGAGAACAAATGATAGGAAATGAGGACCTCAAATAGGTGTAAATATGGTCCGATCAATTTGTTAATGGTTTGATGATAAAGGAATAATTGTGAGTTGATGATTATGTTTTGATAAAATTTGGAAGAGATGTTTGGGTGATGAATATTGAATTTTAGGAGTTACGATTTTGTTTTTAATGAAGTTGAAGTTGGGTATTATTAGTTGATGAAAGTAAGGTTTTGAAATCCGAAAATGTAGTGTTTGGGTAGTTAGAAAATGTAAGAAAATAAAAGCATTAAAATGGAAAAAAAAAAAAAAATCTTCCATCAGATGTCGCTCTCTTTAGACTAGAATCGTGTCTCATTTTTCGTATAAAAATCTTCAACTCTGACCCATTCTTCGCTGCTTCATCAGGTGTGTATTTGCCACAGTTCTTTAGATTACTTGGCTGCGCGTTCCTTCATGTATGATACGATATTTTCCAAATTTCGTTTTTATTTTTTAAATCTATACTTAATGGTATTCACTGCTAGTGATTTGTCGTATCAATGGTGTTTTAATGTCTGTTGTATTCGACATTCTATAGTTTTTAGGTGTAAATGGAAAATAACATCACGTTACTTTGATAAAAACCTATTGTTGCGATTACTATACTTTAATGGAAAACACATAGAAAACATAACCATTAGATACAAATACATTCGACGCTTTTATAATTATCCGCTCAGACATATAATCTTATGATCGATATGATCTTATTGTACTGTAATTAATGTTATTATAAGATAATCATTACGTACGTATTGTAATTATTGGTTTACATGTTGTGATAATCATATGTTGGTCGTTTTTATTTGTTTTTATTTTTGTAGTAATGTAAACGCCTAGAGATGAAATTTCGGTTGACACTAATGATGAATTGAATAAATTTGAAGTGTCCCCAAATATGGACTCTTATGTTGTTGATTTTGTGCCTTATTCGTCTTAGGAAGGAACTTTAAAAGAAACTTGTGGTTTGAGATACAAAGATGTCATTGCAATGAAATTTGATTCGGTTGAAGAAGCAGAGGCATTTTATCATGGTTATTCTAGGGCAGTTGGGTTCGGTGTAATATTGTCCAACAAAATCCATGAAAGTGAATGTAGAATAACCAGTAGAGTATAGTATAGGTCTGTAAAAGAACATGTGTAATACAAATTCGAAATGCAGGCCACAGCTGTAGACAAGAGTGGGTTGCAAAGATCATTTCTCCGATAGCTTAGACCATGATACTAACAAGTATAGCGTAAGGGCATTCGAGGAAAATCATTGCCACAAACTAGCAATGAGGTTGCTTGTGTACGATCTCACAAAAACATTGACGTTAAAGACTTACCCTAAATTGATGCCATGGGAAAGTGCCGCAGAAGACCTTGTTTGACATATGAATACATGGTTAGCCAGAAAGGGGGTTACTCCAAAATTGGATTCACACAGACGGACATGTACAACCAGATTGATGCGAAGAGACAGGATGAAGCTTTTGAAAGTGATTCACATGCTGCACTTATGTATCTGTAGTCAAAGGCGTATTTTGAAACCAATTTCTACTGCAAATTCAGCACAGACAAGAAAGATAGGCTAGCTATTATATTTTGGAGGGACTCACATTCCCTATTCGAATACCAGTGTTTTAGAGATGTTCTTATTTTCAACATCACTTACAAGATAAATGCTTATGCCAAGCCTTTGTTTATATTTATGGGTGTAAACAACCATCGTGCGACTTGTGTATTTGGAGTTGCACTATTGTCGAATGAGACTGTGCAGTCATACAGATAGGTCCTTAATACTCTTATGGAATCCATGGGCCCAAACATCCCCTTCTATACTGATTGATAGAGATGAAGCAATGCGACAAGCCATCGACAAGATATTTCCCAACTCACGGCACAGGATATGTGGATGGCACGTATCCAAGAATGTATCCACTCACCTTCACAAAGAGGAGAAGAATTCACCATTTCGATACTTATTGTATAAGCAACTAACAAAGGATAAATTCGAGGAACTTTGGAACGAGATGTTGGAGTAGCATGGTCTAGAAGAAAACGATTGGATGAGTAGGATGTATGAGAAGAAGCATAGGTGGGCAGAAGCTTTAGTTGTGTGAGCAATGCTTCGTCGATTTTTGATGATGCTGGAGGGCATAACAAGGTGGAGATTGTAAACAAAACAAAGGAAATCGTTAAAACATCATCCACATATTTCATATTCTTTAGTTTCCTTATCAAGCTAGACAAAGTAATAGCGTTCTTACCAGCTTTAATCAGAAGGTTTTCAAACCTAATGCATGTTTCGTCAAACTCACCCATGTCACACTCGACATCATGAGTGTCGTTAGGCAACCCTATCACTTTTTCAAAGTTGGACTCCTTGATTGGAATCGACTTTCCATGTAACACAATTTCCTTGGTCTCCAGTGCAATGGATTTTAGCAACACCTCGCATAAAGGGAGGTGGAATACAAGGCAGTTCATGTTTAACAGCACCCCAAATCCCATATCTTCTATGCATTCTCGCTATTTTATAGTCAAGTCTTTTAAAATTTTGATGAAATTTTCCGGGTTGCACATAGTATGTAATTAACCTTCGGTTTCTTCAACAGAGGATATTGTTATAGGGGTTCAAAAGTGCGAAGATTTTTCGGTTTTGAGAGTAGGGGTGAAGAAATGAACAAGTGAAAAGATGAACAGATGAACAATTAAATAGATGAACAAATGAACACATGAAGATACGAAGAGACAAAGTATGTCATTAATTAGCAGTCATGCATGGGTGGGTGGCTGTTTATTTTATTAAGATTAGACAATTGGGTGAGAAACCTATTGATATCTCTTACGTTATTCCATGCATTCTTTGGAGGCTACTAATCATAACATACACGTTACTCTATGCAAAATTTGTAGACAAATATAAGATATAATGAAGAATATTTAGTGGTGATATGACTTCTAATTTCAAATATTATTGAAAACTATGGATTTTCATAGTATTTATGTGTCATAAAGACGAATGTGGTGTGTACATACGACTGTAAATATATATGTGATTACTACAACCAGAATGTGATCATTCTCTGATTATATCAGCTAAGCAAAACGTTTAGCATAAAAATTTCAGAAATAAAATGAAATAGATGTATGTTTGATCGAATATACAGTATTGTGATCACTGTGATTTGTAACTGTATTTTGATCACATATAAAGAATCGTGATCGATTATAAATAATTGTGATTACCTGGATTTGTAACCTTATTGCTTATTTTACACAGACCAAATCATGTTCACATTTAGTAATTGATATACATGTCGTTTATAGTATGATAACACAACTTTTGAATTGTAAACATTAAAGGGTGTGTACATATGAAAATAATAAGATAATGCAATCACTATATTCATTAAGCGTATTAAAGTTTATTAGCCAGTCCAAATATTGTTTTCAGGTTCAATAGAATTAACACAAGATTCATTAATATATTAGGCATGCATGCGAGGTCCTTCATAAATTCATCGTGCATGCATGAGAGGTTTGTGGTGATCTCCATTAATTTGGCCAATAAGGGTGCGTTTTCATTTTGAATTCAAAAAGCATTCATTGCTTTTTAAATTTGAAATCCAATGAATGCGTTTCAAATTTAAAAAGAAGGGATTTATTGCCTTCGAAAATAGAAAGATGTGTCTTTAATTTGAAATGGAGAGATCCAATGGTGATCAGCTGCATAGGTTTACAAGTGGACAGCAAGTTAAACCATCATGTGCGATGGATTTTTTTAAAAAATTGTATGGTGCAATGTTGCACCGAAGGGCAGCCCTATATGTGAGGTTAGTGGAGATCTCCATTAATTTGGCAAATAAGGTTGCGTTTTCATTTTGAATTCAAAAAGCATTAATTACTTTTTAAATTTGAAATCCAATGAATGCGATTCAAGTTTAAAAAGAAGGGATTTATTGCCTCGGGAAACAGAAAGATATATCTTTAATTTGAAATAGAGAAATCCAATGGTGACCGACTGTATAGGTTTATGGGTGGACAGCAAGTTAAACCGTTATGTGCCATGAATGTTTTTTTTTTTTAAATTGTATGCTGCAATGTTGCACCGAAGGACAGCCCTATATATATAAAGTCAAAACAGGTAAGAGATATGGAAGACGTAACCAAGATGAAGAAAGAAAATGACAATTTCTTCTAATCAATTAATAAAATTAAATTGTTAACATGTCAAAAATAATCCTATATATAATTAATCAGTCTTCATAAAACTACAAGTTTTCTTATTTTTGTGGTGTAAGACGTAACCAAAATAAAGAAAGAAAATGACAATTTCTTATAATCAATTAATTAAATTAAATTGTTAACATGTCAAAAATAATCCTATAATTAATCAGTCTTCATAAAACTACAAGTTTTCTTATTTTTGTGGTGTAATTGCTTGCATCTCTTTTTGCTGAGCGCGTTCGGTATCGTTTTTAAAATGATGTTTTTAAAAACTATTTTTTAAAATAAAAATCATATTTTAAAAATGATGTTTTTAAAAATGCAAACATGTTTGGTAGTGTTTTTTAAAAGTAGTTTTCAAAAATGGAAAACAATGTAAATGTGTTTGGTAATGTTTTTGAAATGGGTAAAGTAGTTATTTGGAGGGAAAAGTTAGGAAAACTTGTGGTTTGTTTTAAAAAACTGTTTTGAAAATAATAAAAAATAATAAAAAGTTGTTTTTAACTTTTTAGTTATAACTTTTAAAAAGTTATTTTTTATTTTCAAAAACAATTTTACAAGATGATTAACCAAACAACTTTACGGTTTTTTTTTTTCTTTTTAAAAACAAAAAATTGTTTTTAAAAATGAAACCAAACACATATCACTCAATCAACATGCATTAAATATAAGAAGGATTCGAATCTTTATTCTTCGCACGGACTTATCAAGTTGTTTCCGCGTAATAAATAATGACTTTTATGCATCAAGATTCAAGACTCAACTCATTATTATCTTCACTGTCAGGTCTTTGCTAGTCTTCTACACATGGGTAGAAGTTAGAACTTTGAACAAACAAACTACAATAGTTTTGACTCTCGACTCTTGAGCAGTGTTCTAGTAATCGGCCTAGGCGGCCGATTAGTTGACCCAAAACAGTTAGGCGGTCGGAAAACGCACTGAAAAGGTGAAAATCGGACCATTTCTACGGTGGACGCATAATCGGACACGTGGCCACGTAATCGGGCAAGGCGGGTCGAAGCCGTTGACTCCGTCGTTCTTTTGCACCGGAAATCAGCTGGAATAAGGCACGGGATCGCCTTTTTCGGTGACTGAACCAGCTAGGGTTCGGTCGGCAATGGAGGCAGCGTGAGGTTGAAGATGAAGTTGAGAAGGTGGGGTGCGTTTAGTAGTGGACCGGGGTGCACGCAAGCTTCACTTAAGTCAGGTTGGGCAAATGTTTGGGCTTTTGTTTGGGCTCGTAGCGTGAGTTCTTATTTGCGTGGCAAATAACGAAATGCTCCCTGATCTCTTAAAAAATCATAATAGCTTCAATATTCCTTCAATAATTACACTTATATCCCTAGCGTGATTTTGATGCCTTAGCATGGGTTTTATTGGGTCAAGTGATGCTTATTGAGCCAATTGAGGCTTATTGGGTTAGATGCAACATTGGGTCTAGACTTGGTGGGTTTTCTGTGGATTTGATATGTGGAATTTGTTTATAATTGTGTTTTTCGATTAATCCCCGATTAATCGGCCTAGGCGCTAGGCGCTGGGTCTCCACCCGACTAGCGCCTAGCGCTTACTAGAACACTGCTCTTGAGTAAAAGAGACAATTTATAAGCTTCTGTAGGGATGTTGCTCTACCCGTGAGGAACCTGCTCTACCCAGGGGCGAAGCCAAATCTTATTATTCGGTGGGCTTAATTAAATATAAAATTTTGTTTTTGGTATACCACCTACAGTGCAACGGCTTGAACCCGAGACAATGTTAGATTTTTCACTCAAGCCACACTTGGCAGTAGTACAAAGTTTTTTTACAAATTTTTTTTTTTAAACAAACCTTATAATAAAATTTTCTCAATTAAAAAGTAGGTACGTAGATAAGAAAGGTTATTATGATTTTAGTCCCTCTGTTTTGTGTTAATCTGGGTTTGGTCTACTAGTTTTTGGAATTATTAACGTTAGCCCTTCTGTTAAGAATTCCGTGAAAACTAACAGACTGGCATTGTCAGAGAATACAATGACCGAAATACCCTTAATGAAGGTTTGTGATGAAGGGTAGTATGGTAATTTTGTATTTAGTTAATTAAAAAATGGAAAAAACAAAAACAAAGTAAATTTAAGACTAAAATATATAAAATCTAATTAAAATTATTATTAAATGAATTAAATTTAAAAGATGGATTTTGTGGAGATCCATACTGTCCATCTCATGCGATGGATGGTAGAGATCCACCAAATTCATTTTTTAAAAAATTTTTAAAAATACCAAATTAAAACTTTCCAGAAATCAAACCAAATTCAAACACAAAAATTTCCAGACACCAATCAAACACCGAATTCAAACACCAAAATTTCTGGAAATCACAAACCCAAAACAAATTTTTAAACAACATCCATTAAATAAAACCCGTCCTAATCTTTCCATTCACAACAAAATCAAACACCTCAATCATTAACAACACCCATCCTAATCTTCATCAATTTAATAAAAAACATTTTTTTTTTTACATTCACCAGAACTCATCGGCTCTACCACCATCACCACAACCCAAAAACATAATCATCACAAACACTAACCCAGAATCGACCACCACCTCCATCTCTCTCACTCTCATGCACACACCACCATGGGTTCAACCCAAAATCGATCGATCGAACAAACGGCGATGGAGATGGGTTTGGGTCGCTCAATCTAGACCAGATCGTGATCGACAACCGTCAATCTGCCTCCTTGTCGCAAAACGAACCACATACGCGAATCCCAAACGAAGACCGGCGATCGAGTTTCATAGATCGAACGAATGGCGACGGAGATAGGTTTAGGTTGCTCAATCTAGACTAGGTCATGATCGACGACCATCGATCTGCCTCCTCACCGTAAATTGCATGGGTTTTGAGAGAAAAACCCACCGACGGTGCCGACTAGGTTTTGGTGTTCAGTGGTGGTGGATAGGTTAGGTCTTAGAAGAGAGGAAGAGAGAGAGAGGTAATTAAAGTTTGGGTGGCTAGGGTTTGGGAGATGTGGATGATAATGAGTGATGATGAAAATGATGGATGGTTTATTTTATTTTATTTTATTTTATTAATCTGATAGGTGATATTTTTTGTTTTGTTTTATTAATTTAAATGCATTTAACATTTTTGTTCTATTTTATTAATTTAATTGCAATTAATTAAATTTATTAATTTAAATGCATTTGATATATATAATTTTTTTAATTTTTTAATTTTTTTTTTAAAGTTTAATTAAAAAAAGTTTAATTTCTGTTTTTGTTTTTTAATTTATTTGGTATATTAATTATTTTAATATTTTTTTAATTTTTAAAATTTTTACATTATTAAATACCATTTTTACCCTTGTTTATGAAAAGCTTCTAGAAGCTTTAATCACATTCCCCATATTGCCCTTGTTGACCTAACGGAAGTTAACGGAATTGGATTGCAGGAATTGGAATTTGTATTGTCAAAGAACTAGTGGATTGAACTTAGTAATTCAAAAAACTAGTGAACCAAACCCAGATTAATGCAAAACAAAGGGACTAAAATCATAATAACCCTAGATAATAAATATATTGTGATTATTGTACCTAAAAACATTTAAAATGATTAACTACGAAACAAAGAAAAAAATTAACAAGCATATAAACTAAATGTGTATTTGTTCGGACTTTAACAAATGAAGTATGAAATTCAAAATTTGTTTCTTTTATTTATGGAATGAATCGAGAGGAAATGGAAACTTTAATGTGTTTGAGTGTCAGTAAAATATTGAGTATATTACTCTAACCAATCTATTGAAACTTTAATGTATTTTCTTTTATCGATGTGTATCCCCATTAGGGAAATATGTAATCCTAACATTAGTTTCATTTATGTGATTAACTTGTATTTGATATTTTCAAGCATTATCTCATTCAATTGATTACATTGGTTCTTGATTTGTGTTGAATAGGCTTGACAACCCTCTAAGATGCATGTTTAGGAATATCTCTTGTCTTTACATTCATGGCATGTTGGGTAGAAATTGATATGTGTTCATGATTGGGATTATGAGTAGATTAATGTAATTTAGGAGAATATTAACTAAACATCCCTTGATTGTGTGTATGTTGATGGGTATATCGAAATGCATGTTTTGGATCGATTTGAGTGTTTGAGAATTAGGGCTAAGTAGGTACATCAACTCTTGGCCTTGATTATGCTCCTAATTGTTTGGGTGAAATTCATGATGAGCACATATCATGCCATTGTGGATTTTGGTTCTTTTGACCTTGTTGCTTTATATGATCCTTGGTCATTGCTCGCATGATATACCCTTGGTGAGTAGTGATCGAGGGTCCGAATTTACACTTAATGCTTCCGTCATATGGTTGTTGCTTACACGTGACATGTGAGTAACGATCGATGGTCGATCCTTTAATATTCCCCTATTCTATCCTTGGTCGTTGATCGCACGATACACCCTCGGTGAGTAGTGATCGATGGTTGGCATTTATGCTTAGGGCATGTTTGGTAGGAAGGAAAAGGGAGAGGAAAGAAATGAGTGGAGGGAAAAGGGAGAAGTGGGTGTTTGGTATGGAGAGAAAAGTTTAGGGAAAGGAAAAATGGAGAGAAAAAACCATGTGAGGCCCACCATTTTCTTTCCTCCCAAAAATGGAAGGAAAAGTGAGGGAAAGGGGAAAGAAAGGGGAAATGGGACCCGGGGGGTGGGGGGTGGTCGGAACGGAGGCAGGCGGTGAAGATTGTGTATAAATATAAATAAATTGTTAACCTAAAATTATCACCGGGATGCAATTTAGAATTAACGATATATAAGGGACCCGGATCTTATTGGATCTGGGTTAGCGGGATACTCTATACCCCGATACCCCGCTAGTTCTTTGGAATCTATTAGGCGTGATATTGCTTGGACGTACCGGACCCGGATCGGGATTGACTAGGGGGGCCAGCGAGATACTTAGTAGCCTGGTACCCCGCTGGGTATCACGAATCCGGAATTATGGTGAATGCAAATAGTAGGATGGATGAGTTTTTCATATAATGGATGTATAAAGTAGAAAACTGTTTGTATATATATATGTATCGATTTGAATACGATCTTTACAACCTGATATTTGAACTATTCATACTGATACATGGGAGAAAATAAAGTGTATAGGAGACAAATAGAGATGGAGCTTTTTGTGCCTGTCGATAAGTAGAAAAAGTGAGGTAGGGTTTCGATCCCCTTTCCCTATCATTATATGATCAATATATAGGCCCGCTTTCTTGCAGAGCACTCATAGAACTTCAGTCTAGGGTTTTAGTAGTGCACGAGTCTTCCTTTGAAGTCTAGTGATTTCGTCGGGATATCGATCCCAAAAGGTTAGGCGATTCCTTCTTTCTTGGTTCTGAATCAGTTGACCCTATTCGAAATAGGACTTTTTATGGTGGGAATAAATGCCGCGTTGTATCTTGAGCTTTCTATCTTGAACGGTGGCGTTTAATGTTTGCCTTTACGTGGGTTTATTTTTTTGGGGGTGTCTGCCTCTTGCTTCAGTGGGGTCGGCGTAAGGGAACCCTGGTATATATCTTGCCATGTGTATGTCACGTGTTTCGCTGGTCGGGGTATCCTGGATACCTTGCGTCTCTCGTGCTTCCTTTAAAATGATGTTTGCGGATATCGAGGTTTCCAGTAGCGGGGTACCAGGATACTCGGGTATCGGGGTACTCGAGGTAGTTGGGTACCAGGATCTCGTGATGGTTGTGTCTTCCAGGCCCCCACTTATCTTTTGGCTTCCTAGTGCTTTTCATGGTCCCGGGGACTCTGGACCTGGTTGGGGTGGGTAGAGGCTCTTTCTCTAGCCCGTCAGCTAGCAGGCGAGGTACCCGAACATCTTCTCGCTTCTACTTTGGATCCCGGCTTTCTTCTCAAGGCTAGTGGAAAATTCTTTTTTGATCCCCGCCAATTATGGCAGTTAACAGAAATAAAAATGTTATTCTTGACAATTTTTAACTGTCAAGAATTCTTGACAGTTTTAAGAATCTTTAACAGTTAAAAACTGTCAGGGAAACCTTTCTTGACAGTTTTTAACTATCAAGAAAGGTATTATTTTCTTGTAGTGTCATTTGTCAGAAACAATGTTGTTAGTCCATATTGGAGGTGTTTTTGGTGTAGACTCAACTGAGGGTGCTGATCGCTACAAACCGTCACGCTCGCAATAGTACGAGGTCGAATTGTAGTGCAATGATAGAGTAGGGTATCGTCCCACAGAGACTAAGGGATTGTATGATTACTGGCTTTCGAAGGCACACGTACTATTTGAACAAAACATATGAATGATTTCGAAACTTATCACTAAATTAATCTAAAGCTAATTCTAAGCATGTATTAAGCAAATTAAGTAAATCACACAAGAAAATGATATTTGTAATATGATGAAATTATGCTAGAATTTAGAATCCACCTCCCCCTTCTAATTACGAATTTCGATCCGCCCAATCTCCCCTATTATGCAAGTAATCGTTATAGGTTCGTGCCCCCTCTAATTAACTCCCAATCTCTTTCGAGCAATAGAAATCGCACCCAAACATACATAATATACTCAGGCTAATCTAGCACAGTGGGACACACACACGATCCCTATATGCCGGCCTAGCGATCTCTCGACTTTCCGGTCAAATACAGTGGATATCGTGACGAGCACGTTTAGCGCGTCACCTCTCGGTTCATTCACACAACCAATGAATCAATTACAAGATGATCAATCAAGTAAAAGCATTAAGCACACCAAATATCCATATCACAACACAAACATTTTAAGAGAAATTAGGCAAATCATTACAAAAGATTAAGGGTTTGGTGTATTCATAACTCTAGCATATATGTGTTTAGCTCATATTACAAATCCAAGTCATTTGAGATAGTAAATTGAAATAAACCATAGCAAATACACAAGATCAAGAGAAGAAGTTGCAAGAAATTCACTAAGATGAAGAACTTCTTCTTTGCAAGCTAGGCTCCAATGACTTGATGTCTCCAAGCTTCCTTTGATGCTCCAAAGTGATGATTGATGATGGGTATGGTTTGAAATGGAGGTTTATGTAGTGGAGGTGAAGGAATTATGGTGGATTATGGTGAAGAGATAATGGATTATGTGAATTTGTGGAGGAATTTATGGAAGGGGTTGTGATGGCGTGAATGGAGTGATTTTTGGATCTAGAAATTATGAAGCATCCTTTGAGAAATTGGTAAAGTTATATATATATAGGTAGGTCAAAGAGTGGGTCCCAAAAGTGGTGAAAAGCAAGCGGTGGCTGTCATCTCGTAGTACGCTCGTAGTACGCTTTAACGTGGTTGTCTGACGAAATCAATTTGGACAAACTGCCGAAACTCGCGGTTCGCGATTTGGTCTAACGTAGTACACTCTGACGTCCCAACCACGAAAGTTGGCAGCCCATCATGTCTTCAAAACGTAGTACGAACGCGGTACAGATGTTTGTCTAACGTGATACACTCTAACGAAAACTGGAAATTATGCTCTTTAAAACCCGATAGTCTCGTACTTGCCCGAAAAATCTCCGTTTTCACGCGTAGACTCCTCCTAGAACAAAATGACCTGCAAACACATTATTTAAACATTAAAACAAGGTAAACCTTAAGGAAAACGAGATCAAAACATAGGAAATTAGGGGATACACATAGCATAAAAATAGACTTATCAACACCCCCAAACCAACATTTTGCTAGTCCCCGAGCAAAACCAAGAAAGATAAACTAAACAAAAGATTTTAAACAACACAAAAAAATTCTACCGAGCCAACTGAAGAATAAAGATGCGACACTGGGCGAACTAATTACAGACACAAGCATGATAGAACCACTGAGAAGTGCAAACCAAGGTGCCTCAACACTAAGGATTTCAATTCCAGACTTCAATGCGACCCTAGCATCAAAAGTATCGAACACAAGAGTTTTATGACTGCATTTCGCCTCAACTCTAAGCCTTTCCGGATTTCTCTCATTTTTCACACAGAACTTAGGCTCACTCATCAAACATATGCATTTTTAGGAAGTTTAAACCCAAAAAAATTTGAAGTACGCATATGAGAAAACAAAATTGCTTATTTTTATTTGCAAGGAAAACATTTTGAACAGAAATCAAACACCAAGAGATATATCTAGCACACCGTGGAAACATTTTCAATATCACACAAGTCCCTTCCTTTAGATCAGCTAGGACTTCTTTTAGGCTCATTTAGGGCAATGGTTGAATGGCTATGGGAAAGCCGGGTGGATATGGATTTGAGGGAAACTATGATCATATCAATACACAAATACACAACCCACACATTGTGCACACTATATACACAATTTATTTGGCAAATATTTACACACTCTTTAGCTTTTAAAAGCTTTTCTAATTTGTACACATTGACAAGCATATATACACTGATGTATTCTTTCAAGCTTTCTGTTGCTTTTTTTTTTTTTTTTTGTTTTTTTTTTTTTTTTTTTTGGTTGTACACATTTATACTTGCTTATTCCACTGCTATTTACTTGAGCTCCTCTTTATTCATTTCTATACATGATCATAGCAAAAGGGGTTAGTATTGTGTTTGGGAAATTGTGGTGGATTGTGATATGGGGAAGGCCATTTGTATTTGGTCAATTAAGCACACACAGTTATGGGACGTGTTTAGGCCATTTGAACGGTTACAAATATGCCTACTTCATCTCTAAAGGCCTGGGACAAGCGAAAACGAAACCACGACGAAAACCGAACACAAGCTCAAAATTGTCTAATTAAAATAAATTCTTCCTAGAATGCCGAATTGATAAGTGTATTAAGAGGCCAACAGAAAATTTCACTCAAGTGACGCAATATAGGCTCTGAAAACGCGCACGGGTAGTCTCCACTAATGGTCTAAACATCTTAAGCGCGCTACCCTCTTTACTGGGACACTAATTGGTCTGGTAGGATGTGTGAAAGCCATGTGGTGCAGCTTTGGCAAGCACAACCCTAGCGACTCAAACATACAAAAATGTCTGTACAAATTCAACCCAATAGCATCTCAAACGAGCAGAAAAAACTGCTCAAAATTTGACTCGAAAGGCAGAAATAATTACACAAAAAAAATACACCAAAACGATTTAGAGCTGGAAAAGTAAAAATTTAAAATTTATCACATTTTCACAAGGCAAAAACTAAACCGAAAAGGTTGTACCCCCAAACCGAAACTAACATTGTCCACAATGTTATTAACATTTGATTCACAAAATTGGACAACGAAAGCTTATTTAAGGAAAAACTAAAAACATCCTAAAATAAAAATTTACAAGGTCAAAAACTGAACTGCAGCATACACAAGGCAAAATCATACAAACACAAAAAGAGTTCAGTTTATAAAACTATACAAAAACTGAAAAATTAAAGATGCATGAAATGAGTGACGATCCATCCCTAAACTTTTGCCTTTCCCTTCTTCGAACGGGCTGCACTACCCTCTGATCTTTTCTTCGCCGCCTCCTCTGCGGCACTCTGAGTAGCCCGTGCTTCCGAAATGGAAATACCTGGCGTAGACCTAGCTGTCTCCTTCCAACTGGAGTGGTTTTCTGTTTCAGTCCCTTGGTCCTAGCCATTTCTTTGGTGACAGTTCTGCTGGAACAAAACTAACCACACAAAATTATCACCACCCTTAAACATCTAACAAAAACTATACACTGCCGCCTCACAGTAGGTATTTAACACAAAAGCCATTTACTGCAACAATGCTTATTCCATAAAAGAAAAATCAAAAAGAGAAACACAACAAACAGGATTTAAGTAACATTGTAAGATATCTGACAAGAAAATAGAAATTAAAAGAAGAAAAATAAATAAATAAACAATTAAATTAATTAAAAGACTATAGTGGTGAGTATCCAACAGTGAAGCACAACAGCCCTCATTGCAATAAAAGGACCACAACTCTATTCTAAAGAGACAAGTAAAAACACTGTCATGAAAATGCAAAGCAAAAACAAAATTTTTCCAAAAAAAAAAATAAAATAATAAAATAAAATAAAATCATTCTCATACCCGAAATTATACTAAGAAAAACAAACAAAATACTAAAATATATACCACAAGTTATAAATATACAAAAACAACTTGCATGCAAGGCAATTAGGGACCAAAGACTCGAAATTCCACCATAGACCAAACTAGAAAACAAAATTCTTCCAAGTGAACCATATAAAATTAAAAATTATGGCAATCCAACAAAAATAAATGAAACCCATTCGTTTTTCTCCACAATTCATGCTTAATAAGTCAAGAATTCATTCAAAATAAATTTATGTTAAAAACCCCCAATTTTCGGAACCTTAGCTTACTCAATCTTCAAAAATCCATGGCAAAAATCGTTTTAATCAAGAAGAAAGGAAGCTAAGATGAGATTAGATGATGAAATGAGTGAAATTTGGGTGAAAATTACATACCTTAAGGCCTTGATCGATCCTTGAAAGATAGAGAGAGAAGGAGAGTGCTCGGTTTACTTTAGAGTGAGAGAGAGATTTTTTTTTTTTTTTACTTTATTATTATTTTTTTTTTTTGAAAAAAATTGAAAGAAAGAACAACTGTTGAGATAGTGGAGTGACATACCTTATATACATGCATGCCAAAACAGTGTTGTTCCACTTTGACTTTTAATTTATTTATTTATTTATTTATTTATTTTTTTTTTTTTTTTGTTTTTTTTTTTTTTTTTTTTTGCACAGTACCTCAGTTGCTCTTTCGTAGTACACTCTAACATCACCAATCACGAAAGTTGGCAGAATCACCCATGTTGGGCTGCCAACTTTCGCGGTTGGGACGTAATACGCCATTTTGTCTAGCGTAGTACACTCTGACGAAATCTGAAAGTTTTCAATTCTTTCATCTTTTCGCGCTCCATTTCAACACATGAGCAAACACTTTCCTTCTCACTTATCCGCAACCTCTCAAAACTTACAAAGAACATCAAAAACAAAGGCGGGCCGAAAGGCTCTTACAAAAGAAAAAATAAATATAATCAATTATTCGAAAATAATAAAACGCTAACTACTATATACAATGTGATACCTTCCATCCCTCTACTTCTTCAATCTGGTTCCTTGGGAGGAACCGTGGTCTTGGGCTCATCACACGCCCCTCTCTCCTTCACCATATGTGAGGCATAAAACATTCTTACCCAAAATCCATTTGCTTCTTTTATCTCATCAATCAAGCAACCTTCTTTCTTTCTACTCCCTCTCTTGTCGGGTTTTCTCTTTTCTTCTACCTTGGGTGGTTCCTTGACCTTGTTTTCACCCTTCATCTTGCTCACCGACTTGGTTGGTGGTTTTAGCTTTTGTTCTTTTAGGATCTCCACCTTTGGGATTTCCACTACATCAACTCTCATACAATTTTCAGCTTGTGGAAATTTCTCGGTGGCTTTGAACACATCGAATATCTCAACTTCACTCCCAACTCTCAATGTTAACTTTCCTTCTTGCACATCAATCAGTGCCCCACCGGTTGCTAAGTTTCTTTGAGTTGTTTTGTGCAAGGAAAGAAATTTACAGGTCGGATGGACCACACAACTCAAGAGAGCTTCGCGGAGGCTTGGTTGGTTTGAATAACCACTCGCGAGGGCATGCGCTTCAAGGGTATAATGCTTTGCTTATTTTTCTGAATTTTATTTATGTTTAGATCTAAGTGTGGATATGTGTTGTGCTTAGATCTTATGATTTTTAGGGTGTTGTTTTAGAAAATTTTCAAATCTCTGCTCAAATCAATCAATTTTGAAAAATTCAGGAATTAAAGTCTATTTTTGTTGAGTTGCTTTTCTTTGTGTGCCAGTGGAGACATGCATTGTATGCTTTTAGCTCCGTGCGTCACTTAAATTTGCTTGTACAGTGCCAATCTTTTGATGTTTAGGTGGATGAGACCTCTATGATTGTTTAGCCTAGGAAAATAGTGGAGACTACCCTAGTGAGGTTTCAAGCCTATAAGCATCAATTCAGAGGGTATATTTTGTTTCTACTCCTTAAACACTCTTCGATTTTGTTCTTAATTGTGATCTCATTGTACATACATTTTGCATTGATTGCCATAGAACTAAAATAATGTGGACTGCTTGTTGAGATTTGTATTCCCTTGTTAGATGGACTTTTAGAAATGATTTCGGGCTTGAGTGTTGCGTAACTACTAAAATAGCCTAAACACTCCCATACCCCTAATTTCATTGAAAAATTGAGGCCAAACACTACACCCCCAACCATTCCCTAGTTATTAATCATGTTGAGGTGTATAGCTTAATAGAAGTTATGTATTATAAAGCTCTAAATTTTGTAAAAGCATGTTCTTAGGCAATGTATGTAATTGTGCTAGGACAAGGCTTACAAAAAGAAAAAGAAAAAGAAAAGAAAAAAAGAAAAAAAAAAAGAAAAAAAAAATAGAACAAGTGTTGAATTATAAAACACTTAAGCCTTTAGTTCTTCAATTGTAAAGTTACTCTTAAATACGAGTACAAATGTCGCACAATTGTGCAATATAAAGTTTATAGCCTAGATGCTTGTATTGTAATGTAAATATACAAGGCTAATTTTGTGTAAATTGTAATGTGTATACACACCTTGATATGGTTAGTAACTTTATCCTATCCACTCCTACCATATCTTCCATCCCATACACCACTACACATCACCTTGGCCCCAATACAAGTGAGGAAAAGCCCATTTGATCTCTTAGGAAGTCTATATTGGGAATGCGAGTCGATGCATGCTCTTTCCACGTTCATGGCATTTCAATTCTTCCATGAGATCTATCACTATAAATGTGCTTTTATTGAAATACTGATATGCGATATATTAGATTCCAGTACATAAACTCATTCGCATATGTTTGATTGAGAGTGATCGCCTAGGATTTGAGTGGAAAAATCAGACTGAAATCCAGAGAGGATTAGAGTCGAGGCGAATTTCATCTTAGGCAATTCGAGCGTAGTTGTTTTGTAAACCGAAAACATCTTAAGTATTGGCATACTTGCATTGCGTGATGCATTGTTATTAATTGGTATATTTGAGATACTAGCATGCTTGTAGTCTTTATTTGGTATGTTTGGATTGCATCTCAACTCATATTTGCAGAGTATACGTTTGTGGGTGTCGTAGCTGTAAACCCTCAGGAGACTATAACTCCTCTAGGGATCGCCTAGTGGTTTAAAGGCTTGTGGCACATGCTAAGTGCCATCGTGTTTCCTACGGAAGTGGACTAGCCTAGTTTGATTTTATTTTCATGTGTTGTTTGTTAATTTATTTTCTATTTTTATTTTGCTCGAGGACGAGCAAAAGATAGGTTTGGGGGTATTGATCGGAACGATTTATACACCTTTTGAGGTCCCAATTTCCTGTCGTTTGCTTTCGTTTTCAAGCATTTTTTGTGAATATAATATGTTTTTGTGAGCCTTGTGTAGGTTCATTTTGTTTTGGGAAGTCTACGCGCGATATTGAGGTGTTTCCGGGCCAAAACGCAGCACGAAAGGACGAAAGAAATTGGTGTTGAAATTTTCCAGATTTTATCGAAGCGTACTGCGTTAGACCAAATTGCGTATCACGTTCTGTACCGCGAAAGTTGGCAGAAACATTTCGTCAAACAGGACGTTAAAGCATACTACGACCCATATTACGACCTGCACGAGATTTTGTTTTTTTAGGGATTTTCTTGAGGGGTATTCATGTCTTTTCACCCCTATTCTTGTACCCTAACTATCCCCACTATAAATATCCCCTATTCTCTCTCTTCTAAAGAAAGATCACTCAATCCCTAAACTCCCAAATCTCTCTTCTCTCATCTTTCACGCCTCTCATCTTCTCTCTTCCATTTTCTTCCATTTTCTTCATCCTTCTTCATCTTCTTCACATAATAAAGAGAGACCCATGCTCCCATGGAGGTTCTTCCTCCATGGGAGCTCACCACACATCTCCACCACCCCTTTTTCACTTCATCCATCCATCATAGACTAGATTTCAAGGAATTAGGAGCAATTTCGAGCTAGCAAAGATATGGAGCATCTTTGGAGGCTTGTCTTCAAGGGTTTGCTTTTATTTACTCATTTCGTTGTAATTTCTTGCTTCTTTGATGTGTAACCCCAATTTGGGGAATATTGTAAACCCTCACATGTGCTATATATATGTATTTTGTTCATAAATTCGTTTGGGTTTTGTTTTGCTCTTTGATTTATGTATGTTTAATCTCTTATTATGAAATTCATGTTTGTGGAGGTTAGAAATTGACATGTATGCTTGAATGGGAATAGGAGTAAAGTAATTAATGTAGGAGTAGATTAATTTAGCTTCCCATGATTGTTTGTATGTTATTGGATGACCAAAATACCATTTATTGAATGATTTGAGTGTTAGGGATTTTATCCCCAAAGAGTAGAAAAGGCTAGTTTATGCATTTAGTTGCTAAGTTGGCTTTGGTTCACATCCTTGTACTTAATGGGTCTTTTTAAGACACATTCACCCATCCTTGGCCGGAAAGGGTGAGGAATTGATTTAGGGAAAATTCTCAAGTCAAGAGGAGAACCCTTAATTCATTTGAATGTTCTTAATGTTTAACAATTTGCATTGAAGCACATGTTGTTTGGTAACTTGTTTCCCATTTTTAGCCATCCTAGGGAGATTGATAACCGAATCCGTATCTAGAGTAAAGACAAATTGAATTCCTCTTGTGCTCGTGTATTTATAGAGGTATTTCATTTCTTAATGCTTTCACTCGGTTAGCCACCTTGTGAATGATATTTAGGCTGTGTGTTATATATCGCGTGGTGTCGCATTGACATGCTCATCGTGATATCCTCTACATTTGACCAGAAAGATGAGAGATCACTAGGCTGGCGTGTAGAGCTCGTGTGTGTGTCCCACAGTCTTTAATGAATCCAAGCATTTATGCATGGATAAAATCTCTATGTCGCTCGAGAGAGGGTAGAGATTAATTAAGGGGACACAAGCATATAACATTCGTGTTATATGGGTATCTCGTATTCTTAATGCTTTCACTTGGTTGCCATTCCGTATTTGGTTAGCCTCGTGGATGAATTATTGGCTGTAGTATGGCCCACGCGGTTGTGCATTACATGCCCAACGAAATAACCAATGTATTTGACCGGAAAGTTGAGAGATCACTAGGCCGGCATACATGGCTCTTATTTGTGTCCCATGGTACTTAATGAATCCATACATATGTGTGGATGTGATTTCTAAGACTCGAGAGAGATTAGAGATCAATTAAGGGGACACGAGTCTATTATATACTTGCATATTGAGGGACTAAGTGAGTCTAGAGCTTAATTAGGAGGATTGTTACGGTTGAGTCATTGCCCTAGTGTAACCACATTGCATGCCATCTCTCCATTCCATCCTATCCATGTATATATTATTTTAGTTTATTTATTTATTTATATTATTATTTACTTTTCCACAAACGCAACACACGAGTTCGCTCGGCGTGTTGTAATAATAGCTAGAACCGGTAACGGTCGGTGAATTCCACCTCCCTGCGGAACGATACCCTCACTTGCCGTTGTGCTAGTCTCTGTGACTCGCGCGCTAGCGAGGTAGAACTTAAATGTTCATCTTTTGACCGACACTGCAACGACGTGTCGTCAAATTGTAGTACGAGGTCGAATTGTAGTGCAATGATAGAGTAAGGTATCGTCCCACAGAGACTAAGGGATTTAATGATTACTGGTGTTCGAAGGCACGCGTACTATTTGAACAAAAGATTTAAATGATTTCGAAACTTATCACTAAATTAATCTAAAGCTAATTCTAAGCATGTATTAAGCAAATTAAGTAAATCACACAAGAAAATGATATTTGTAATATGATGAAATTATGCTAGAATTTAGAATCCACCTCCCCCTTCTAATTACGAATTTCGATCCACCCAATCTCCCCTATTACGCAAGTAATCGTTATAGGTTCGTGCCCCCTCTAATTAACTCCCAATCTCTTTCGAGCAATAGAAATCGCACCCAAACATACATAATATACTCAAGCTAATCTAGCACAGTGGGACACACACACGATCCCTATATGCTAGCCTAGCGATCTCTCGACTTTCCGGTCAAATACAGTGGATATCGTGACGAGCATGTTTAGCGCGTCACCTCTCGGTTCATTCACACAACCAATGAATCAATTACAAGATGATCAATCAAGTAAAAGCATTAAGCATACCAAATATCCATATCACAACACAAACATTTTAAGAGAAATTAGGCAAATCATTACAAAAGATTAAGGGTTTGGTGTATTCATAACTCTAGCATATATGTGTTTAGCTCATATTACAAATCCAAGTCATTTGAGATAGTAAATTGAAATAAACCATAGCAAATACACAAGATCAAGAGAAGAAGTTGCAAGAAATTCACTAAGATGAAGAACTTCTTCTTTGCAAGCTAGGCTCCAATGACTTGATGTCTCCAAGCTTCCTTTGATGCTCCAAAGTGATGATTGATGATGGGTATGGTTTGAAATGGAGGTTTATGTAGTGGAGGTGAAGGAATTATGGTGGATTATGGTGAAGAGATAATGGATTATTTGAATTTGTGGAGGAATTTATGGAAGGGGTTGTGATGGCGTGAATGGAGTGATTTTTGGATCTAGAAATTATGAAGCATCTTTTGAGAAATTGGTAAAGTTATATATATATAGGTAGGTCAAAGAGTGGGTCCCAAAAGTTGTGAAAAGCAAGCGGTGGCTGTCATCTCGTAGTACGCTCGTAGTACGCTTTAACGTGGTTGTCTGACGAAATCAATTTGGACAAACTGCCGAAACTCGCGGTTCGCGATTTGGTCTAACGTAGTACACTCTGACGTCCCAACAACGAAAGTTGGCAGCCCATCATGTCTTCAAAAACGTAGTACGAACGCGGTACAGATGTTTGTCTAACGTGATACACTCTAACGAAAACTGGAAATTATGCTCTTTAAAACCCGATAGTCTCGTACTTGCCCGAAAAATCTCCGTTTTCACGCGTAGACTTCTCCTAGAACAAAATGACCTGCAAACATATTATTTAAACATTAAAACAAGGTAAACCTTAAGGAAAACGAGATCAAAACATAGGAAATTAGGGGATACACATAGCATAAAAATAGACTTATCAGGTGCCATAGCAGAAATGTGAATATCTATGGCAATCACTGATTTCTATACCATGCATTCTAATTATCATACCAGGTTGGTTTTGCACACTAGAGCTTCCAAGGATCTTGTCAGCACGGCCACTACAGGTAATACTTACACTGTGAATGTAGCTGAATTTTCTTTTTCAATTGGATATTGATTGACATCATGAAAACTCTAGTTCAATATATAATTACTTATGTTTCAGTTCCTTTTCAAGTTTGTTTGTTTGTGTTTTTGTGGTGTTCTTCTTGCTCTGCTTGTTGTTTGTTATAGGGCTTCGTTCCCCTTTCCGATATATTTGAGCTGTTCAAAAAAAAAATATGTAATTTGTTATGGTATATGAATATAAATAAATAATAGTTAATCTATATCTAATGTTTAAATTTATAGGTATGGCTTTTGTTATAAGGAAATTTTGCATATTGAAATATCACATCAATAACGTTGACAAGTCAAGGACCCATCCTACTCCACGTTAGGGAATTTTTGGCTAGTCAAAGCTTTCTCTTCTCAAGCTTCGAAAGAGATTGGACCTGACAATTTGGGTTTCCGCAAACTACATAGGATAAAGCCTTAGGGACGAGTCCAGAAGAAACTTGGTTATCAAAAAGTGGAAGGCCCACCTCGCTTGGACAATCCAAATGAATAGACCCAACATCAGTCTTGCTTGGAACGTCTTGAGGTCAAAAATGTACTAGCTAAGTAAATGTTTCTAGTCCTCATGTGTCACCTCTCTCCCAAAACCATGCCCATCAAGGTTGTCAGCCTTTTTATGTCTCAAGAGGACACGTGTACGGCTTGTATGAAGTAACCCAGCTCAACACTCCAAAGGAAGTTGAACCTGGACCAACCCACCACCCAAGGCTGAGGTCACTACTATCAGAACCAATAAAAGACATCATTACCACTCCAGTGTAAAAGAAGATTCACGCAATCCCACCTATAAATAAAGAAAGTCTCCTTAAAAATGAGAAGGGCAAAAAAATTACTTTTGATTATACTTGATATCTTGTAATTTATCATGTTTAAAATCATGAAGCATAAAACCCGACCACAATCGGTACATAAAATCAACCATACTTACCCAGTATCCACACAAAATCCCTCAAGACCTATCCGACCCGACGTACCATTCCCAAACACCCTGTGTGAATTTCAATTGTCAGGACAAACCATACAAGTGACATTTCAAAGATAAGTCAAACTCTGCATACGTGGCTGACATTACCTCTGACATTAGTGTTAGCACATTTTTGTGTGTCAACAATTGTCACTAGAAGGAGGGGTGATTTCATACCTTCAGAAAACTTGAAACACTAAGCCATGATTCCACCTGAGAAAATAGTTGGGGGTACCTCGAATCTTATAGAAGATACCCCAACTCGGAAGATCAAGACGATAATCCACCACAAGTCATGCAAAGCCTGACTTTTCATGTTTCTCCTAACCTTACTAGCTAGGCTATGTAGGAAGCATTGTGTATCTGCAAAGATTCCTAGAGATAGTGGGTGGACAAATAATCCCAACAGCTCCACCAGTCCTTATAAAAGGGGAAGTTGTCCTGACTCAAGGGTTGGTCGCGACGTCGAACGATCAACCCATAGTGCGACAACCAAAACTGAAGTAAAAAATAGTAGGAGGGGAGCCGAGCAAAGGTTATCAGTTATCGAATTCATAAAATACTTATCCTGTTGGTTCAAAAAGATGATCCAAACTAACAAACAGTGATAATAGAGACCCCCATAACCAACACTACAAAGAGAAGCAAGGAGCCGACGATCAAGGCGGTCCAAAACTGCCCCACTCGAACTCAAGACCCGACAGATTAGTAGCCTGACGACGATTAGATTTTAGGACAAGACTAATCAGTGAAGCCCTAAACCCAATGGCATGGGAGATCTAACGCTTGCGAGAAGATATGGACAAATTGCAGGTAGATAGGCGAGCAAGCCGATACAGCAGCCATCCCCGAGGAGGGCGTCAGAGGCCTTTTATCTCAGAAATAACCAACAAGGCATTTCTGTCCGGATTCAGGATACCTGCAATGGAACAATATACAGAAGAAAAGGACCCTATGGAGCACGTGGATCGTTTTCTTGACCTAATGGCAACACAAACCGAAGATGACCGAATAGTATGTCGGGCTCTACCTATAACCTTTGGGGATCTGGCCTCAAATTGGTTCCGACAGTCATCCGGTAATAGTATCAGCAGCTTTGAACAACTAAGCAAGGCTTTCACACAGCAATTCAGGGGAGTTTCCAGCATATGAAATCTCTCTCACATCTATCTTCCTTGAGATAAGGCGGAAATGAAACAATCCGCAAATATCTATCTTATTTTAACAAAGAAGCGATTCGAGTAGAAGATTTTAACGATGTGGCGGCCATCAATGCTTTCACTAATGGTTTGCAAAGTGATATTTTTATCATTTCAGTTAAGGCAACAGCGCCCTCATTCATATCCTATGTTGGTGGATATAGCCACGGAATATGCGAGGCTAGAGGATGAGGAGATTGCGTAAGGGGGAATGTTTGTGCATGGCTCGCATCCTGATAAAGACAAAGTAGAATCACGAACCAATGAGTGGGAGGAGTCTAGATTCCGGTCTGAACCAACGAGCGATCAAGAGGAGTCTAGTGGGAGGGACCCTTGCAGGACACGGAGCCTACCGCCTCGCATGACCTGAGGGTGGCTACATCATCCGACCATGGAACACACAATATTTGAAGCTTTATTATCCCTAGAGGAGTTGTCTTAGGGCCGACCATCAGTTCCCCTCTTTTCGTAGACAAAAGTATTAAGGATCAAACTATGGATCCTTTCTTTTGTAAACACCCGAGGGTGATAAATAAAAATACGAAGTTAGTAGAAACTCGTATCTTAGTCTAAGTATAAAAATCATCCATCACGAAAATGGAAGATAAAATACCGCCTTCAAGGCACAGTCTAAGTAAAAAAAATCATCCATCATGAAAATGTAAGATAAAAGACTGCCTTCAACGTACAGTCTAAGTACAAAAATCATCCAAAACGAAAATGGAAGATAAAAGACCGCCTTCAAGGCACAGTCTAAGTAAAAAAAATCATCCATCATGAAAATGTAAGATAAAATACCGCCTTCAAAGTACAGTCTAAGTACAAAAATCATCCAAAACGAAAATGGAAGATAAAAGACTGCCTTCAAGGCACAGTCTAAGTACAAAAATCATCCATCATGAAAATGGAAGATAAAAAACCTCCTTCAAGGTACAATCTAAGTACAAAAATCATCCATAATGAAAATGGAAGATAAAAGACCACCTTCAAGGCACAGTCTAAGTAAAAAAATCATCCATCATAAAAATGAAAGATAAAAGAATGCCTTCAAGGCACAGCACAGTCTAAAGAAAAAAAAAATGTGAGATCCAATGGCTTCGGATACCACGGGAAGCGTGCACATCATTTCAGGTAAACTGTTGTTACCACGTCCCATGGGTCGAATGTGCGACACGTAAGTCGTGCATCATTTCGCATTAAATACATGTGTCCCTAGGAAATAGTTAGGCCCGACGAAAGGTCATGAAAATGAAAGATAAAAGACAGCCTTCAAGGCACAGTCTAAAGAAAAAAAAATAGGTGAGATCCAATGGCTTCGGATACCGCGGGGAACGTGCACATCATTTCAGGAAAATTGTTGTTACCACATCCCATGGGTCGAATGTGCAACACATAAGCCACACATCACTTCACATTAAATACATGTGTCCTCAGGAAACAGTCAGACCCGACGAAAGGGTATGGATACCATTAGTCCTTCAACACCACCAATAGGCCCGACGAATGAGTAAGGATACCATCAATCCTACATTGCCGCCTTCAAGCCCGACGAATGAGTAAGGATATCTTAAGTCCTTCAACACCACCAATAGGCCTGACGAGTTTGTAAGGATACCATCAGTCCTTTAATGCCACAATCCGGCTGACGAATGGGTAAGGATACCATCAGTCCTTCAACACTACCAACAAGCCCAACGAATGGGTAGGGATACTATCGGTCCTTCATTGCCACCATTAGGGCCGATAAATGAGTAAAGATGTCATCGGTCCTTCAATACCTCCATCAGGCCCAACGAATGGGTAAGGATACCATCAGTCCCAAAAGGCCACTGTTAGGCCCGATGAATGAAATACTCGAGACACATGGTGGGATTATCTCTCCGGATGGAAAATTCTTCCTTTCCAAAGAGCTAGGGGGTAAATGTTAAAAGGAAATTTTGCATATTGAAATACCACATCAATAATGTTGACAAGTCAAGGACCAATCCCACTCCACGTTAGGGAATTTTTGGCTAGTCAAAGCTTTCTCTTCTCAGGCTTCGGAAGAGATTGGACCTGACAATTTGGGTTTCCGCAAACTACATAGGATAAAGCCCAAGGGACGAGTCCAGAAGAAACTTGGTTATCAAAAGTGGAAGCCCCACCTCGCTTAGACAATCCAAATGAATAGGCCCAACATCAGTCTTGCTTGGAACGTCCTGAGGTCAAATAGCTAGCTAGCAGGTATATATGTTGTTTATCGTATTCAAAACTTGTGAGATGTTAATATACAACTAGCATCTACAATTATAGTTATAGGGCTATTTTTTTTTTAATTTATATATATATATTTTATGTTGAATTCTGAGCATATATAACAACTAGCTTATCAACTTTTCTAGTTACATGAACCTAAAATAAAATTTGTATATTAAAATGTTAAGAGTTCAATTAATAAACTACAATTCCTCCCTTGTTAATTTAGAGCAGTTGTTCTTTCACAAGCCCAGCTGCGCCAAGCAACTAAACAGAAAAAAAGATACAAGAAACTCTTGAGAGACATGATGCCTTTATTCATGCAAGAAACTCTCACCAAACTTCATAGTCTAGATTCTAAGTGCGATTACTTGGGCATTCAATATATATATATATATATATATATATATATATATATAAGTTAATGCGAACCTCAGTTACTATCAGGTCCATCGCGAACATTCACACCCTAAACCATCAACAATCCTATAAAAATTGATAGTTATCCACCTTGGCGCCGATCCTTAAAATTAAGAAGAGGCAACACCCCAAGTGATCTTGGTGCATGGATATATACCACCTGCATCTTAGACTGCAGCGGCCACCTACGATGGTGGCCTCCATCTTTAACTGCAACAGCCACATGTGACGGCGGACTCCATTGTGTTTATGGAGGCAACCTGTACGTGGTCATGGTTCATGGTTGGAGGCCTGTAAGTGACCTCCACTTTTGCCGTGTTTTTTTTTTAAAGAACAATAAACGTGAAGGGGGTGTTAGTGTGGAAAGCAAACATTTCCATTTAGGTGTCTTAACTTCAAACCTTAAGGGGGTTTGTGTAATTTTCCCTGTAAAGTATGATTATTTATGAACAAAGCATAAATTCAACTGCAAAAATCACATGTAATTAATTTAATTAATCAACAAAATATATGATAGATTCGGTGGGTGAGATTTCATTCTCAATTTCTTATTTAGATATCTAACAATATAGTTTACATGCAAATATATCCAAAAACTCAACCATCAATACACTTAATTACGGTTGAAAACTCAATAAATTATCAGCTGAAAATTAAATCAGGGCCGTCCAATCAGTAAAATCGCGGCAATCTCGAGGAATTAACGATCAAATAACCACCATCAACGGCAGTATCAAAGGAGAAGTGTATTTTTCAAAGGATCGAATACAAAAATGTTTCCAATCAGAGACCCCACTTCAACCGACAAGGCTGTTCTCTAGTGGATAATTAATTAACGATCGAATAAGATGACTTCATTGAAACCTTGCATGTTTTAGTCATCAATCAACAATACTTTATTTTGGGGAAAAAAAAAAAAAGATTCAAATTTTAAATGATTGTATTGCCATTAATTTTGTATAAAAAATCCGTATTGGATGGTTCAAAAATAAAGAGGTTTGATTGGTATACAGAGTGTACAAGCACTCAAATTTATTTGATACACATCTTTATAGTTAGAGGCGAAACCAGCTTCAAAAATTCGGGAGACCAGTTTAAAAACATTTGGAATTTTAATAGGAAAATGTAGATAACAAAATAAATTAGGGTAAAATTTAAATATAACTAAAAAAAAATGTATATATATTGTGCTCATTGCTTAGTATGACGTTAATTATGACTCTCATTTCATCTTGAAATCTTATATTTGAGTAATTAGTCACTGGTAAAATGTATCATTTTCTTTAGTTCTGATTTGTTGAAAGACAAAAATCTTTTTTTATTTATTTTATTTATTTATTTTAAATATGTGAATAGTACTGATTTGATAATACATATATATAGTAATTTTTAGTAATGGATCTCTTACTTTAATTTCGATAAGAACTTTGATGAAATCACATAGATTTTTATAAATTTTGGTCTAAATTGTTTTTGTGAATGACAAATTTAATGAAATCTACCTATGAATAAAATTTTAAAAAAATTCAAACACTATAACTATTTATCCTGATTTTTTTTTTTTATAATATAAAAGCATCAGAAAAATGAGGGAAATATAGAAAAATTCAAAAAATAGTTACAGTACTCGAAAAATTCTGAAATTTTATTCATATGTAGATTTCAATATACTTATCATCCACAAAAAATTTAGATCAAAATTCATAAAAATAAATGTGATTTCATCAAAGTCTTTACCGAAATTAAAGTAAGGAATCTCTCACTTGAAAGTATATATATATATATATATATATATATACGTTCCCGTTCAAATCAGTGCACACCGATGTAACTACATCGGTATCAAAATGTTGACCACTGATTATGAAGAAGCTTTGACAAGTGCATACACTTTGAGTCAAAGTATGTAAATCTAATGGTCCACATGCATCCAACGCAATGATGAAGTTATATCAGTAAACACTGACTTGAACATTTATATATATATATATATATATGATTTTTATTTACCTAAATTATATGTGGTGTTGATGAAATTCAATCCTGATTATACGCATTTAGAAGCCATCCAAATTCCAAATCATAATATTAAAATGGGATTTGAAAGAAGATATTACCAAAATATTTTAGGTGGGATGCCATCAGGATTTAATATAGGCTAACATGTCGTTTGATTACAATTGCAATAGTATTGTTGTTGAGAGCCAAATTAAGAACTTTAATCATCACTTGATCGAGTTGTGAAAAAGGTTGTATGTATTATTGTTAGTATTATTATTGCTATCATTTGAATGATGACTGTGCATGCAATAGGTTATTTATTTATTATTATTATTATTATTATTATTATTATTTATTAAATTGGCTAATTAATTCTAACATTGAATGATCAAGGGTTTACTGTCGAGATCAAACACTACATATTTAGTCCAAATATTTATTCTTATTGTTGGGAGATATCTACTCACAAAATACCAAAGAAAAAACTGTTAATACATTTTTATAAAATGCGTATAATAAGACTCGAATCGTTCACCACTAACATAGAGAGGAAGGTGCACACCACCTGGTCTAAGATGAAATATGTGGCTTTGCATTTAATAGTTGTAGGCAAACAATCGTACTAAAATATATCAATAATACTAAACATCCCTACTTGTATCCTAACTTGGTGAAATGTTTTCTTAATTCAAATATTGATACGTGACAATTAAATTAATATGCACACATGTAGTTGAATTAAAGTGACATCTCACGAATCGAAATTTAAAATGGAATACAAGTCTGAATTTCTAGTATTTTTTTTTTTTTTTTTTTGAAGTATTACAAAATTTCTAGTATTATTGAAAGTGTATATATACTGTAAATTATGACACATGTTGAATAATTACCAAGAATTCATTTTTCAAACTTATTATACTAATCTGTATTACATAATTTTCTTAATTGATTGTTTACTTTTGGTATATATGGTGCTAAATTAGTCTAATTAAGAGGCTAACATCACATGGTAATTATTAAAAGAAAACAAATCACAATTGCATGGATTGATAGTGACAACGCACATGCATATTGTTCTATAAATACCAGCAATATTTTCCAATTAATAATCACAAGCTAAGTAGCTAATCAAAACCAGTTATAGTCAGTATTCAGTAATCAGGTTTGTTTAAGTGACTGGTAGTACTGGTGAGAGCTAGCAAGAAGCTATGGCTAATTATGGGTCATCTCTTCACTATTTCCTAGCTTTCTTTTGCTACTTCTTAGAGCTGTGTTCTTGCTTCTACCCCAAACATCCCAACTTGTCGGCCAGCGGAACTCATTGGTCGACCGCCGGAGCCACCTGGTATGGCAACCCTGATGGTGCAGGAAGTGATGGTAATGTGTATTTACTTATGTACATACATATATACATCGTATTGTTATTTATACGTACATGGAGAGAGAAAAGAAGATATTTAATTTAATGAATGATATTTAATATTGTAAATATTTATATATGCAGGAGGATCTTGTGGGTATGGAAATGTTGTATCACAGCAACCATTCTCTTCTCTGGTAACTGCAATAGGCCCAAGTCTTTACAAATCAGGCAAGGAATGTGGTGCCTGTTATCAGGTAATATATTATTATTATTTTAAGTATTACAATAATTTCTAACACAAAATGTTTTAGGGATCTACTGATCAAATGCTATATGTGCGACCCACATATCTACTTTTATTACGGGAGATATTTACTCTCAAAACATCGGGAAGAAAAGTCCTTACACATACTTTTAAAATGTGTATGGTGAGACTCGAATCCCCCACCACTAACATGGAAGGGGAGGTTCACTAGTCACTACCACATGTGCCGAGATTTGATATTAAATGATCGAAAATTTAAAATATTTTCAACATGCAAAACTGATCACAGGTCACAACATGTTCACTAGTTAATTGTTAGCAATTTTGTTTTTAGGTGCTTAGACAATTGTTAATTATAATTATGTAACGTCAAGCTTTTTGTCCAATTTTTGATTAATTAGGTGAAATGTACCAAACACCCTTCATGTTCTGGTAAAGCAGTGAGGGTGGTCATTACAGACTTCTGTCCTGGAGGTGCTTGTGTCACAGACTCTGCACATTTCGATCTCAGTGGAACTGCATTCGGTGCCATGGCCCTTCCCGGTCAAGGCAAAAAACTCCGGGATGCCGGAGTCTTGGAAGTCCAATATGCACGGTAATTAAACTTTACTAATCAAATTAAGTTTATATAATCATACTATAAACTTCACAAAACAACACTAGACAAAACAAGAGAAACACTACAAAAAGTTAATTTATTGTAAAAAATACATTTTTCAAAGTATTTTTCAAAGCTACCAATTTTTTTATATTATCTATTTCAGTCAAACAAATAGATATAAAAGCATTTTTGGTTATTTGACAATAGTGTAATCACTCCCTAAAATACTCTTTAGTTCAACAATTCCGACTTATATAATAAAGTTAAATAATTAATTAAATTACGAGACTAATTAACTTGTCTCCATTGTCAACTTTTACTTTTGAAATCCAGGGTTGCCTGTGACTACTCTGGAAAAACCCTAGCATTCCATGTTGACCAGGGATCGAACTCGAACTATTTCGCCATGGTTGTTGAATTTGAAGAGGGAGATGGAGATCTTGCCAGCGTTGATCTGAAGGAGGAATCAGCTGCCGCCAGGTCCGGAAACTGGCGAGCCATGACACAATCATGGGGTGCAGTCTGGAAGCTTGATGCTGGCTCAGAACTACACCCTCCATTTTCAATCAGGTTGACTTCACAATATTCAGGCCAAACTCTGGTGGCCAAAAATGTCATTCCACAAGGATGGAAGCCTGGAACCTCTTATAGGTCTCTGGTTAATTACTAATTATGAAATGATAAAATAGACCAGAAAACGACCCCAAGATGTATAGCGCCCACTTCTTGTAAAGTTGAGGTGCAAGTGTGAACGAGTGACTGTGATTTTAAGTTTTTTTTTTAGCTCGTGTGTGGTATTGAATTGTAATTGAAGTATTGGATTAAAAAAAAAAAAAAGGTTTACTGTGTAATCACGGTTGTTAATTTGTGTCCTTTTGTTGGTAAGTTGGTTTTGGATTGTGTTGATGAGTCAAAAAGTATCAAAAAATTTAGTCTAACCCAGACAAAATATATTTAATTAAGAGAAATAATCATTCCTCCCCTGTAATTTGCGTTATTCTCTACTTTTCCCCCTCTTGTTATAAAATTGGCAGAAAACCCACCTCTAAATTGAATTTTTCTCCATTCTCCCTCTCCAGTCACTGTTTCCGTTAAAATGGTGATGTCACACTCTTTCAGAGGTTAAAAGACTACAATACCGTTGGATTTTTTTTTTTTTTTTTTTTTTAAACTAATGTATCCATTAATCAAGAAGAAAAAAATACAACTTAAACCAACATTCTGCCAGGTTTCTTCCCATTTGGAGGAGAAGATTAGAGAGGCGAGATCGACAATGCCCTTGGATTCATGACGTTAATTTTCAAATACATTTACAAAATAATAAAAATCAACCATAATCAATAACCCGGTAGAATAAATTTTTTTCTATAATTAGAAAAAATCAAAGTCAGTTTTGATTTTTTTTTTTCTTTCTACTAACCAAAATCAAAACCCAGGGAGACCTCACACATCTATTCGAGGCTTTCCATTCCACCTAGGAGACCTCGCAACTCACCTAGGGAACCTCTCTCGCTCATGCGAGGTGCAAGCCGTGTTCAATCTCGACCTAACTAATCATACTCCCGAGTCAAACTCACCTAAGGTCACCTCACAATTCTGGTTGACGGAATATTTGTCGTCAACAATAAGAAATAAAATTAAGTTCCATCAAGCTAAAAGATTCAACTCAAATTGTTAATTTATGAGATCAATATTCATGTCATATTTAAACAAAAATTGCATTTGATTACTCATAATGAAGTTTTTCGGTCAATAGGTTTAGAGATAATCAAAAACCAAGATTACCACCGTCAAATATGGTTTAGTGGTAAATGACGCTCATTTCATTGTAAATCTATTAACAAATCACAAAATAAGGGATTCAACTTATTTATTTTACTTATATTGATTGATTGAATCCATGTCAACCCGAGATTTCTTTTGTCACGTGGTCACTGTTTTTTAATCCGACATACCAAATTGGGAAACTAAATTGATATTGGTTGCTTTCAAGGTAAAGCCACCACCTTCCATAGTAAGCAACGTTCGTCCGATCTGTCAATATTAAAGGTTTGAGTTGCCGTATATGTTATATTAACCAAAAAAAAGGGATCCAACTTTGGGCAGTTGCTAAATTTTATGAATTATGTTTGTTTTATGCTGATTAAATATTTGTATATCGGGTACATGGTGTTGGAGTTGATCAAAACTTTTATTTATTTATTTATTTATTTTTTATTTTTTTTAACCTCATTTTGAAATTTTATCACAAGCATCAAATTCTCGGTCAAATACCACTATTAAAATAATTTTTGCACGTTGTCTTAAAATAATTGTTTCAAGTTCCAACAAAGCAACAACCTTGTCAACACCATGGCTTTCAAAAACCGAACACGCTCGCTTTTTAAGTGCTTCTAATTCTGTCCCAAGAACAAATTCTCTCTGTTCTCACTTAAGCTTTTCACAAAACCAGAGACCAACACTATCAATGAAACAAAACCAAAATCCACACCGACTTTGAATTTAATTTTTTTTTTTTTATAATATCTATTAATTCGATACCAGGTATTTGTTAGAAAGTTTTCGTCATTGATAGGATTTGAGTCACTAATCTGAGAGTCATTTTCCCAAGCCCCAAGTAGATTTTGAATTTAATTTTATATGTCACTGGTATTATAAAATCAATTTATCAGCTCTGTGACATTGAATTTATATATTTTTGTTTAGTTAATATCTTCTTCGGTTTACCCACAAATCTCACACTGACTTTATTAACTCTTGTCACATATTTTGTTGATATATTTGCAAATGTCAAATTTTTTTGTCGCTTAAAAAATTGTTTTTAGACAGATAATTTTAAAAATTTATTGCTATTTTCCTGAATTAGAATGTTGCAATAAAGAATGATTACATTTATATTGTTGTTTTCTTTCGATAAAAAGTTATGAGTTAAAAAAAATTCAATTAGTAGTGTTATTAGCAACCCTCTAATGATCTAATAATGCCCAATTTTTAAAAATTTAAAAATTTATTTTATTTATTTCCAAAACTACCCTTTTAATTATCTTCCAAACTTAACTCACTCCATAACTTCTCTCTGTATATTCAAAAAAAAAAAAAAAAAAAAAAAAAAAAAAAAAAAAAAAAAAAAAAAAAAAAAAAACTTATATATAAGTTTATTACCTTTGGTACATATCTTTTACTCAAATCTAGCACTCCTTCATTGCATTTTCGTTTTTTTTTTCCCTTAATTTCGTTTACCATATTAGGGAAGATAAAATAATAATAATAATAAAATTCTTTGATCATATTGTGTGCATTAAAGAGGCTAAAAAAAAAAAAAAAAAAAAACTTAGTGACAATGAAAAGAAAAAAAAAATACAAGTAACTTCAAACTTATTGCTTTGAGATTCATGATGTTGTTATTGTGTTTCTTCAATAATATGATCTGCATGTAAGAAATTAAACAAATAAAATTAGGGTTTAAAGTTTAAACAAAAAAACTATTTTCAAGTAAACCCGTTATGTGGGTATGGGGTTTTATTAGAATTCAATTTGCATATAAGAGTTTTATTGAATTGTATGTCTATTTTAGTAATTTTGATAAAGATATAAATAGAATATTAAACAAATTTAAAATGTGGGGCATTATTAGCTCAATAGAGGGATACTGATAGCACTAATTACTTCCAAATAGTCTGTGACTTTTGTAAAGTGACAAAATTGGTTCATAGCCTTTTAAGTTGTGTCATTTTAGTCCCTAAAGTTTTCAAAACTAACCAACAAAGTATTGGTGGTTTTGTTGCCACCCAAAAAAAGTTCTCAGTCTCTCACACACCAATTTTTTTTTTTAATAAAAATTATTATTATTAAAATATCCACAAACTGAATTGCTTAAAAGGATATAGTTATTTAATTAGAGAAAATCTGAATTATTTCTATAAAAAAAAAAGAAAGATAAAAGAAAAAAAATTACTCTCCACATCCATTGACTTCACTCCAAACCCTAATTAAAACTCGAATTAAATGAATTTCATAAACAAAAAATTCCAACTAGCAATATATTCTTCACCATAACGTTTGCCGTAACTCTAACTATATATTGTCAAGTTTCAGAAGTGATAATTAAACTGACTCACGGTTATTGAGTCAAACCCTACTTAGTTCATCTAATCAATTTCTCTACCCATCATGCATCAAACTTTACCTTTAATGATTTTAATTGTTAAGTTGTGATGCAAAACAAGTGCTTGTAATCCATTATGAAATGCATTTTTGTTAGGTCAACAGTTAGTTTGACCTTTTTTTTTTTTTTTTTTGTAAAAAAAATAGGTTAGTTTGACCAAATTTAAAATTAAAAGATAAAAATACCCTTAAAATTAAATATCATTTAAATAAAAAATAAAAAAAATAAAAAAATAAAAAAATAAAAAAGAGGAAGAAGGGGCCACCAGTCACGTCCACATCTAGTGGAGGTGTCCCTGATGATCTCCTTCACCAGGGAGGAGACCGGTGATGAAAAAAGAAAATGTATAGTTTTTTTTTTTTGAGCATTTTGCTTTGATTTGGTCATGATTGGAAACTCGGTTCCAATCAATTTAGATTTGTTTTAAAGACTTTTCAATCTACTTCATTAAGTGAAATCATTGAAGCGAGACAAGGGGTTCCAGAATCTTATTTATTTGATTTTGGGGAAAATGTGACTGATATGATAGGCTCTTGAAATATCAAATATGAGTAAGTGATTGCACATTTTCACTGCTTCGATGAATGAGTAATGACATAGGTCAAATTGTTGATAAAGAATGCGATGTTGATGAGATAAACTTGGTGCACATTCAACCAAATAGAAAATTAAACAAATAAATACAATAAAAAAGATTCGACAAGGGGCTCATTTACCGGATATAAACACAAAGCAAGCATATATGTTTATATATTTTTTCTTAAATATATAAAATGATTTTAATTTTTATTCTACTTCTTAGTTTTAATTTTATTTACATAGGTTAAAAAGATTAATTAAATGCTCTTTGACCGTTAAGTTGACTAACGGAAATTTAGGTGAGGGACGAAATTGACACAACAAAAAAAAGTTAGAGACTAATTTTGTCACTCGTATAAAATCACAAACTAATTGAAATTTTAAAAAGAGTCCGGGACTTATTTGATAATTTCCCTTTATATATCTTCTTTTTTATTTCCACATTTATTACTAGTATCCTGTTTTAGTAAAATAAAATTTTAATTAATGACTGCATTTTGATACCCAAATACAGATAAAAACCTTGATGACAAACACCTAAATATGGAAAAAAATCCATACTAGATAATTATTATTTTACATACAAATTCCTTTTAACTTTATTTAACCAATCACTCCTTTAAAACTCAATTGATCTATATTTATAAAGGGAAGACACTTTCGAAGCCAGCTAGAGAGGAGTAAATACAACTCAACTTATATACTTCATAAATAAAGACCAGTATAGTTACATTAATTTGATCACCCTTTGTTTTAAAAATATTTTTTAAAATTATATGTTATTTTGAAAGTTTGAATAATTAGATATCTAGTCCGATGAAATTTGATCAGTATAATTGCAAAACCCTAATCTCCATATATATATATATATGTACTCCTAGTGGCCTTAAGTACATATATCCGTAGTTTTCTCTAAACAATCAAAGCACATACCAAAAAACCATCTCAGTTTCACTCTCATATCGTACCCAAATGGTCCTACCAAGCTAACCAAATCCGAGCATCCAATACCCCAAATCCTCCAAACTACAATAGAAGAGACGTCCGAGCCCCTCCACCCCCACCTCCTCTGCCACCACAATTGCCACCACCCACACCTCCTTCGGTGCAGCTCTGGCGACACTCGCCAGGGTTCATATACTACGGTGTGGAAGAAAACACCTATGTCCAACTATCGACTATCGATAATGGTGCAAAACTTGAGTATCATGTGAGACGATTGTCACCTGAAACACTGTCAACTTTACGTGAATCACAACGTAAGGCAAAAATAACCAAGAATTCTAATGATATCACCTTGATTTACTTTGACTAGGTCTCTATTGACTTTGATTGGCTTATTAGCGGCTGATTAGCAGAGAAATGAATTACCTCGGAGAAAGTTATCATTGGGTATGTACAAGAGGGGGGGGGGGGGGGGGGGGGGGGGGGGGGGGGGCTGGTTTGGGTTGTGGGTGGGTGTGGTTTGGGTTTATTTGTAGATGTCATATAAGTTAGGAAATAGTTATGATTTTATTTTAAGGGAGGTCAAGTTTGGTATTTTATTTTTGAAAATCGTTATTCGTTATATATTATTTGAAAAACCATTATTCGTATATATATTGTTTTCAAAAGCCGTTATACTATTTGACAAACCATTATTAGTTGAGTAATGCTAGACGTCCTAATTTTTTTTTTTTTTTTTTCCAAATTTTGTCTCAAATAAGGTGTCAACATCTTATGATTATTGAGATTATGCAATGACTGATATGATGTTGACACCTCACGTGCCACATCATTTGGGACAGAATTTGGGAATAAAAATTGGGACCTCTAGCATTACTCTTATTAGTTATCTATTGTTTTTAAAGGCTGTTTTCTGTTTATAATTTTTGAGAACATTATTATGTTTTACCAATTTTTTTTGAAGCTTATGTTTTACCAATTTTAAAATTAAAAAAAAAAAGCATTTTGATAATATATATATATATATATATATATATATATGTATACAGTCTTTCTATTATCAATTCGAACTGACAATAAATATATCAGTTTCTTGCATGTAGGTCATTGGATTTAAAAGATGCTTTGACAAGTGCACGCAGCCAAGTCAAAGTATTTAAATCCAATGGCTCATATGTAAGGAACTGATATATTTATTATCAGTTTGAACTGATAATAGAAAATTTATATATATATATATATATATATATATATATATATATAAGACAGTTTTTCTCTCGAAAAAGGAATTAATGTAAATTTGAAAAAAGTTCAAAAACTTTGTTCCTTTAGAGAAATAGAAGATTAAAAAATATAAACAATAATTATTTTATTTTCAATTCAAATAAAAAAAATGTACTTTTAAATAATGTTTAGATATTGATATTGTAACCGATCAAATTAATATCAATCATTGTCTATTAATCATTACCTAGTATATTAATGATATAAGAGAGCTTAAATATCAATCATTAAATATTAACTATATTTCGTATTAAAAAAATTTATTAATTAGTTTGAATTGGACGCATCATTTGTTGTGTTTTTTACCTTGTCTGCTTCAAAAATTGGTTGCGAGGTAATTAATATAATTATTTTGCAGTTGTATTATGATCCTATATTTGGGTGGTTTTTATACAAAATTCATATTAAAAAAAATTAAGAGAGAAATTCAAAAGTAACCATTAGAAACATTAAACTTTTGTTAGTAACCACTTTTGAAACTTTAATTGTTAATAACCATTTTTTTTTTTTTAAATTCAATGTATGTCCGTAAATTACAAGTATACCCCTGAAAATAGTTTTTTTTTTTTTAAATCCTCGAAGTAAACTTGAAATCATAGCTAAATTGAAATTACACAAACTTGAAATCATGGCTAAATTGAAATATACAAACTTGAAATAATGGCTAAATTGAAATGTCCAAACTTGAAATAAATCCGGTTGTGTTAAGGAGTTCTGGTTGTGTGGTTGGTGTTTGTGGGTTGGTTGTGTTGTAGTTTGCCTAGCTTGGTGCCTCTGTTTTATATGATTGCCTTAAAAAAATAATAATAATAAATAAAAATAAATAAAATAAAAATAAAAAAGAGAAAACAAATTAACTTGTTGTTTAAGGCTTAACATAAATATAGAAGTATTTTTTTCTGTGATTAGGGCATCTCCAACTGAGCGGCAAATCTGCATTTTGCAGCAACTCTCATCTCTAGCCGAACGCCAATCAGCTGCGCTACTTTATTGATAGAGGCAAAGCAACGCCAGATCTAGTGCCTCTTGTAGAAGTAGCGCAGCTCTTGCGCTACTTTTTTTTTTTTTTTTTTTTAATTGTTTGATTGGTTTTGATTGGTTGAAAGGGAATATTATGTGGAATATTCTTTTTAGAGTAGGATTTGGAGTTGAGGGTTGGAGATGGAAGTGTGAAAGTTGCTGTATTTTGGAGACAATTCGCAAGTTGCAACAAATTGGAGTTGAGGGTTGGAGATGATCTTAATGCTTGTAAAATAGAATAATTAGAGATGATAATTTGTTAGTAAAATATCAGTGAGATTCATTGAAACTCATTCTGATTTTATTTTTTTTATTATTATTATTATTATTTAAATATTTAGTCAAATCAGTTCGATAAATTTTAAGTGAACTGGATTGATATATTATACTATCAATTCAGTTTACTTATGCTCCGTTTGGTAAGAAGGAAAAGGGAGAGGAAAGAAAGGGGTGGAGGGAAAAGGGAGAAGAAAATGAAAAAATGTATGTTTGGTATGGAGAGAAAAATGGAGGGAAAGGAAAAATGGAAGGAAAAAATGGTGTGTGGGGCCCACCATTTTGTTTCCTCCCAAAAGTGGGAGGAAAAGGGAAGGAAAGAAGGGGGAAAGAAATGGTGTGTGGGACCCACCAATTTTTAGGTAACTCAAATTACAATTTTTTCCAAATTATTTTAATATATTAAATATAATATAAGGGTAAAATAGTAAAATTGATAAAATGATATTTTCTTTCCTTCCTGTTTACCAAACAACACGAGGGAAAATCATTTTCCTTTCCTTCCCTCATGTTTTCTATCCCTCCAAATCTTTCCATCCTTCCTATTTTCTTTCCTCCCTACCAAACGGAGCATTAATGACAAAGAAATTAATTTAATTTACAATCCAGTTTAATTTAGACTAATATAAATTAATTTGGACAAGGTTCGACATAGTATATAATAAATTCAATTCGTTGTAATATATAAGTCGTTGGTTTGGATCAACGTCTGAAAATTAATTAGCCAGACAAATGAGTCCTAGAATAGTATTAGAAGAGAAAAGTCTAGCTGCCAATATCATAGGTCAAGAGATGCTGGAGAGGAATTTCGTTAATGTATGTTAATTCATTATACTGACAAAAATTATGTTGTCACAGGAATTTAGGGGAAGTTTACCAATATCCTATTTTTAAAAAGTATTATAATAAATCAGGATTTTGGGGAGCAAGCAGACTCAAATCCACAATCCCATATCATAAGTTTGAGTAGCAAACTACAGTACTAATACCATATTGTCTACCGATATCTTATTGTAGTAGAAATAGCTTTCAATTATAGTTAAATTGAACTAATATGAACGGATTCACGTTCTCATAATTTTAATATAATATGCGGTTGGCGTTTGTTTTTTTCGTTTTTAATCTTAATATGTCTTAATTTGATTAAGATCTTTACAAAATTTTAGTGGTTGTTCGGTAATGTTTTCATTGTTTGTTTTTTGTTTTATATAATTCAATTTAAAAACAAGAAATTGATTTTAATGTTTTCAGAAGCTGCAAATATTAAATTGTGTTGGGAATTAAACCGATGAACGCGGGAGTGCATGTCTAAAAATCACCACATCACAAATAACCTCTACTAGCAGAAAAATAAGATGAGAGAAAATAAACTAATCATACATGAACACAAGATATAAGTGAAAACTTTAAATTAAGGAAAAAACCACGAGCTGTCAGGACGACAAAGAAAAGATCTAATATGTAGTAAATTTGCATAATGACACACTCTCAAGATTCTCTCTCTAGCCCCAAACTTCAAACAACCGAGTCTTACCGAGCCCCCAATCTCACAACCGAGATTACATCATAGCTCTCAAATCACAATGCTCATATGGTCCTCCTTCGAGTACCCCCCGAATATCCCCTTAGGTCTTCCCTGAGTAAAACCCATAGATCTCTCTCTTGATCCCCAAATATTCCCTGGATCCATCCCAGATATTTCCAGGGTCTCCCGTCGAATCTTTCCATTCTATGATGTTACAAGTGTTTCTTTTACTTCACACTCAATAAACAAATATTACATGTATTTATACTAGAGTACCATGGAAGTTTGAATCCTAAAAGGAAACACTTTTTCTTCACACACAAGACTTCCTATTCCACACAAAGTCCTTCTCATTTATGCATAAGACTTTCCTATTCTGCACGAAGAAAAACTCTTTTTCTTTTTTCGTTTCCTTTTCCATTAAGTACAAAACTTTTAGAAGAAAACCTTTCCTATTTTCACACAACTTTCCAGACCTGTGCAAAGTACGTTGTCACAACGGTTTGGAACCCGTGCCCTTCACCATGGAATGTGTCTAGAAACGACCGTTCAGAATACCACGGTTTGCGGCTTTTGCCTACGCCACAGTCTACACCTCGTAGATCTCACTAGAATGGACTACAATCCGTACCGCTGTCTATGCATTACACTTGCGCAGTGGTTCCTTTCGGAATCTGATTCTTCAGTTCTTCTTCGATCTTCAAGCCTCCCTCAAACTCGATCTTCGACTTCCGAACATTTCCCATGTCTCCAGGAAGTTTCATCTTTCACACTAGTTGAGTCCCGTTTGGTCAACATTGAGTTTGCTTGGGAATATTCAAACAAATAACGATGTGTCTAAATATACTTGGAAGGGGCTGAATAGGTTTTAATCAAGTTAATTACCAATTTTTCTTGATTAGTCAATATTCAATAAAACCTCCAATCTAGTAAAATTCAATCAACTTAAATTAAGCGCAGAAAACAATAAATTCAATCAACTTAATCCTTTTTCCTACCTTTTGTATTCGTTTCCGAGCACTTTTGTGTATATAACATGCGTTTTAGTAAAGTACAGGTAATATACTCATTTAGGAAAGTGTTTGCACGAAGTTGGAGAAAAGAAGTCAAAATAGGAGCAAAAGCCAATGAAAGAAGAACCTCGAGGGAAAGAACGAGTCAGAGAGAAATTGCCCACTAGCTAGAAGATAGGAACTCGTTGGGAATTATCCCATGGGTTCAGTCCGCAGAACATTGCCCGCTAGGCAGAAGGTGTGAGCCCTCTCGGTAGAAGATATGAGCTCGCCGAGGATTTCTGATGAAGCTTACTGGTTCATGCTAGCGAGAAGAAGCCGCGAAGCAGGGGATCTAAAGTCGCGGAGGCTCTGGAAGAAGACCCCGCGGGATGTAACCGCGAGAATGAACCCGTTGTATGAAGTCACAGATGACGCGTTGAGGATATTTATGGCAATTCCTTGCCCAACTTCAACCTAAAGATATAAATATACACTTTTCTGATGTAATAAACACAAGTGAGAGATAATAGAAGATAGTTAGACTCTCCCTTTAGCATAGAATAGCTCTAGGAAATCTTTTTGCTCATCTTCAATTAATTAAGCTTTAAGACACTTATCTTAGTGAAGTAATTGGTTAGATTAGCTCTTGAGAGCTACTTGTGATTAGTGTTCTAGTAAACGCTAGGCGCTAGTCGGGCGGTGGACCAGCGCCTAGCGCCTAGGCGGTCTAGTCGGCGCCTAGGCAGATTTCTAGGCGGCCGATTTTTTTTTTGTTTTGTTTTTTATTTTTTCTACCTATAAAACCAATAATAATAACATAATATTTCATTATTTCATTATTTCATAATTATTTAATTTCAAATTTCATGAAATATTATTAAAACATAATATTTCATAATTTCATAATTATTTAATTTCAAATTTCATGAAATATTATTAAAAACTTTTTTATAATTTTTTTTTAAAAATATATACATATTTGAAATACCCATAATACCCTCATTAACATAAAATATATACATATTCGGTGCACCAAACTCCTCCCTAAAGAACCTTCTAGTTTTTAATAAAATAAAATAAACATGTGGTGTACACAAAGCCACAAATGTTGGTGAGTTGGTCTGATTTCAGACCACATGTCTCTTTTCAAAAAAAATTTATCTCTTGCAAACCTGATCTCTTCCATTTTCTTCTACTTTCTTCTCGTTTGTTCTGCTTTGCTTTACACCAGAAATCTAAAATTGCTAATCCATTCTTCTCGTTTCTTCTACTTCCTTCTCGTTTCTTCTACCTTGACTCACTGATTCTTCTCCTTCTTGAGTTGAGAGAACTGAGAAGATAGTAGAAGACTCGAAGTCGATTTGGAATTTTGGACCTTTGGTTTTGCGATTTGGTTTTGCGAATTGCGATTGAAAGGGAGTAATGGAATTAGGGATTTTTGATTTGTTTTTTGCGTTTGCGATTGAAAGGATGAAAGTGGATTTGGGGAAAATTGAAAAGAAGACGAAACGGCAACGTTTTGTAGTTTTTCAACTTCAAACTCATAACGGTCTAGGCGGAGTCAACGGCTTTGACTCCGCCCGGACCCGATTATTCGGTCTGAACCGAACTATGCGGCCGATTTTTAAGGGTTGACCGTTGACCATTGACCGTTGACCGTTGACTTTCGTTGACCGATTTTTTCCAGCGATTTTGGCCAACTCGGGACGGTGGACAATCGCACAGCGTCTAGGCGGCCACCCAGACCGTTTTTTTCGAACACTGCTTGTGATACTCCTTTATTGTATTTGCTACGAAGAAGGGTTGCTCTCCTTTGGAATCTGACAAGACTTCACCGGTTGCATTTCTTCCTTTTCTTCCTACTTATGCTTTTCTTTGATATCTTTTATTTAACTAACACACTTTTGTTGGGGGATTTATGAAGTAATGATGTGAGCCACCTTGTTTATCACTCTCCTTTATGAATAATCACCTTGTGCTTATCAATGTTTTAAAATGACTTGAAAATGCCTACAAGGTTACACTAAACAACCTAGGAGGGGGTGGGGGGGTTGGTTGAATAGGTTGACACACTAGTTTCAAAAACTCTTTCGTGACTTATGTCAAAACTTTGGTGAGCATACAAATTAACCTTAAGCATAATTGTTATAAGAAAACAATTTGCACAAGTATGCTCAATTCACCATCCTTAGTCTACAAAACATATACCAATTAACAATGTATCTCATATACAAGTATATTCAGTAAAAGAGCAAATTCCACAAGTTGTACTTTGAATATTACAATGTAAATTCACTAAGTAGAACTTTACAACTTGATATAGAATCACAAGATACAATGTTCAAATACTTAGAAGATACAAGAAACAAATGTTGATTCAACAAACATTGTGTGCAACTCTATCTTTACCAATAACTTGTTTACAACGATGTGAGGAAATGAAGAGCTTAAACAAGTTATATTGATCATACATACAAATATAAAGAGATAGAGATAGAGACATTTGACACATTGATTTTTACGTGGTAAACCTCCGAAGAGAAAACATCCATGGGTTGAATCCATAACCACCGGTAAAGCAAATCACTATGATGAAAAAAGACTTACACACTCAAGGCTATCAACACATGATATCCACCCTAAGCTATCAACTCATAGTCTACCCTCGGGCCTAGTGAATCACCTAGCCTATTTCCTATCCGAGATGTGTCCTACACCTTTAGGAAGCAACTTCCTATCCAAGACGCTCATGTCTCTAGGAAGATTTCTTGCTTGACTATTCGGATCACAAAGATCCTAATTAAGCCTCCCTAGCTTAACCATCAAAGTCCTCCCGACTCTAGTCAAGACTTCTTGCTTAGCCATCTGGATTACAAAGATCCTAGTTAAGCCTCCCTTGCTTAACCATTCGAGTCATCCGGACTCTAGTCAAGACTTCTTGCTTAGCCATCCGGATCACAAAGATCCTAGTTAAGCTTTCTTAGCTCAACCATCCGGAGTATCACACTCCTAGCTAAGACTTAATGCTTAAGTTGAAGCTTCATTCACTCCAATATGAGACTTCCACCTTTTGCAAGGCAAATGATCTAAGTGATGCAAATGATGCAAACACATGCAACATAGAATATATGATCAATACATCCCATAGAAACTAGACTTAGTCATGTGAGCATACAAGTCAAAAAATTGTCTAGTTACAAAACATGAATTGAAACCTAAAGCATGTGAAACACCTAACACATGTGATTCCTAGTTTCATTCACAAAGCTAACACTTGAATAAATCACATACTTGAAGCACATATTCAAGATGTTAGAAACATACATATAAAATGCTAGAATACAAAATGTATTCAATGAATAATCTAGCCAAAGATTTAGAGCAAGGATATAATGATAGATCAATTAAATCCTAGATAGCTATAAAAACACATACAAATATATTAATCCTAGATTTTATCAACCAAAGGATCAAAACACATTTCAAGGATTATTAATCATAAAATGATTCAATCAAGTCACAAATAATCATAGATATAAAGCTAATCACAATACAACTCACAATCATGTGAAAACATAGGTTTAGAAAACCTAACTCACATTTGAGAATCTAATCATGATAAAATTAGCTTTCAAGTCCAAGTCACTTACACACTGTTATAGGTAAAAATCGTCATAAATGACGCGTTATCACTATAAGAAGCCACGTAAGCAGGAGAGAAGAGAAGTTAACCCGAAGAGGCAGAAATCTCCCAAGGCAACCCGATCACAAACAAAGAGAATCGGCTCGGGCAGCAAAGTCTGCTCGGGCATACTTGGAACTTGATAAGGAAGATAGTCACCAGCACCCATTTCCTGAACACGTAGGCAGAATCCGTAACCAGCACCCCTACAATAAACAACGGTGCAGCTACCCAGAGTTTAATAAGGAAACAGACAGGTTTCCCGTAAATAAGGGAGTAAGAATCCAGTCCAAATTTGGACTTAGCCAAATCGGGAAACGTGTTACACTCAAATAGGAAACCGAATCCGTTTAGGACTGGGCAATCGCCCAAAACTTGGGCACCACAACACCAAACCCTAGCAGCACCCACAAACCCTAATAGCATTATGTATAAATACCCCTGTAAAACACAAAATAAGGGGTACGTGATAATTAGCAAGAGAGATCAGAGCATAATATTTTGTAACAGTTTTTCATAGTGGATTTGACTTCGTTGCTTAGGCAACAACCCGTAGACATTTCTCCGGCCTTCGGAGTTTTACCACGTATCTTTGTTCATTATTGCTAATATTTTGTTGAGTTACTTTCAATCATTCTCAGTCACAAAACTGATCAAATCGTTGACTGGTTGATTGTCGAGAAATCGCCGTCAACAATTGACGCTAGAATGAGGGGGGACTAGAATTCTTGTGAGACAATGGCTGGCGAAGGAGACGGTAGTGATTCTAGGTATAGCCAAGGAATACCAAGTAACGAACTGGAGGATGAAGCCACCCTCAATGCAGCAGACGTTACATTAACAACCACAGATCAATCAACTGCCCTCACTGGTATCCAACGTTTCCCTAAAACTAATGAAGAAATTACGCAATGATTCCGAGCCTCTCTGCAGCAACTTATATTCGACGCAGCAAGGCAATGAGTTGACCTTTCCATTACAGAGGGCCTGACTTTACCCCACAATCTGTCCGCTCCAAATCAGCAGGCAACAAGATTACGTTCCATAGTGATGATACCAACGCCTAACGCGCCCTTAAAGGCAGGCCGAGATCCTACAAACAAGCCAGAGATTTTGTCCGAAAGGTTAGCCAAGGGTAGCAAGGAGCATAGAGAGGAGGATTATTCCGACAAAAGGTATGATCTGGATCGAACAACCAGGAATCAGGACCGCCCTAGGAGACGTACTCATCGGAGAGATCGGTCATCGTCCTCAGGGGAAAGTGAGCAGAATTATCATCGTAAACGCCAAAGGGGCACAGTTCGGCTGCATGGTCTGAACCGAGAGCATAAAGAATTGAATCTGGAGGAAAGGGGCCAAAACCTGACCATAAGTCAGAATTTCAATGCGATGGGAGAACCGGAAGGAGACAGGGACATACTTGTAAGGATTCCCACTCTTTGATTGGCTTATTTCGTGGACAAACCACAATTGGGATTCTTTGTAAGGGTAGCTTAGGTATTGGAGTTCAAGTTGAATGCCCTTTGAAGAATTCATCATTGACAAGCACCAAAAGTAATTTCTAAGTGCTTACTTGCAATTGAAGAGATAGATGCACACACTCACAAATCATGCATAATGTTTTATTCTTTTTTGTTGTGTGTCTAATTCATGTGCGTTATTGTTCATTAACTTCTCTTCTTGCATATTTACATGATTGCATCTTGGTTGTCCAAATGCCATGTCTTGCATAGGCTTAGGATTTCAATTCTTGCAAAGAGCGCTGTTCAAAGCGCTGTACGAACAGCGCCCCTCCTAGACCTGATGGAAATGGTCTTTTTAATGCATCAGGTCTGATGCATTTTGGGAAGTCGCTGTACGGTCGCTGTACAAAAGCGCTCTACGTACAGCGACCATCTCAGACCCGAGAAGACAGGGATCAGGCGCTGTACAGAAGCGCTGTTCGAACAGCACCCATGAAGAAAACGCTTCAAATTCCCAAGTAGGCGCTGTACAAGACGCCCTACGAACAGCGACCTGTATAGCGCCCAAGGCAAAAACAGGGCACTTACCCAAAACGATGTCACTTCATCTTGAGGCCCTATATATATGTCTTCTTCATTCCTAGGTTGTTTTTTAAGAGTTCAAGAGCCATTTTTTACTTAGAATATTTTTCCAAGAGAAAATTTTCACCAAGAACTCACCTTTCTTTACTCAAACATCATTCCATGACCATCAAACATCATCTAGCATCCATCTTGATCATCTAGATATCTTTTTGCATGGATTCATCAACATACTTTGCTTGGTAAGGTTTTCACTTGTATCTTACATATTTTGTGTCTACCTTTCCAAGCTATCTCTTTTATCACGTGTATGACATTGATTTATATTTTAAATACAAGTTTGAGATTAGTATGTTGAATGTTTGAGAGTTGTATTGTGATAGCTTTCTAGGTTTTCAAAATCTACGTTTAGCTAAGCTATTTGCCATGTCATTTAGCTCATGATATCTAGGATTGCATTTCTTGATATATCATCATCCTAGTTAAGCATATAGGGTTACCTAGCTCTTTATTGCATTTTTGAGTATTTCATATATTCACTTAGGTTGTAACTCTCTTCATTGAGAAGTAAGATTTGTGTAGCTTCCGGGATTAGGTTACGTAAATCACAAGCAATTGGACTAGGTTCACTTATACCGGGATTCGATAGGTGTGTGATTACTTCCGGGATTAGGTTGTAATCGGTTTACACATTTAGTGGGTTCGAGGTTCGAGTGTGGCTTACTTACTAGCCCGTGGTTTTTCCCGTGAGGGTTTCCACGTAAATATCAAGTGTTGTTTAATTTCCACACCATATTACACTTGCTATTTTTATTGTCTACTTGGGGATTTTTCGTAATCTTGACCTTACACGAAAATTGGGTAAATTTAATTAAAATCTATTCACCCCCCCCCCCCCCTTCTAGATAATATATTACACACCGAGTATTAGTTTCAATACTCATACAGAGTTTGACCCGGGAGGTTCAGAATAATCGTCGACAAATGGACGCTTTAGTCAGGCGGTATGGGGGTAATGAGTTATCAGACGACGAATCCGGAAGCCCTTTCACCAATGGAGTCCTAAGAACACCCTTCCCGGAGAGATTCAGGATGCCTCATGTGGAGCAATTCAAAAAAGACATCGACCCGAAGGAACACGTCAGAAGGTATAAGAGTGCCATGGCCCAGTATGTTCACAACGATGCCCTGCTTTACTTGAATTTTCCATAAACTCTTGGAGATTTAGGCTCCAGGTGGTTCGGCAGATTACCAGCAGCAAGTATTAGCAGTTTTAGCGAGCTGAGTAAAGCTTTCTCAAGGCAATTCCTCGGGAATGTACATAGGAAGAAGTCGGTGGCTCACCTGTCTCAACTAAAGCAAGGAAAAGATGAGTCGCTAAAAAAATATTTATGGAGGTTTGGCCAGGAAGTGTCAAAGATCGGAAGTGCAAACGATGAAGCCATAATTGCAGTATTCATCAACAACCTTCAGAATGGCCAACTGTCGTTTGACTTAAGAAGAGCCCGCCTAACTAGTTATACCGACATGATGGACATGGCTAAGGGTTATACCTTGGCTGAGGAGGAAGAAATTGCTACAGGGGGTTATTTCGTGCATGGTGGCCGCCCGGAAGGATCTAAAGCAAAAGACCAAACGAAAGTGTCAGATGCAAAAGGTGATAAACAGAAGAGCAAGACACGAGATGGTCGGGACAGTCGTCGGGCATATGATCCAAAAATCGATCAACCGCGATAAAAGTTCCAAGGCAGATACACGAATTACACTCCTTTGAAGAAAGATCAGGAGGAAATCTTGGCGATCTTGGAAGAAAAGAACATGTCTAAAAAGCCGCCTAAGCAATCATCTTACACTCGGAGGGATACCACCAAGTATTGCATGTTCCACAAAGAGAATGGGCACGAGACATCTAAATGCTTCCAGTTAAGGGACCACATCGAAACCCTCATCAGGGAAGGGCATTTGAAAGACATCGTCCTAAGGAAAGCCGACAAGGTAGATGAACAGAAGGATAGTCGACAGGATGGACGGGCAAGAAAGCTCAGTCTCAAGAGAGCCGAGGAGGAAGGAGCAATCAACACCATCTTCGGTGGACTAGCAACCGGCAAAAGTAACAGGGAAAGAACCCAGGAAATCCGGGAGGCCATGGAAGCCCGAAGAGACCTGGACGTCAATTCTATTGAACCTGACCCGAAAAGGATCAAGGAATGCTGAGATCCTATCATATTCACAGAGGTCGATTCACATGGAATAGATGTAAGGCCGAACGACGCGCTGGTAATCAGTGCACGAATTGGTCATATGGAGGTCCATCGGATCTTGATTGACAATGGAAGCTCAGCAGATATTTTGAGTGCATAAGTATATGACCAGCTGAGACTAGACAGGAAAGACCTACAGCCCTTTCCTACACCCCTTAGAGGATTTGAAGGAGTTGAAGTAAGATCGCTCGGCATGGTAAAATTACCAGTAAAGGTCGAGAAGGCGCCTTGTCAAAAAACAGTGCTACTCGACTTTGTAGTTGTGGACACGGAGAATTGGCCGTACAACGCCTTACTAGGCCGACCATTCCTGAATAAAGCTAAGGTGGTGACAGCAACATACGCCCTCATGATGAAGTTCCCAATGGAGTATGGAGTATGGAGTTGGAGTTGGAGTTGGAGTGGTCAAGGGATCACAAGAAATGGCGCGAAGGGCTAATTTGTCAGTGTACAAGGATAGGGAAGTACACCAAGTATACACAGTGTCAGCCAAGCAAGCAACTAGTGAATCTGAAGAACAAACAGAAGTGCCGAAGGAATTTGAGTTAGACCCTAGAGAGGAACCTGAAACCAAGAAAGATGAGCCGACCGAAAAAGTGGCACTGGACCCAGAGGATCTGAGTAAAACGGTGAAGGTAGGAGCAAATCCCAATATGAATTTACCAATAAGGACAAATTAGTTTAATTAAAAATAAACAAAATACTATTTACACCCATTAATTACACTTATATCTTCAACTATATCATTTTATTAAAAAACAAAAAAACAAAAAAAAAACAAAAAAAAAAAAAACAAAACCTTAATTCTAATTTTTTTTTAAAGAACGTGAAAAACAAAAGTCCAACGGAGCCAAAATCTCCCAATATCATGTTTGATAGCAGAAGTTGTAAATTCCCTTCAGGAAATGAAGGCTCATGGTCTTAGACCTTGTTTATAGATTTATAATTCCATAATTCATAGTTATTCAAGAAATTGAAAGTTTGATGAGGCTTTGCTTTTCCTTGAGCAGATGAAGGAAATTAATTTGGCATAGCACACCGATACGTATGGCGGTCTAATTCAAGCTTATGGGAAACACAAAATGTATGATGAGATCAATACGTGTTTGAAGAAAATGAAGTTAGATGGGTGTTCACCTGATTACATTACTTATAATTTGCTTATTCGAGAGTTTGCGCGTGGTGGTTTACTTGAAAGAATTGAAAGATTACAGAAAAGCATGCTTCTGAAAAGAATGCATTTGCAGTCTTCTACTACTTGATTGCCATGCTCGAGGTTTAAATGAAATTTGGGCTTTTAGAAAAGATGGAAAAGTGTTATAAGGTTATTAAAATTGGTCTGAAGTAAAGATTCTCGAAATTTAAGAATTTAAGAATTCCCGAGACTGTGTTTTCGAGTCTGGAGAATTAAAAATTTATTATTTGTAAAATTGAGTGTGTTAATAACTTATGAGGGTTTATAAATAAATTGTATTAAAATGAAAACATTCATTTAAATAAGGGTACTATTGGCATTAAGATGGGTGTTTATAGTAATGTTTTAATTTTAAATTTTAGACATAGGTATAGTTATAAATATGGGTGCACTTATCATATTTATGGGTGTCAATATCCGTACCCTAATTTATTTTAGATTTTTTTGGAAAATCATTTCTTTTATTTTTTGAAAAGATTAATTATATTTAGTGTGTAAATATATATATATATATATATATATATGAAACGGAGAACCAACAAGGCTAACAGAATGCACAAGACAAAATGCAGAAAATAATAAAACATGAAATTGAAACGAATTCCAACTTGAATAATAGAAAATAAAATTAACATAAACTTACTGTAGTCAGTATTAGTCTGACAGCAATGTAGATATACACAAATAAGTCGCACTCTTTATTTATTTCAAACTTGTTTTTACAAAGGAAGGGAAGGTTAAGAGAGGACGGTTACAAAACTAAGAGAGGAAGATTACAAAGTAGGAAAAGAACATGAAAATCAGAACCTACCTTCTCATCCGGAGAAGAGTTCTTTATATAGACCAGACAAATTACCATGGTAGTGATAACCAAGGTTAAGATTGACTCTGGTTAAAACATAATAATGGTCGTTAAAGACCCTATAAGCTGGTCACATGGAGGAATGATTGCTGCTGAAGCAATGATGGTGCTGGATGATTCCATAAGCTGGTCACATGGGTCTGGTAGTGGAGGAATGATTGCTGCTGGAGCTTGATGATTGCTGCTGGAACTTAGTCACGGGCGAAAGTGGGTAACTTTCAATTTGTTTCTTCTGTTGACACTCTTTACTTTTATTTCTTTTTTTTTTTCTTTTTTTTTCTCTCTGCCGACACAGGATAGATAATTCATGATTATAATGGTGATAAATGCTAATAGAGGATTCCATGCTCTCTAAGAATAAGTCTGGTAAAATCTATGGGGCTAAAGCCCCTGAAACTGTGATAAGTCATGGCCGAAAATGCTTCCACAATGCTGTTGGGAATAGCTGTTACCTTCAGTGGAGTCATCTTCACTAAGGAAATCATCATGGTCTTCTGAATCTGAGTCTTTTTGGGAAATGGCTATCATAGTTTTTCTCATTTCATCAGCGATGGCTAATAGTTCTTCGGGAGTCTTTGCAGCTGCAATTCTAGCTTGATTCTGGGATTTGGCCATTAAGAACTGGGATTGGTCTTTGCCTAAGTTGCAGAAGCTAGGGTTTTTGTTAAACCATTTTGCTACCCTATTTTTCCCATGGTCAGCCATGTTCATGCCACTCCACCATTTGATCTTCGTTTGTCTCCCAAAATAAGGAACATTGACATTGCCAATAAGTATTTCTTGAATCTTATAATCAAGCATCAAAATTCAGGTAAGACTGAAAATCCTGAAGAAGATTAATAAGTCAGGAATAAAATCTCAATCTTTGGGTTTATCAACATGTGTGACCCAATCTTTGGGTTTATCAACATATGTCAAGAGAAAAATCTTTGTCAAAGTAGATAAACCAAGATAAAGAATTTCCTGGATTTTGGCCATACAAAACATAAGTCCATGCATCAATATAATCCCAATAGGAAAATTCAGAAATGTGGAAAGGTCTAGAAAAACTTCTTTTCTTATTTGGGTCATTTCCCCATTGCTCTAAAGTAATGATTTTGCAAAACTTTATTTTTCTAAAAATCAATTTCTTTGTGTCAATTTTGTCAAAAACATCCGAAATATAGATTGAATCTGTATCCACAAGGATGAATTCATAAAAAATATGTATTTTTAATATGTCCTCAGGAATCCTACAAAACAGTGGATCAATGATTGCATCCGCCAGTTTTTTAGGTTCCTTGAAATAAGTCTCGAGTAGTAGTGGGGCTTCTACTACAAAAAATTTGTCAAAATAGGGTTTTTCATGATAATGATAAGTCGGGTTGTTGACTCTAGGGAAGGATGATGTGGAGGGAGCATAAGTATTTTGCTTTTCAACAATTTTGTCTTGTTTTACTGAATGTGGGCTGATATGGGAAGATGCTATTGTTTTAAAGGATGAAGAGTCTGATTTTAAAGGGGAGAAACTATTAGTGATTTGTAGTGGGGTTGGTACGGTAGGTCTTGGTGATTGGGTTGAAATGGTCAAATGGCTAGAAGCAATAGAGTATTTGTCTTTATGACTGGGCTTTCTTTATGGGCTAGACTTTTGTTCATCATAAGTCATAATAGCAGCAGTATTGTTGCCACGATAAGTCACCAAAGCACTATGTCCACTTGATAGGTCATTTGATAAGTTGGGCCTGGATGAGGATGGGCTTATAGTGGGCCTGAGGCCCTGTGTCTTCTTTTTGCTGCTACTCATGGGCTTCCCTGCAAAAATTCTCTGGTCAAAAAATCTGGTAAACTATTATTTGATCATTTAATATGTTCAATAGTAAAATCAAATGCAGATAATAAAGCTTGCCATCTAGCAAATATTTGTTTGGAAGCAAGATTTTTAACATCATTTTTCAAAATGAATTTTGCTGATTGACAATCAACTTTCAAAACAAATTTTTGGTTGATTAGATCATCTTGGAATTTTTGGATAGTTAGAATAATAGCCAGGATTTCTTTTTTGACGGTGGAGTACTTTTGTTGGGTATCATTCCAAACACCAGAAACATATCTAACAAGACATTCTTGGTTATTGATGACTTGTTTTAAGATGCCACCATAACCAAGCTCAGAAGCATCTGTTTCAACTATTTTGGGAGCAGTGGGATGACAGATAACAAGACATTGGAGACTTTTGACTTGGGCCTTTATCTTTTTGACAGCTAGAGTGTGCTCCTCGGTCCAAGGTGCTGGATTTTTCTTTAGTCTTTGGAAAAGGGGTTTGCATATGATACGTAGTTATTGACAGAAGTTAGCTATATAATTGAGACATCCTAAAAATCGTTGTAGCTGGGTTTTGTCTTTGATGACATCCGGAAATTTGTCAGCAAACTCAAGACTTCTTTGGATGGGTAAAATAAGAGGAATAGTTCCTCTTTAGATGTTATGACCTAGGAATCGGATTTTTGTTTGGTATAAAACAATTTTGGGTGCGGAGACAACTAGACCTTGGTGTTTGGCTGTTTGGAGGAAAATATCTAAGTGTTTCCAGTGTTGGTCAATGTTATCAGAATAGATTAGGACATCATCTATGTAGACAATAGAAAATTCAGTATAAGGGTTGAAAATCTCATTCATGATAGATTGAAATTCACTAGGGGCATTTTTGAGACCAAAAGGCATAACATTCCACTCATACTGGCCAAAAGGCACAGTAAAAGCAGTTTTATAGCGGTCCTTCTCATCAATCTGTATTTGCCAAAAACCTGATTTCATGTCAAACTTAGAAAAAATGTTAGAATTATAAAGTCTTTTTAATAAGTCAGATTTGTTAGGGATAGGATACCGAATCCATTGAAGAGCATCATTCAGAGATTTGTAATTGATGACCAGTCTGGGGACTCCTCTTTCGATTTCAGCATTCTTTTGAACATAGAAAGCTGGGCAACTCCAAGGGGATTTAGAAGGCCTAATCAGGCCTTTTTGCAATAAGTCAGCAATTTCTTTTTTGCAGTGTTCCAGGAGGGATGAGGACATTTGGACAGGTCTGGCTTTGGTGGGAATTCCTCTTTCGAAGAATTCTTTGTTGTAAGGAAGGGAGACTATATGTCTTTTTCTGTTCCAGAAGGCATTTGGAAAAGAGGCACAAACTTCACTTTCGAGTTTTCTTTTGAAGGTTTGGATTTTTTGTTGAAGTTTGGGATCATCTAGGTGTTTCTTTTGTCTCTCAAAATGCAGGTCGTCTTTTAAGAAAGATAAATAGTCCTGCTTTATGTTAATATTGGCAATTTGGTTTTCTAAGAAGACTGACTTGTTTTTTAGGGCATTTAGATCTCGAACGAGAATAGGGAAAGTGAAAGGGAAAAGTATTTCTTTTCCTAGGTATTCTGAAATAAGTCCTTCTGAGGTAACTTTAAAAGGGGATATAAGATGAATGAAGGGTAAGCCAAAGATTACATTTTGGGAAAGATTTTTTACCATAAGGAAACTAGTGTTGTAGCAGACTCCATCATTGCAAACTTTGGCATTGGTCAATTTGTATTGGATACTAAGCTGTTGTTTGTTGGCACCATAAAGGGTTTTTGTGGTTTTCTCAAAATATTTGGTGGGAACAAGAGCTTCCCGCATGCAGTTGAGATCAGCTCCTGTGTCGATTAACACATTGACTCTTAGATGGAAGTTGGAAGAAATGCGTATGTCTACTTCAGTGTACCATTTCTGGACCCTGATTTCTCTGACAATGGAGGTCCCATGTTGTTGGATAAAGTCAGGATGGAGAAGGCTGGCCAATTCATGATTAGGTTGATCCCCTCCTTGTGCTTCTTCTTCTGAATCATCAGAGCTTTTGAAGCTTCTTTGTGTAGATGATTTTCTTTTTGTCTTTGAAGATTGTTCTAGCAATTGTGCTTGGAGCTTCTGGGTTGTGAGCTTTAAATCTTTTATTTCCTCTTTGACCTGCTTGATTTCATTCTGTAGGTCAGGGATGGTCACTTTTCTTTATTTAGGGGAAAATAGTTTCATCACATTTTCGTCGAAATCTGGGATTTTTTGGCTGGTTGATGGTTTATTGGTATCTTGGGTGGATATTTTTTCTTGGATTTGTTTGATGTAGTTTGCTTTAAGAATAGGATCACTGATACTATCAATCATGCTAATTAGCATGGAATAGTCGGATTGATCCAAGACATTGACTTGGTTGCAGAGGCAGGCCTGAATGCTATCTGATTCTTGTTGCGTTGAAGTTTCTGTGCTGGATTGGCCGATGATTAGAAGCTCTTCCTCGGAACTTGTTGAATCTTCATCCGAGATATACTGTTGTTCGAAAATAACTTGGATAAGTCTGTCTTTGAATTCTTCTTCAATATTCAAAGACTTGATCTTATTTTTAAGCTCAGGACATTTGTTAGCAAAATGTCCCCTTTTCCCACACCCACAACAGGTTTTATTGTTTCTGGTGAAGGGCCTTTGAAAAGGTTTCTTGCCTTTCTTCTCTGCTTTTTCCTTGTTGTGTGATCTATCTTTACTAGTACGCTTCTTTCTTTTGGAGGGTTGATAGTTGGATTTGTGAGACTGCCAATGTTTCTGGTTCGGGAGCTTATCAAATCTGAACTGTTCACACCACGAGCCAAGTTCTCTTCTAGTAGTTAACGTTTGCTGTTTGAGTTGGCTCTTTAGTCTGATATCATTGCATAGTTGTAGGGCTACAATGTTGATAGTTGCAATGATTTCTCCATAAGTCCATGTTTCTAAGTCGATCTGGGACCAATCTGAACTGGCCATCTGTTCTCTCATCTTGTCTCGGACTTTGTTGGCAAAAAGAGACAGTAGTCCTGATATGAACTTTTCTTTCCAATATGCTTTGGCATTGTCTTCTCTTTGTAATACTCTAGTCAAGAATATGTCCTTGTACCATTTAAAATCACTCAGTTTCTTGCACTTCAAGTTCTGGAGTTTGGAATAGTCTTTATCTTGGAATCGGTTTGGGTTTCCGATAAAATGTAAAACGATGGTATAACAAAGCACATCTATACCATCAGGCTGAGAGGTAGTGGTAGTGGCAGTGGCTGTGGGCAAGAAAGAGCATGGGGTGGTAGATGTAGAGGGAACTGATATAGTTTTTGTGTGGTTAATAATGTTTACTCTGGCGGCTAGAGATAGGGTATGCGTCCACCATCCGAGCAATTGGCCTTCAGAACCACCGGTCAATGTTGTGACGGCATCAGCATGGGTCATGCTTTGTTTCTTGATGTAAATGTAGCCAACAGTGTGAATCTGTCTAACGATAGTCATAATTTGGTATTCTGATAGACCATCAATGTTAAATTGATAACAAGCATTGCCACTGTATGCTCTGTAAGGAACAGTTTCTTCATATTGGAGGTCAGGTGGTGTAGGTTTTGGATAATAGGGTTTTGTGCCATGGTAAAATTGGGTATAGCTATTGTTGTCGGCTGTATTTTGGTTGGTTAATTTATAGATCATTTGGTCGAATTCTTTGGTGGGTTCACTGTTGCTAGGTTCGGAGGTGTCAATATATGTGTCTAAGGTTCGGACTTCTGGTTGGTTTTCTGGTCTAAGAATTTGAGGAATTTGTGATAACCTTTCTTCTAGGAGTTTCAAAAGTTCTTCTGTGTCAAGAAGGTTGTGGTTATCAAAATATTTCTCAATTCCTGTGGTATCAGGAAATAAGAGGACACCAGGTTGATATGAGGACTGGGGATCTTGGGACACGCTTTCAGGGACGGATCTGGTCAGAGATTGGTATTGGCTGATCTCAATTCTATCAAGCTGGTCTCCAACAGTTTTTAGATAGGCATTTGTATAGTTGTTCTGCTTCATGATTATGCCCATTTGCTGTGAAGAGGCTGGAACAGTGTTGGATAGAGATGAGTCAATGAGGATGTAAGGGGAGCAAGTCATAATCTCAGGGGCTCCCGGAACCTCTCGGTCTTCATTTTCTATCTCTATTTCACACGTTCTTGGAGGAGGATGGGGAAGTGTTTCTTCGCCTCTCCTGGTTTTATAGGTCCTGAATGTTGATCGGTCCATGACCAGGCATTGACAATCAATCTCTATGCTTTTTCTGTTAGCATACCATTCGAAGAAAGGTATACTTTTGTTGAGAGTTTTGATGTTCTGGAGCTATCTTATCCTGAACTGGTCTTGCTTTTTCTGGCTATAACTGGATTCATATTTGGTTCTGGATTTGTGGCTAAGGTACTCTGCTATAAGGATTTCATAGTTGATAGGATTGGTGTCAAGAACATTTATGGTTCTAATTTGTGGTTCTGTGTCAGGTATTTCTGTGAGGACTTGTGATGGAGTGGGAGAGCTTGGTCCTTCTTGGTCATATGTATGGATAGGATGAGCAACTTGTTCTGGGGTTTTATGGACTCTGGAGATATGAGTGGGTATTTCGGGTATTTCAATAGTAGTAGGAATAGGTGGACGTCTTTGTCTGGGTATCAAGTTTATAGGTTCAAATGATTCACTAGTACCTGGTTTGTATCTGTTTTCAAGACTAGGTAACTGATTTCTAGTATTTGGATTAGGTCTATATTGGTATTGTTCCACTAGGCTAGGAATTTGGTTTCTGATATTAAGTCTGGATAGGCTAGATAAGGAGTTTCTTACTGACTGGAGATCATCATCATAATTTGGAATTTGTAGTGAAGGTTCTCTGGATGATAGTGATCAATCTCTGAAAGAGATTCGAAGAGTTCCATCTAGGTCTGATATACAATCTCTGAGATCTCTCATGGGTATTCGATAAGTGGGCCTATCAGCATGTTCCTTCAACCAATTTTCAGGGAAGTTGATATCTTCCCATCTAACTAGTGTGGGAACCATCAGGTTAACTGTAGGTAGGGATGGCAAAATTATCCACGGACATGGATATCCGTAAGAATCCGCTCCATTCATAATGGGGATGAATACTATTATTTCGGGGATGGAGCGGGGATGGATATGATCCTAATATCCGTTTAATTTTCGGATATGGGGATGGATATCGTCTATGGATATCCATCCCCATCCGGATCCGTTATATATTTTAATATTTTAAAAATATAAAAAATATTATATAATTATTAATTTTAATTATATAAGTTATTATTAATTTTTTTATCATCAAAACCCTAAAAGCTATTTTTCTAAAGTAATCGGCCGAAAGACTGGAGAGTTGTGACTACGTTTGCTTGTTGGTTGTTGCTGACTTGCTGCTGAGTTTCTTTGTAAGTGAATACTGATTTAAAACTCTTTATTTAATTTTGTTTGTATCTTGAAGTTGTGGGGTTTTTGTTTTTTTTTTTTCGTTTGTTGAATTTATGTTATTTGAGGATTGAATGTATTTGTTTCTCCCTTTTAAATAGGATAAAAGGTACTATTATACACGTTATTTATATTTTTCTCTTATAAACTACGACAATTTATATATATTTTTCATTGGATACGGATATAGACGGAGCGGGGATGGATATCGTTATCTAAATTCACGGATTATCCGAATCCACCCCGCTCATTTTGAAAAGGGGATGGATGCGGGGATGGATATACATATATTAAACGGATACGGGGATGGATACTGGGGTATCCATCCCCGATCCGATCCATTGCCATCCCTAACTGTAGGACAAGCATTATAACATATAGTTTGTCCAGCAGGAACAACAGGAGGAATATAACTAGGGATAAGACCAGTGGTTAGTACACGATAATGAATTCTGTAAATGAGTTTATAAGGGCTGGATCCTCTTAAAAATTGATAATTATGAGTCTGAATATCAATAGCAAGACATTTTTCTTTATGCTCATCTGAATTTAAAGCAATAGTGAAATTTGGATAACATTGGAAATAGATAGGTCCATAAGTCAAACTGGTTTCAGCAATTCCTAAAATAGATTCTTTATAGTTGGTGATCCTTTTGTCTCGGAGGACAACTAAAATGGAATTATTAAGACCAATCTTGGCTAAGGGTTTCAACCCAATTTGAACACTTCCTATATGCAAGTCATTATAACCAATTTTATGATAATGGTTCAAACTATTTTTATTCAATAAATTTGTGCTAAATGTATTATTATAAATATATATATATATATATATATATATATATATATATTGCTATATATTAAAAATAATTATAACCGCTGCAACAAAAAAAAAAAAAAACACATAAATCATCTCAATAATAATAATTTATCCTCTCTGTCTCTTAAATAAACATACTTTCTCGAATCTCGCAATATCTCTTTATATTTGGTGTGTGTGTATATATATATATATATATATATATATATATATATATATTTCTTTTTTAAGAAGATTAAGGTTATAAAATATAAAAAATTTAAAAAACAAAGAAGAGACATGTATATTGATCTAAACCATTTCTTTTGTTTTTTGAAAATAATAATTATATTTAGCGTGTGTAAATATATAAATATATATATTTATACACACTAAATATAATTATTCTTTTCAAAAAAGAAAAAATTGATTTCCCAAAAACATCTAAAATAAATTAATGTCATTCACTTTTTTACTAAAATATCACTCATTGTAAAAATTGGTTTCCAAAAAAATCTAAAATAAATTAATGACATCCCTTTATTTACTAAAATGCCACTCATTGGATGGAATTGGATGGAATTGGATGGAATGGCCATTATTGTCACAAAGTTTGCCAATAATGGCCATTTTGGAACAACTTTTCAATCCAATGGCCATTTTGATAGTGTGTCATCAATTCAATGGCCACCGGGGTAATTATCCCAAATATTAACAAAGAAGACATGCATGGTAAAAAGTAGCTTTAATGAAGAATATGTATAATTAAAATATTAATAATAATAATTAATTTATATTGAAATGTTGTTTAAAATCGAAGAAGCATATAAAATATATATTTGATGAGCTTAAGATGGATCTTCCTAAGAAGTGAAATCTATCTACAGGTGATGATCAAAGCAAAAACAGATGGGCCGAACCAAGCCCTATTTGGTCCAGTATTTTATTTGTCACTTCATTTAATTATCTTATTGTTAATTAATCAGTATTACAAAGGAGCCCACGAGTTCTTAAAGAAACTTTAAGCCCAAATCCAGCTACAGCCTGTAGCTATTTTTCAGCCCAAAGCCTTGAGATGGACGGTGGAGATCGATCCATCTCCTTTTTTTTTCCAATTTCATTTTTAAAATTTTCACCGTCGATTTTAAAATGAAGATGCTTTTAGATGGACCGTGGATATATATATATATATATATATATATATATATATTAAGAAATAATCTCCATCACACATCTCAATGGATGGTGGAGATCTAAAGTTTTTCTTAATATATATATATATATATATAATACTTCTCTAATTAGAGCCGTCCTGACTTTATAATTTAGGACATCCAGCCACAACCACACATTCACAGTGAGCCCACAACCCCACATTATGAATGTGTGGCTGTGGTTGGACATCCTTAACTTATAATTTCAGGATATCCTTACTAGAGAACCACTACATATATACACATGGTTTTTTTTAATATGGATACATTTAATTTGAATGTAATTTGTTCTTACAAAAATATTTAATTTTAATTTTTTTTCTTTTATTGATTTTTTTAATATACAAATTTTAAATTTGAAGATGCGGATACGAATTGAACTAGCAATATCTCAATATAATATTGGTTTGAAGAGCTTATCAATGAGCCAACTTCAGATAGATTGGATATAATTTGTTAAAAAAATATGTTATATAATTTTTGAATTTTTTTTTTCTATTTATTGATTTCTTAAAAATATAATTTCTCTTTTTTTCTCAATAAAATAATAATTTCAAATATGAAAATACGGATGCAACTTGAACTCACGGTCTCAATATAATACGAGTGTGAATGGTTTACAATGGAGTGACTTCATTTGTCATATGCTCGTACAAGCGACTAATTGTTGCAAGGTCATACACGCATGATTCTTTTAATATTGTTCTTATCTCACTTATTCATTTTCATCAATTATTTTTCTTCATATAAAATTGATGATTAATCAAATAAAATAATTTTTTTTTTTTTTTTTTTTTTTGTGGAAAACATATACAAAAGATTCTCCTTTCAATAATGAAGATACTACAAGTGATTAAATATATATATATATATTTAGTAATACTTTTCAATGGCTTCGCTTATCTCTCGTTTTGGACCTTTGGTATTCAAAATTTCAACACTCCGTGTGAGAAAAAAAATGCAAGTGGCCCAGCTTTAATTTGTAATGTTTCAAAGCGTGGAAATGGTAGGTTTTGTCAAAAAGTTAGTGTTTTAAAACCGTCACTACTTTAATAACTTAAGTTTAAAAGGTATCAAAGTAAGTGGCTTCCAAAAATACCCTTACTATACATATTTTTTAATTTTTTTTTTTACTTTAACTTTTAGAAGATACTTTGAAGTTGTCTGAGATCTACTTCTCTCTCTAACTGTCTTAAAGTGGAAAGCTCTGTAAACTGAAATCCAAGTTTATTTTCTTCTCCAACGAGTTCGACATTCATATAGTTACATAAGATCACTCATTTTATCAGGTTATGAATATCAAAATTCATACAATAAAAGACAAAATGGAAACAGAGATAAGAAACCAACGAAACTCTAGGCCTTTGTAAATAGTTTCCGAGCCTTTTTAATCAGTTCTCGAGCTTTTTCATAAACTGCCCGAGCCTTTTGTATGAATATTAATAAGTTTGTCAAATTTGAATCTCTGAGCCTTTTAACACTGTGTCCAAGCCTTTTGAAACACTGTCCGAGCCTTTTCAATTGCAATCCGAGCTTTTTTATGAATGTTAATAGGTTTGTCAAATTTGAATCTCCGAGTCTTTTAACACTATGTCTGAGCCTTTTGAAACACTTTCTGAACCTTTTAAATTGTAATTCGAGCTTTTTTATGAATATTAATATATTTGTCAAATTTGAATCTCCGAACCTTTTAACACTGTGTTCGAGCCTTTTGAAACACTGTCCAAACCTTTTCAATTGTAATCCAAACTTTTTTATGAATGTTAATAGATTTGTCAAATTTGAATCTCCGAGCATTTTAACACTGTGTCCGAGCCTTTTGAAACACTGTCTGAGCCTTTTAACTTGTAATCCAATGAATAGGTTTGTAAAATTAGAATCTCCGAACCTTTTGACACTGTGTCCGAGCCTTTTGAAACACTATCCGAGCCTTTTTTAACAATCATTTTTTTTTATTAATTTTGTATCTCCGAGACTTTTAATGAATTGCCCGAGCCTTTTAATGAACTGCTCGAGCCTCTCGACCCCCGAGTGCGTCAACATAGCGCCACTCCGTCGCCGTTCGAGTGATCAGATGGGTTTCAACGTGACTTTCTCTTTCTACTTCACAACTCTGTCATTGTAAACTGAATGAAAAAAAGCTGACGTGGAAGTATATGAGGGTATTTTTGTCTGGTCATCTAAATCGGTGCCTTTTAAACGTGAATTAGTAATGTGGTGAGTTTCTTACAAAACCCGGTCCAAATAGTGACAAATAAATTTTGAGCCCAAGTCCATAAAATTCCAAAAGTACTTGTCTTCAATATTCAACTTTCAGTATAAATAATATTTCTGATATTTTTTATATTTAAAAAATATCAATATAATTTTTTTTTAAATTATTGACGATATTTTTTTAAAATTTTTATACTGTACATGTTACAGATAAAAAAAAATGAAAATAAGCTTACATCCATTGATCGCACCAACAAACATCCACTATCGGCATTTACAATAGTGAAACACTCTTTCCCTCATTCAACTATTTCTTTTTTTTTTTCTTTTTTGGTGTTTACAATAGTGAAACACTCTTTCCCTCATCCGGCTATTATATATATATATAATTGGAGGGAAAAAAACATCACAGGAGATCATATACTAAAAAAGCCCTTAACAAAAAAAAAAATAATAATAATAATAATAATAATAATAATAATAAGGAAAAACAAATAGTCAAGCAAAAAACGCAAGGTCTCTATCTGATTGAGGCTTCACACCACCAAGGCCCCAACGATACCAATACCAATTGAGTACTGTATTTTTGAATAGTATCTCTAAGACTGATATTTTTGGTAGTGATCTTCTTCTCTTCTAGTCAACTTAGACGGCTTCTTTTAAGTCTCTTATCATCGTCAACTCTTATTTGCAACTCTGTAATAACTCTTTCTCTCTAACTCTCCCTGTTGTGTACTTTTGTGTGTGTGAGGTTGAAGGAAGGTGAAGAAGGTGAATTAATTAAGCTATGGCGGTAGGGGTGGTGATGACGAATGGAGGTGGGCAGTCACAGTACAGTGGGAAGATGACACTATTTGTGGTGTTATCTTGTATAGTTGCTGCCATGGGAGGTGTTATTTTTGGCTATGATATTGGAATCTCAGGTACCTCTACTTATGCTCTTTCTTTTGTGAAGAAACCTCCAGTTTTCTATTTTGTCATTTTTCTCATTTGTTTTAATTTCAATTTTGTTAGACATATATATATTTTATTTCTTATGCATCAGCTACCATGTGAATATAATATGCATGATATAGTGTCACCGAATTAGATCGGGATTCTTTCCTAGTTTCCTTACCCTTTTTTTTTTTTTTTTTTTTTTTTTTTTTTTTTTTTTTTTTTTTTCTTCTTTCTTTCTAGACTTTTTATAATCTAGCTAGTGACACCTAAGCATAACAAAAAATACATGGTTAAAATTTGATCATTTTTTTCTCTCTCATACAAGTTGGTGTTTTAATTACACTTGAAAAAAAAATTGTTAATATTAAAAACCTCCCCTCACCTTTGAACTATTATGGATGTATAATTACAAATTCTTTTATTTTAGAAACATCCCCTATAAACTAACACCATTAGCATCCTGTTTGTATTGACTGCGTTTGACTATTAACAAGTCTAAAAAAAATAAATAAATTATAAATGAACCAAAAGCATTGAAAATGAGTATTTGCTTGGATTTTGTTTTTTAAAAAGATAAATAAATATATAAATAATTACATATTCTGGTTTATTTTCAATGTTTTTGGTTCATTTGTAATTTTGTAATTTTTAGGGATAAAATTGTCCACAAAATAAATTTTTCTTTGCAAGTTAACATTCCCGCCTTTTGTATTATTTTATTTTATTAATTTATTTGGTAAAAGTATGAGGGTATAATGGTCAATTCATACAATTGATGCTTAAATAGAGATATTTTAGACTTTTTAACGGTCAAACGTATACTCAGTCAATACCAACGGAATGCTAACAGTGTTAGTCCATAGGGGAGGTTTCTAAAATAAATGCATTTGTAGCTATACATCAAATAATAGTTGAAAGGTGATGAGAGGTTTTTAATATTAAAAAATAAATAAATAAATAAATAAAAATAAAATAAAATAAAAAACTAGGTCAAAATAAGGTTAAGGAGATGATCCTAACTCGAATTGGATACAGTTAGTAGCAAATGTGATAATTTAAAATTAGACAATATATATATATATATATACGGAAATTATCCTATCAGTGCGCACTAATAGAATTATATAAGGATATTGAATGTGAGCCACTCGTTTTACATACTTTGACTTGTTATGTATGCACTTGTCAAATCACTGTTATAAATGAGTGGCTCACATTCAATATCATGATAAAGTTATATCAAGATGCACCGATAGGAACAGGACCGTATATATATATATATATATATATATATAATAAATAAATAAAACAAAACAAAAGAGGATATGTAATGTTTTGTAACGCTATAGAAGTAGCTAGTTACTAGCTAACGTTATGAAAAGACAATCCATTTCACTCCCATTATTTGTTTTGTTTGGTAGGACAAGGCCGACAAGCAATAATTAGCACATCTTTTATTGACAAATTATTTTTGTTTTATTTCTCTCAAATAATGTGAAGCTGTGTTAAATAATTATCATGATGGTTGCAAATAATTAGTTGCATGCTCATTCGAAACCATATATTTTATTTCTCTCATAAGAAGTATAGCTACTTTAATAAAAGAAAAACTGTTCAAAATCTAATAAAAAACTTAGAAATTAAAATTTGCTACTATGTTATTAAAAGAAAAGAAAAAAAAAATCGTATGTGATCAATTCTTGGTTGAGTGATTATGACCTCCCTCTGGCCTCTCCCCTTTACTGATTAAATAATTATCTAAACACTGCAAGTATTGTTTAATCTCTCCACAGATTCTGCTTTATTAATACACATCACCTCCCAGCACAAGTTGTTGAGCATTTCCCTTCCATAGTTCCATGTTGTTGGTAGAGATTCGAGTCCAACCATACACATTTTAGAAGTATACGATTATATGTGGGGAGTTCTTTCCCGTTTATCAGAGTAGATATCCAGATAATCTTACCGTAATAGTTGTAATGCTTTAAAATAATAATAATTATAATAATAAAATAAAAGTTGATGATTGATGAGATAGTTATTATATATGCTCTGAATTCCACATAAAAGAGGAGCCCAATGATTATAGTGATTTTGTATAACATATACCTCTTAGAGATGAAGATTTTAAATAAAAATATGCACCTAAAAGCGTAAACTAGTGAAGTAAAATTAGGGACAACAATTAATTAATAGAGCAAGTCTAGGGTGGGTGCCTGGGTGGCCCAATCCGCATCCCGCACATTTTTGTTTTTAATGAGAAAATCATAAGTGAGACCGTCTTGTTGTGAGAATTTCATTCATAAAACGACACGTGACACAAGATAATATATGGTTGTGTAATGCGTCATTTTCTATGTAAAAGTCTTGAAAATGACCATAATTGCAGTGATTTTAAGGAACTAAAGATGATTTATCTTACGGATCCGTTATCGATAAAAAAATCATAATGATCTATTACAATAACTTTGAAGGTGGAGTGACATCAATGGAGCCATTTTTGGAGAAATTCTTCCCAGAAGTGTACACGAAAATGAAACATGACACTAAAATCAGCAACTACTGCAAATTTGATAGCCAACTATTAACCACCTTCACATCCTCTCTCTACGTTGCTGGCCTTGTTGCTTCCTTCTTTGCCTCGTCAGTGACCAGAGCATTCGGCCGCAAACCGTCCATATTAGCCGGTGGAGCAGCATTCCTCGCCGGTGCAGCCCTTGGCGGCGCAGCATTGAATGTGTATATGCTCATATTTGGTCGTATCTTGCTTGGAGTTGGAGTTGGTTTTGCAAACCAGGTACGTCATTAATGAATTACTTTATCTTGAAGAGAAACATAATAAAAATTTAAGAACTTAATTTTAAAAAAAATTAAAAAAAAAAAAAAAAAAAATGTGGTGCTATTGACACCCTCACTATTGAACTATTTATGCCCACTTTTTTCAATTTTGATTTAATTATATAAAATTAAATGCTTTTATTAATTTTTTTGATTTATTTCCATGATTACCTTTTACTTATTTTTCAAACTTAATACACCTCATATCTTTTTTCAAAAAAATAAAAATAAAAATAAAAATACACTTCATCTCTAATCTTTATACTGCATATAGTTTTCTCACATCCATTCGTAGGACTTGTTTTTTCTTCTTATTTTATGGTGAAACCATCCTTATTAGATGCGATTTTTTTTTTCTTCATGTTGTCGATTGGATTGTTGGTGGTAGATTGTGAGTGTGATATTAATCGTTTAATGATTTTTTTTTGAGCGATTGAGTTAGAGTTTTAGTGTGGTTTCGTTTCATCAGAGATTAGATTTTCTTGGTTGCGATTCTTGGTGCATTTTTTTTTTTTTTTTGTAAATAACATTATTTGGAAGATCTGGAATAAAATCTACAAAAGAATTGATACAAATCATAGTATACCTGGAAGGCTGGAAGATCTGAAAGAAAATAAACCGAGAGGAAAAAAATAGCAAACATGGATCTGGAATTTGAAAAGAAAAACAAAATAAACATGTGAAACAATAAAATCAATAAATATTAAACATAAGAAACATGAGATCGAGATCTGAAAGAAAATATAAACAAAAATAGTAAACATTCAACGATTTGAAATAATCTATGTCATTAGGGTTTTGAAATAAGGAAAGTGAGGTTTTATTAATTTTACTTCGTACAAGATTTTTTTAATAAAAATGGTATGTCTCTTTAAGTAATTTGATAAAGGGAAAAAAAAATACAAAATAATTTAAAAAGTGGGGTATAAATAGTAGTGGGTGTGCCAATAGCACCACTCTTTTTTTAAATACTCATTGGTTTGTCTGTCATAATTTTTAGAATTAAAATTTAGAGATTCTTCGATCTATTAGAAAAATATATATATACTTTATACTAAAATCGGACCGAGATTCTCTAATTGTATTTTTTTTTTTAACTAAACTTTTCTTAGTCCAGTGACACTATATATATATATATATATATAACACATGGTTAATATTTGTTCATTTTTTGAGCTTTCATACAAGTAGATATTTCACTCACAATTGATAAAAAAAAAAAAATACAAGAATAAACAAGGACGTGAGAAAATCTTAGGTGGTGTTTGGTTTTGTTTTTTAAAACAGCTTTTTGTTTTTAAAAACAAAAAACAACTTTAGAGTGTTTGGATAAATGTTTTATAAAACTTGTTTTTAAAAACAAAAAATAATTTTTTAAAAGTTACAACTAAAAAGTTAAAAACAACTTTTTATAGTTTTTTTTTTGTTTTCAAAATAGGTTTTGAAAATAAACCACAACTTTTTCCTCCAAACAACTATTTCACTCATTTTAAAAACAATATCAAATACATTTACATCGTTTTCCGTTTTTAAAAACTATTTTTAAAAAATACTACCAAACACATCACATTTTTAAAAATAATATTTTTAAAACACGATTTTCATTTTTAAAAATAGTTTTTAAAAACACCATTTTAAAAACGATACCAAACGCGCCAGTGTTGTTTGGAATCGCTTTTAAAAATGGTTTTTTGTTTTTAAAATGAAAAACAATTTTAATGTTGTTTATTTACACGTTTTACAAAACTGTTTTTAAAAACAAAAAACAATTTTTGAAAATGTATAACTAAAAAGTTAAAAACAACTTTATTGTTTTTCACTATTTTCAAAAACATCATTTTAAAATAAATCACAACTTTTCCCACCAAACAATTACTTTACCCATTTTAAAAACAACCACCAAACACTTTTACATCGTTTTCCATTTTAGAAAATTACTTTTAAAAAACACTATCAAATACATTACATTTGTAAAAACATCATTTCTAAAACATGATTTCCATTTTTAAAAATAGTTTTCAAAAATACCATTTTAAAAATGATACCAAACGCTTAACTCACTAAAATCCCAAAAATTAAAAGGGTTCACACGTTTTTCATGTGGAATCTCAATTAACATTAGTATACGTAATTACATACAACAAAAAAATATCTATATTTTACATCGGTCTCAATCTGAATCCATCACAAAAACCTGATTAGCTCTCATTAAAATACTTTTTTTTTTAATTATATGTTCGGGCAAAATAGAATAAGTAGAAAATACTTGGGAGTGTTTGTAGTGTTACAAAAAATTCTCCAATTTAATTATTAACTTAATTGCTTTGCAGGCAGTCCCATTGTATCTCTCAGAAATGGCACCACCAAGACACAGAGGAGCAATCAACATTGGCTTCCAACTCTGCGTCGGCATCGGCGTTCTATCGGCTAACCTTGTCAACTACGGGGCCGAAAAGATCGAAGGCGGTTGGGGTTGGAGAATCTCCCTAGCCATGGCTGCCGTCCCAGCTTCAATGCTCACACTAGGTGCACTTTTCCTGCCAGAAACACCTAACAGCCTGATCCAACGTAAAAACAACCCTCAAAAGGCCAAATTGATGCTTCAAAAAGTTCGAGGCACCGATGATGTTGAATCGGAACTTGACGATCTCATCAAAGCAAGCGCCGTCTCCAAAACTATCAAACACCCATTTAAGAAATTATTCAAAGACAATACATGCCACAACTTGTAATGGCAATAGCCATGCCATTTTTTACACAAGTCACAGGCATCAATGTCATCTCATTTTACGCTCCGATTCTCTTCTTAGCACTAGGTCTAGGCGAAAGCGCAGCGCTCTTGTCTGCAATTCTGACCAGCTTTGTGGGTACATTCTCAACATTCATATCAATGCTTGTAGTGGACAAGCTCGGTAGAAAAACACTTTTTCTATGTGGGGGAATTCAGATGTTTTTGTCACAAATCTTAGTTGGAGGAATCATGGCAGCTAAGTTAGGTGATCATGGAGAAATCAGCAGAGGCTATGCATACTTTGTTCTGGTTCTAATATGTGTTTACGTTGCTGGGTTTGCGTGGTCTTGGGGGCCACTAGGGTGGCTTGTTCCGAGCGAGATTTTTCCACTGGAGATTCGATCTGCCGGGCAGAGCATCACGGTTGCAGTTAGTTTTCTGTTCACTTTCATCATTGCACAGACTTTTCTGGCAATGCTCTGTCATTTCAAGGCCGGCATTTTCTTCTTCTTTGGGGGGTGGGTGGTTGTGATGACTTCGTTTGTGTATTTGCTTCTACCGGAGACCAAAAATGTGCCGATTGAACAGATGGAGAGAGTGTGGAGAGAGCATTGGTTTTGGACGAGAATTATAGGGGAAGTTGGAGATGAAGAGAGTAAGCTTCAAGAATTATGATAGAAATTTGTATCAAAGTTGTACCTTTTCATTCTACAAATTTCAAAAATATTTGTGTTACATACATATTGCTTTTAGAGTGACTCTATAACTTTATAGAGCCTACTTGGAAACGTTATATAAAGTGACCATGCATGTTACTCAATAAGCCCATGTGTATGGAATTGATTCTGTAATGATATAGAGCCCATCTAAAAACATTACTGAGAGTGACCATGCTATTTAGTTGGCTTCAAGTGAATGGAATCTGAATCTTACAATATTACAGTGCCTACGTGGGAACGTCATAGAGAGTGACAATGCCACTCTGTAGCATTACGTTATATAACCATCTCGTACCTGATAATTTAAATCATTGAATAATGAGTTTATTAATCTCATATTACAGTATGACACCTCCTCAGTCCTCATATATGAACTATAGAGTACCAGATTCAACACCCTATGCAATGCATGTGAGAAAGAAATTGAAGTGGCCCCCGATTGATTTGGTAAAATTATTTTTATACGTGTCTGATTATAAAGTCCATAGAAGTCCAACTTCTCATCTTCCATGTTCAACTTTCAACCCCACAGACAGCCACAATAAGCCAGTACAAAAATCCAAAGAAAAATTAAATATTTTATTTCGAATGATATCTCAATTCTCAACATTGATTATAAATTTATAATATCTTGATACGTATTGATCATCATCTTCTCTCCAACTCCAAGTCAACTGAGACGGCTTCTTTTAAGTTTTAAGTCTTGTATTTTTATAACTTTGATGCAGCAGCAGTAGATCAATTGGCATTAAATTACATGGAGGGGTGGGATAAGAGAAAAACCAAGGAAAAGAGCCATTTCAATCCTACTAATCCGGGCGACGGAGTCAGAATGATTTGAAATTTTGACAGTTGATGCGGATCAGCGAGACCTTTCAAAATCACCAGCTTTGCTTGTGTGGCATACCCAAATTTAGCCGAATTCCATCGTTTAGGCCTCGAAAAGGCCGTTTTTACCGTTTTAGGAAAGTTTCGTTTTTGCAATAAATCGAGTTTCCCAAGTCCGAATCGACTTCCATCAATTCCGGAGTGCTTAGAATTCTTAGTAGAATTAGTTTTTGCTTTAATCTCGTTTTTTCCATTTTTGGTAATTTTTCCTTTTTTGGCTCGTTTTCTTGTTTTTCAAGGAATACGACTAGGGTTAGGTTTTATTTGCTTTAAATAAGGATGTAAGCCAAAAGGCTAATGAGTTTTTGATTTATAAAATTTAGAGTTTCTCTAATATCTCCCAATTTCGGTATTCTTCGTGAATCAACGAATTTGAAGCCTAATCTTCCGGTATTCGTGCGCAAATCAACGGAACTTTAGTAGGTTGTTTTCGATTTGTTTCTTGCAGGTTTTTCTCGACAGAGCTTCCGCTACATCAGTTTGGTATCAGAGCTTGGTTCGTTCGGGATGACATCATCATGCCGCCGAGAAGACGTCCACATGTTACTGTAGAAGAAGCCATCGAACGTGACCGCGTGTTACAGTTGGAACAACAGGTTGAGCAATTAACGGCGCAGCTTGCGACGATGAGGGCCAACCAAAACCAAAACCCTTTTCAGAACCTAAATCCTGAAACGGGAGATGACAATGATGCAGAGGAAGAGAGCGATGGAGAGGAAGAGATCCCACAGTGCCGACGAAGGGTGCCAGAAGCTGATGACAGCAGGCGCTGGGAATCAGGGATGCGGACAGAGGTGCCAGAATTCCAAGGCAGTCTGCAGCCAGAGGAGTTCCTTGAATGGATCGGGATCGTTGAGGAAATTCTCAAATTCAAGAGAGTCCCAGAGAGAGAGAAGGTGGCGTTGGTGTCCACCAGACTTCAGGGAAGAGCAGCGGCATGGTGGCAACAACTCAAACTCACTAGGAATCGTTCGGGGAAACCTAAGATTTCCGAATGGGAGAACATGAAGGGAAAGTTGCGAGCTGAGTTTTTACCCTACAACTTTCAGAGGCTGATGTATCAGAGATTGCAGAATTTGTGACAGGGTATGAGATCCGTTGATGAGTATACCACAGAGTTCTATCAATTATTGGTGCGGAACGACGTTCAAGAGACACAAGACCAACTGGTATCGCACTACTGTGGTGGGTTACGAACACAAATTCTCGATATGATTAACCTCTTTGATCCGATGACAGTGACAGAGGCACATCAGAGAGCGTTGCAGTTGGAGAAGAGTTTGTCTCAAAAATCTAATACTGGACCGTTTTTGAATTTTGGAGGAGGACCTAACAATCGAAGCGAAACGACAAATGGGAACGGCAGTGGTGGTAATAACATAGGGAACCGTTGGGGAGCTAGTAGCAGCAGCTCAAATTCCGCGCAACGAAACCCCCCAATTACAACTCAGCCTCCCAAGACAACGGGTGGTTTTCGATGTTTCGGTTGTGGAAAGACGGGTCATAGATTGTCAGAATGCAAGAGACCAGCTAAAAGGGTTTTATTTATTGATCCTGCAGAATTCAATGAAGAGGATGCGGAAATAGATGTGGATCCGCAAATAGAAAAGGAGGACGTGGTGAACGAAGACCTGGTAAACGGTGACACTGGAACCTTGTTAATGGTGCGTCGTACATGTTTGGCACCAAGAACTTACGAGGAAAATTGGCTTCGAAATAATATATTTCAGTCTATGTGTACCATTCTGGGAAAGGTGTGTAGATTCGTCATAGATTGAGGAAGTTGTGAGAACATCGTGTCAGCTGAAGCGGTACGAAAATTAGGGGTGAAAATAGAGAAACATCCAAGACCATACCGGTTAGCATGGCTGCAAAAAGGCGGAGAGGTAACGGTGTCCCAGAGGGCACTAATTTCGTTTTCAATTGGTTCTAACTACAAGGATGAAATATGGTGTGATGTAGTGAATATGGATGCATGTCATCTTTTGTTAGGGAGACTGTGGCAACATGATAGAAAGGTGCATCATGATGGACTCAAAAATACTCATTCTTTCGTTTTTGAGGGCACTAAGATCGTACTACTGCCAAGCAAGCCGACTGAACATTCGAAGTCACCTGGAGATAATGCTAATTTACTGACTTATGCAAAATTCGAGTTAGTAATGGAGGAATCGGAAACAGTGTTTGTGTTGATTGGAAAAGAAACGAGTGCTGAAGTAGAGGTTCCTGCAGCTGTAGCTCCTCTGATTTCGAAATTTACTGATGTATTTCCGGATGAATTACCCGAAGGACTTCCACCCCTACGGGATATACAACATCATATTGACCTAGAGCCCGGAGCAATGTTACCAAACCGGCCACATTATCGCATGAGTCCAACTGAACATGAAGAATTAAGGAGACAAGTGGAAGAGTTGCATTCAAAGGGGCATATTCGTGAGTGTCTTAGCCCGTGGACGTGGAGGATGTGTGTTGATAGCCGTGCAATTAACAAGATCACTGTGAGGTATCGTTTCCCAATTCCGAGACTAGATGATTTATTAGACCAGCTTAGTGGGGCAATTGTGTTCACCAAACTTGACCTGAAGAGTGGATATCATCAAATTCGTATTCGACCTGGGGATGAATGGAAGACAGCGTTTAAAACGCGAAAGGGCTTATATGAGTGGCTAGTCATGCCTTTTGGGTTGTCAAACGCACCTAGCACCTTCATGAGAGTAATGAATCAAGCACTTTGACCCTTCATCGGTAAGTTTGTTGTTGTATATTTTGATGACATCTTGATTTACAGTGCAAACCCCGAGCTGCACATTCAGCACATTCGGGAAGTATTGTGTGTTCTACGCAGGGAGAAATTTGTTGCGGCAGCAAAAAAATGTGTTTTTATGATGCCAAGGGTGCTGTTTTTGGGTTATATAATTTCTGGAGAGGGACTACAGGTAGATGAGTCCAAGATTGAGGCAGTGAGGCAGTGGCCCCGACCACAAACAATTACAGAGGTTCACAGTTTTCATGGGTTGGCGTCATTCTATCGCCGATTCATTCCACACTTCAGTAGCATTATGGCTCCTGTCACAGAATGCATGAAGGGAGTCAAGTTTCAATGGACACCCGAAGCAGAAGAAGGGTTTCAGAAAATAAATGAGCAACTGACAACAGCCCCTATCCTAGTCCTACCTGATTTTTCTCAACCTTCTGAGTTGCACAATGACGCATCCAAAGTAGGCATCGGAGCTATTTTGAGTCAAGCTGGGAAGCCGGTGACATATTTTAGTGAGAAACTGACGGGGTCTCGAGTTCGTTACAGTACGTACGACATGGAGTTCTATGCTGTGGTCCAAGCTGTGAAACACTGGCGACATTATTTATTCCATCGCGAATTTATTTTGTACACTGATCATGATTCCTTGCGGCACCTTCATAGCCAAGATAAGATTTCTGCCCTGCATGCTTCGTGGTCCGCCTACCTACAGCAGTTCACATTTGTTCTCAAGCACAAGGCAGGTGTTACAAACTAAGTGGCCGATGCTCTGAGTCGCAAAATCAGTTTATTGTCCACAATGACTGTCCAGGTACCAGGTTTTAACTCTTTTCATGAATTATTTGTTTCGGATCCACACTTTTCAGAGATAATGGCTGCTGTTCGAGAGGAAAAAAATTCAGAATTTGTACTGGTAGATGGGTTCTTATTTCGGGGAAATCAACTATGTGTTCCCGAGTGTAGTTTGCATCTGCAAATTATTAAGGAAATACATGGGGAGGGTCACGTGGGCAGAGATCGCACTCTTCAGTTAGTCAAGGCATCGTACTTTTGGCCAACAATTCGGAAGGAGGTAGAGAGATATGTGGAGCGGTGTCGGATTTGTCAGGTGTCCAAAGGGAAAGCGACTAATGCCGGTTTGTACATGCCACTACCGATTCCGACTCAACCATGGACGGATTTGAGCATGGATTTTGTTTTGGGACTGCCAAGAACCCAACGAGGATGTGATTCCATCTATGTAGTGGTTGATCGATTTTCCAAGATGGTTCATTTTATCCCATGCAAAAAAACTACAGATGCTGTCAAGGTCGCCCAATTGTTCTTTCGAGAAATTTATCACCTTCATGGATTACCTTTTTCAATTGTTTCTGACCGGGACACTCGTTTCCTCAGTCACTTCTGGCGGAGCCTTTGGAGGATGGTCAATACGAGGTTGGATTTTAGCAGTGCATATCACCCACAAACGGATGGGCAGACGGAGGTTGTGAACCGAGTTCTCGGAGATTTGCTGAGATGTCTGGTAGGAGAAAATGTTCGGTCATGGGATCTGAAGTTGAGTCAAGCCGAATTTGCCCACAACCATGCTGTCAATAGGAGTACCGGCTTCAGTCCTTTTCAAGTCGTGTACTCAATGGTTCCTCGAAGCCTTATAGACCTGATTCCTCTGCCTAGCAAGACTAGAGTTCATGGGACAGCTGAAGATTTCATTCAAGGGTTACAGGAAGTTCATAAGCAGGTGCAAGAAAATTGTTACAGTCGGTCACAGACAATAAGAGGCGTCATTTGGAGTTTGATGTGGGCGATTTTGTATGGGCAGTCCTCACAAAGGACAGGTTTGCTGTGGGGGAGTATAACAAACTTGCTGCTAAGAAGATAGGACCGCTTGAAATTGTAGGGAAGATCAACCCGAATGCTTATCGCCTTAAGCTTCCTAGCCACATTCGTACTCATGATGTATTCAATATCAAGCATCTGATTCCTTTCCATGGTGACTCTTCTGATGATGATGCTGTAGGAAATTCGAGGACAAATTTTCTCCAACCTGGGGAGAATGATGCAGCATCAGTAGATCAATTGGCATTAGATTACATTGAGGGGTGGGATAAGAGAAAAACCAAGGAAAAGAGCCATTTCAATCCTACTAGTCCGGGCAACGGAGTCAGAATGATTTGAAATTTTGACAGTTGATGCGGATCGGCGAGACCTTTCAAATTCACCAGCTTTGCTTGTGTGGCATACCCAAATTTAGCCGAATTCCATCGTTTAGGCCTCGAAAAGGCCGTTTTTACCGTTTTTGCCGTTTTAGGAAAGTTTCGTTTTTACAATAAATCGAGTTTCCCAAGTCTGAATCGACTTCCGTCAATTCCGGAGTGCTTAGGATTCTTAGAAGAATTAGTTTTGCTTTAATCTCGTTTTTTCCATTTTTGGTAATTTTTCCTTTTTGGCTCGTTTTCTTGTTTTTCAAGGAATACGACTAGGGTTAGGTTTTATTTGCTTTAAATAAGGATGTAAGCCGAAAGGCTAATGAGTTTTTTATTTATAAAATTTAGAGTTTCTCTAATATCTCCCAATTTCGGTATTCTTCGTGAATCAATGAATTTGAAGCCTAATCTTCCGGTATTCGTGCGCGAATCAACGGAACTTTAGTAGGTTGTTTTCGATTTGTTTCTTGCAGGTTTTTCTCGATAGAGCTTCCGCTACATCAAACTTTATCAACAACTTAATTTGAACTCTCTCTCTCTCTGTGTCGCATTCTCTGCTGAGTGTGTGAGCTTGGAAGAAAGTTTATCCATGGTGGCAGGGGTAGCGATAACGAGCGAGGGAGGGCAGTCACAGGACAGTGGGAAGATTGTTAGCGAACAAACATCACTATATGCGAGGAAGCGTTGCCGGATAGAACACAAACAAACACAATAACAAAGAAAAGATAAGATGAAGAGAAGTAATTTAAATCCAATCACACACAACACAAGAATTTACGTGGAAACCCAAATTAGGGAAAAAACCACGGCCGTCAGGCGACAAGAGAAAGTTCTAATATGTAGTAAATTGTTATAACCACACACTCAGGATCTCTCTCTAAATAATACCCCAAACCCAATTACACCTAATGCTCACTTTGAGATCTCTCTAGTATTTGCTATTTTGCTCCACCACTAACAAACTAGTTATTATGGTCTATTTATATGAATTACAGGGAGTTTAAGTTAAAAGGAAATCCTACTCCTATAACTTGTTCCACATAAATACTATTTCCTATTTATGACAAGTCTTCTTTTAAGGAGAAATCTTTTTCCTATTAGAACTTCTAGAAGCAACATATTTTCTCTTCCATGAATATTTCATGATTCAACGCATGCTTGTGATTGACTACGATTCAAGTTGCAGTTGGTCACCCGCTTCCTAAACCGTGTTAAACTTGACCACTCAGAAAACCGTGATCCATACGCCACATCATTTTCGACCGCTGTCATGGCCGCTGTGAGAGCCACAGCGCCACCCACAGTGTGAAGCACTGGAATTAGACTGCTCTCATTGCCGCTGCAGAAATTCATAGCACTTGACCACCGCTGTCATGACCGCTATCAAAGCCACAGCGGCAGTGACAACGGTAAGCAACGTTCTTCGCTTCTACTGTTCGTCACGTCCTCCAAACCTCCCTCAAACATAACCTCATACTTCCAAACGCTCTCACGTCTCCAGGAAGTCTCCGCATTGATAAATCGTGTTTGATAACCATTGGAAATTCAAGCCATTTCCAACAAAGATGACGCCGTTTGTGGTGTTGTCTTGTACGATGGCTGCCATGGGAGGAGTTATTTTTGGCTATGATATTGGAATCTCAAGTATGTACTGCAAAAACCTCCAGTTTTCTTTCTAATTTCTACTTTTGCTTTAACTTCAGTTTTGTTAGTTTTAATTAGTTAATTAAATTGTTTCTTAATTACATGTTAACTACATCATGAAAAATGGGTGCAATTATGAATTTTATTAGTTAATTCTTGTGTATTTATTTGTTTAAAGTCGCGTTACACATTTTGCAATAATGATGAAGTGTGAAGAAGACCCATATTGTTGGTAGTAATTAATTAGAAAACAAAATACTCTCTTCTGTTGTTTGTATTAATTGTCTGTTCCTTTTGAAAACAACAAAATACTTTTATAATATTTATTAAAATAACAAATTTAAGTATAATAAATTATTGAACAGTAAAAAAATGCAAAATAAAATACAAAATAAATGCTTGTAAAAAATAATATTTGTTAGATACAGTATAAAAACCTTTTCAATGGTAGCAAATTTAATTCAAAAACACTATTGTGCTTGTGAATTGTAATGCTCATGTGGCCATGACATGCACAGGCCTAGCGATAATTGCAAGAGCTTTTTGCCAATTGTTATAAATGGGACATTGTATTGGAGCTTTAAGAAGTCTCGGACAAACATGCATGAAACATGCATCTAGTAGATCCACGCAGGGGAGGCGATAAGCAGGGGCTGACAGGGGCCATGGCCCCCCCAACCAAAATATTTTCAACAAATTTTTTATGAATAAAATTGTCATAATATGTTATTTAAGCAATGATGTCTCCGGCCCATACCACTATTACTATTTTTAATTATAAACATAATTATTACCCTTTAAAGTTTGGCTCAACCAATATATCTAAGAAAATTTGATATAAAGCAACACCGACAGCTATGAACGTGTAACCATAATCGTTATAAGAAGAAATTATTCATATGGTCCCATTTATTAATATATCTAATGAATAGATATCACAAATATTACTAACCATAATCAGTAATTTACCATGTCAAGACGTTTAACAAATAAGAGATATTGGATGTAATAGATTATTTACTAAAATAAGTTAATTTTGTGAGACATACACCATAGATGTTCGAAATATGAATGCTTGTTACATTACAACATGAAATCGAACTCACCATCAATAAGAAAATAAAAGAATAATTGAACAGTATTACTTGGTAGATATATTTATGTTACAATTGGTTCTCAATTATAAGAATTAAATATGAGTATAGATTCAATTATAGATGATTTTTAAAATTTTCAAAACCGGCAAGTTTCATTTTGATTCATAAAACTTGTGTTTTATTTTATTAATTAATTTATGAGACTAAACGGTATTACATTTGGTTTTTTAATAATTTGGTTTTTAAATATTAATATATTTCTCTCGCAAAAACTTGAAAAAAAATTTTGTCTTGGCCCCCACAAAGCCAAAATCTTGGCTTCGCCCCTGGATCCACGTACGTCTGTTTCATATGATCATTATATTATTTATATAATTATATCATCCAATCCACTCCCATGTTTAGGGAGATTTTTCCTTCATGTTGTGGGGAGTAGATATCTCATGGTCGTAAGAGTAGATATCCGAACTGTGTATATAGTATTTGATTTTGATAAGTTACGATTAATTATATATAACCGGTGTTGTGGAAGTAAATACCTTTCTGTTGTATGAGTACGGATTGTACATGTAGTGCTTAATCTAGATAGATATAGACAATATCTCTCTATAGTGTTGTGGGAGTAGATATCTCTAGGTTATATATCAATAGATATCCTAGATTCCGAATAGTGCATGTAATGCTTGGTCTCGACACATCTTGACAATATTTCACTAGTGTTGTGGGAGTGAATATCTTTCGGGGGAAATATCCAAACTGCACAAATAGTGCTTAATCTACCATCACCTCTATACAAACGCAAATAATTATGGTTATACCTTATCATTCTCATCCTTATCATGCTTTGTATTCATAATGACCACCGTTGGAGGCCAAACTATCTCCTGATCCTTTTCCTCCTCTTTCAAACCTTTCCATTTACCAATAATTTCACCTGGTGGACTAACTGAAGCACCTCGCCTGCGCAACTCCTCACCCAATAACTCAGCCAGTTCACGATGGTGCTTCACCCTCTTCGCTAGATGTGACGCCGATTCCGGTTCCGGTCCAGTTCAATTCTTAATTTTTTTTTTTATTTACAAAAAATAACATTTTCTTTATAAAAAAAAATAATAATAAATGTTTGAAAGGACATTGTAAAGTATTGGACCGTGACCCATAACCCTTGTTCAAGTAAGTCATGTAACCATAAAAGTTGATGAGCTAGTTGTTATATATGCTCAGAATTCCACATAAAAATAAATAAATAAATAAATAAGTAGCCCTATAACTGTAATTGTAGATGCTAGTTGTATATTAACATCTCACAAGTTTTAAATATGATAAACACCTGCTAGCTGGCTAGTGGTGAAGATTTTAAAGAGAAGTATGCTAGTAAAAGCACAAGAGAGTTAAAATTAAGGAAAAATAAATTAATATAGTGGGTCTTGGGTGGTCTGGTCTAATCGGCATTTCACATTTGATGACAAAATCTTCAGTACGTAGGACAGTTTCATCGTGAGATTTTCATTCAAAAAATAACATGTGACACAAGATAATATATGATTGTCATATTACATGTCGTTTTTCTGAATATATAAAAGTTTTAAAGTTTGCTTAAAATTTTCAAATTTTTTTGAGACCCCATTGTCACCTAAATTCCCTCTACTGGGAGAGGGGAGCGAGAATGCTCCGACCATATCGCATATATAATGATAACATGTGTCTATTTATATGTGCTTTCATTTAAAAAATATAATACAACTAAATATAATTATTAAAGAACTATAATTATTACGAACCAACTAACCTTATCTTAGGAGACTGTTGGTGTTTCGGTTTTTAGACCAGTGTTGGGTGCTGATGCTTCTTGGCTTCCTCCAGAAGTTGGTTGTTTTAAATTGAATGTTCATGCTGCAGTCGATGCTAGCAATGGCAGGGTTGGTGTTGGATTGGTGTTACGTGACTATGCTGGAATTGTCTTGGCTTCAAGTGTGCAACCGATTCAGTCTCCTTTCTCTGCTCTTGTTGCTGAAGCTTTGGCAATTCTTAGGGGCCTGCATTTTGCATTTGATACAGGCTTATTTCCGTGTACCTTAGAGTCTGATGCTAAAGTGGTTGTTGATCTTGTTAATTCCAGGAATGTTCCCTGTGCCGAGGTTGGCTTGATTATCGGTGATATAAGTAACTTTATTGTTACTCACCCAGGTTGTAAGTTTGTGTTTGTTCCCAGGAAAGCCAATATGGTGGCTCATAGTCTTGCTAGGCTTAGCTTGTCTTATGGGTCTGATCTGTTCCTCATGGAGGAGGTTTCATATTGTGTGCTCCCTGTTGTTTTGGGTGATTGCCCAGGTTGATTGTTAATGAATTTTCCAGTTTTCAAAAAAAAAAAAGAACTATAATTATTAAAATATTGAAATTATCAAAAATAAATCCATACATATATGATACAAAAATACAGATATTAGATATAGCAGATTATATGAACTCAACTGCAACGCAACTAAAACTAGTTTTAGATCTTCAAAATTTTATATTTAATAAACTGTATATGGATTATATACATAGTATATTAGTAGTTTCTTGAGTATTCTGTCATTTCTGATAATATCTATTATTTCGGAATCATGTATTTTTTTTTAAAGCGTTATTATTATCAATCAACGACATACACGTACTACTATATCATCTCCACGAAAACTTTGACATTTCCAATTAAAATATTAACAAAGAAGACATGCATGGTAAAAAGTAGCTTTAATGAAGAATATGTATAATTAAAATATTAATAATAATAATTAATTTATATTGAAATGTTGTTTAAAATCGAAGAAGCATATAAAATATATATTTGATGAGCTTAAGAAATGAAATCTATCTACAGGTGATGATCAAAGCAAAAACAGATGGGCCGAACCAAGCCCTATTTGGTCCAGTGTTTTATTTGTCACTTCATTTAATTGTCTTATTGTTAATTAATCAGTATTCCAAAGGAGCCCACGAATTCTTAAAGAAACTTTAAGCCCAAATCCAGCTACAGCCTGTAGTATTTTCAGCCCAAAGCTTTGAGATGAACGGTGGAGATCGATCCATCTCCCTTTTTTTTTTTCAATTTCTTTTTAAAATTTTCTTTTTAATAAATTTTCACCGTCAATTTTTAAGATTTATATATTTTTTAAGAAAGAATCTCCATCACACATCTCGATGGATGGTGGAGATCTAAAGTTATATATATATAAACGGTTTTTTTTAATAGGGATACATTTAATTTGAATGTAATTTGTTCTTACAAAAATATTTAATTTTAATTATTGATTTTTTTTAATATGCAAATTTTAAATTTAAAGATGTGGATACGAATTGAACTAGCAATCTCAATATAATATTGGTGTGAAGAGCTTATCATCAAGCCAACTTCAGATAGGTTGGATATAATTTGTTAAAAAAATATGTTATATAATTTTTGAATTTTTTTGTTTCAATTTATTGATTTTTAAAAAATATAATTTCTCCTTTTTTCTCAATAAAATAATAATTTCAAATATGAAGAAACGAATGCTCACTTCATTTGTCATATGCTAGTACAAGCAACTAATTGTTGCAAGGTCATACACCTAGGAAGCACGGACACTCCATTTTGTGAAGGTAACTCGTATTCGGTTCGGATATGCCCCGGATACTCTAGGATACGTATCTGATACGCCAAATGGTATATTCGTTGACTTTTTCACAAGTTTGACTGGAGGATACTTGGGGGATACTTTGGGGATACTTGGAGGATACTTGAGGAATACTTGGAGGATACGTTTGGGGCAATATTATAATTATTTTAGTATAAAACGGGTTCAAATTATAATTTCAAAATATTAGGTGTCAAAATGAAATTGTAAGGAAATTTTGGCTTTGATTCCATTGACATAAAAAATACCGGGATACTTAAGATTGCAAACCTTTCTCTTGATGAACTAGAGTTAGATGCCGAATTATTTAGATCCTTTAACAATATGTGAATGATGATAATGAAATTAATTAGGAATTTAAAATATGTTTTATGATTTTTTTTATGTATTATTTGGATTTTGTAATATATTATGGCTTATGTGACATATGTTTTATTTGGATTTTGTAATATGTTCGACTTATGTGACATTTTTATTTGGATCCTGTAATATATTACATTGTTATAACTTATGTAGTTATGTGACATGTTTTATTTGGATTCCGAATATGTTTTGATTTTGAATAAATTATCAAATATGTTTTTATATATTATTATTATTATTATTCAGTCTTTCTATTATCAGTTCGTCTTGACAATAAATATATCAGGACGAAAAATGTAGACCACAGATTATGAAGAAGTTTTGACATGTGCATACACTTTGAGTCAAAGTATGTAAATCTAGTGATCCACATTCTTCGTCCTGATATATTTATTGTCAAGACGAACTGATAATAGAAAATTTGTATTATTATTTAAATATAAATATATATTATTTTAATTGACGTATCCTGCCATATCCGTATCCTAGTTTTTGAAGATTTACTGTATCCCCATATCATGCTGTATCCGTATCCCATATCCGCAGGGGTGAAGCCAGGATTTTGGCTTTAGGGGGGTCAAGACAAAAACTAATATTAAAGGTCACTCAAGAAAAATATATTAATATACCAAAATGTAATGATGTTTAGTCTTTAAGATAATGATACAAAATAATAATAATAATAATAATAATAATAATGACACTAACTTTGAAAATCAAAATGGAACTTGACTCTACAATCAAATTTATTTAAATTTCGTTACGATTTCCATTTCAATATACATAATCAAAGAATTTGTGAAAAAAATGATTTTTATCTTGTCACATAGATGAAATATCTCTTTCAATAATTCCTAATTAAAAAATATATAATTCATATAAAATATTTAAAATTTCAGTGTACCATTAATAAATTTAATTGTTCTAGTGAGTACCTAATAAAAATAAGAATACATACATTTCATGTATAGTTGCGAGGGGAATTACGAGAGGAGGTTATTTCTTTTTAGTTTTAATTTTTTATAAATTTTCAAATCTTTGATTTTTGTAGACCTTTGAATTAAAATCCAATGATTGAAAATTAACCCTGTAACTATACGGTAACTATGTAGTAGTTGAACCCAAATATAGACTACATTAGGAAATAATGTATGGAATCATAAGAAATTAAAATACTAAAAGTGATTGATTTTGTCTTGACAAAAAATAATATGGAAGAAATTTATATTATTAATAAAATGGAGGGACCAAGTTGTAATTATCATATTCATTAAGCAGTATCATAATAAGAATATAATGTAAAGTTTGTTAAACTCTCATTGGCTTGGGGGGCCATGGCCCCTATGGGCCCCCTTTGCCTTCTCCCCTACGTATCCGTATCCATATCCGTGGATATGTGCTACAAAGTTATACACGCATGGTTCTTTTAATATTGTTCTTATATCACTTATTCATTTTCATCAATTATTTTTCTTGATATAAATTGCTGATTAATCAAATCAATAAATAAGTAGATATTTTTTGGGGGAAAACATACAGAAGATTCTCCTTTCAATAATGAAGATACTGCAAGTGATTAAATATTATTATTTTTTAGTAATACTTTTCAATGTCTTCGCTGATCTCTCGTTTTGGTATTCAAAATTTCAACACTCCGTGTGAGAAAAAAATACAAGTGGCCCAGCTTTATTTTGTAATGTTATTAATTTATTATTACATAAAATTCCAAAAGTACTTGTCTTCAATATTCCGAATAATATTTCCGATATTTTTATATTTTAAAAATATATAATGATAACATGTGTCTATTTATATGTGCTTTCATTTAAAAAACATAATACAACTAAATATAATTATTAAAGAACTATAACTATTAAAATATTGAATTATCAAAAAATAAATCCATACATATATGATACAAAATATAGATATTAGATATAGCAGAATATATGAACTCAACTGTAACGCAACTAAAACTAGTTTCAGATCTTCAAAATTTTATATTTATACATAGAAGACATAGTAGATTAGTAGTTTCTTGTGTTTCTGTGATTTCTAATAATATTTATTATTCCGGGACAAAATATTTTTTTTTAAAGCTTTATTATTATCAATTGACGACGAACACGTACTATTACATAATCTCCACAAAAACTTTGACATTTCAAATTAAAATATTAACAGTAGCTTTAATGAAGAATATGTATAATTAAAATATTATAATAATAATTAATTTATATTGAAATGTTGTTTAAAATCGAAGAAGCATATAAAATATATATTTGATGAGCTTAAGAAATGAAATCTATCTACAGGTGATGATCAAAGCAAAAGAAGATGGGCCGAACCAAGCCCTATTTGGTCCAGTGTTTTATTTGTCACTTCATTTAATTGTCTTATTGTTAATTAATCAGTATTCCAAAGGAGCCCACGAATTCTTAAAGAAACTTTAAGCCTAAAGCCTTGAGATGGACGGTGGAGATCCATCCAACTCCCTTTTTTTCTTTTTTTTTTTTCAATTTCTTTTTTAAAATTTTCTTTTAATAAATTTTCACCGTTAATTTTTAAGATTAAGACACTTTTAGATTGACCGTGGATATTTATATATATATATATATATATATATATATATATATATTTATTTTTTAAGAAAGAATCTACATCACACATCTCGATGGCTGATGCAGATCTAAAGTTACATATATATAATGGGTTTTTTTTTTTTTTTTTTAATAGAGATACATTTAATTTGAATGTAATTTGTTCTTACAAAAAATAATTTTAATTATTGATTTTTTTTAATATACAAATTTTAAATTTAAAGATGTGGATAAGAATTGAACTAGCAAATCTCAATATAATATTGGTATGAACAGCTTATCATTGAGCCAACTTCAGATAGGTTGGATATTTGTATAAAAAAATGTTATATAATTTTTGAATTTTTTTTTTTCAATTTATTGATTTTTTAAAATATAATTTCTCTTTTTTTCTCATAAAATAATAATTTCAAATATGAAGAAACGGATGCTCACTTCATTTGTCATATGCTAGTACAAGCAACTAATTGTTGCAAGGTCATACACGTATGGTTCTTTTAATATTGTTTATCTCACTTATTCATTTCAATTATTAATCAATCAAATCAATCAATATTAGATATTTGGGGAAAACCTACAAAAGATTCTCCTTTCAATAATGAAGATACTGCAAGAAAAACAATCCAAGTGGCACAACTTGATTTTGTAATGTTATCATCACTTACGTGTCTGATAGTTAAGTCCATAAAATTCCAAAGAGTATAATATATATAAAACAATGTTGTCAATAATTTATAAAAAATTATTGATATTTTTAAACAATATATATTTATACATATTATGGAATATGTAAATCTAAATAATAATAATAAAAAAATAAAAAAATTAAACATCCATAGATCGTATCAGCAAACATCTATTATCGGTCTTTAACTCTTTAAATAGTGAAACGCTCTCCCCCTCATTCAGCTATTTCTTTTCTCTATCTGATTGAGGCTTCATACCCACAACGATACCAATACCAATTGAGTATTGTATTTTGAATAATATCTCTTTTCTTCTTTTTTTCTGTATCGAGAATCCCGGACTTCATTAGGCATCCAACAGCCTGTCCTCTCCAACTGAATGACTCACCTTAAGACGGCTATACCTCATGATTGATATTTTTGATACTTGTGGTTTGAATAATACCTCATGATTGATATTTTTGATAATGATCATTCTCTTTCTAGTCAACTTAGACGGCTTTTTTCAGTCCTCTTATCAATCTTATCTGCAATTCTG